>CM018051.1:41204176-41804176 GCA_008638375.1 Nyssa sinensis | reverse complement strand
GTCGCCGAAATGGAGAGTTATAGTGGGGTCTCCGACGAGACCTGATTTTTCGATGACAATTTGATTTTCTATTTCATGGGGTTTCTGACATGGATTCAATCTTGTTTTTATTTCGATGGGTTTTTGGGACTCTAGCGAATATTTTCCTGTTCATAAAACTTAGTAAAGCAGCCAAAAATTCTTTCATCCCAATCATTCAATCCCCACCTGTAACTACCATTTTTTTGGCCATTACAATTCCATTTTTGGTATTTCAGCCTGCACTATGTCCAATTTTGTCTGCACTTTTGAGCCAAGTGGTTTGTTTCAAGTTTTATCGAGGCTAGTTCAAATCCCAATTTTTTTTTGGATTTCGGGTGTTTCGAGTTCCATGGCCTCTAAGCTTAAACAATTCCTATTTCCTTTGATTTTCTTCCACTTTAAATTCTAAACACATGCATGCAATTACAGTCTCATAAACAACACTTTAGAAGGAAATTTTCGAGTGAGAGAAACTTACTTTCATGGCCGTCTTCTTCCTTTCCTTCTATTTCTGGGCTTTACATGCTCCATTCGAGCTCCAACAACTTCAATGGCCTTCATCCTTCTTGCTCCAGACCTTGCATGTAACATGTAATGGTTGTAAGTCTTCCACCGTTCACTTTATCTCTCTACATTTCTCTATTTCTCTCTTTCTCTACATTTTGAGCTTGAACAGAATGCTCACTCCCACATGACACTCAAAGTATATATGATATGTATGTATATGTGTTGATTGGCCAATATTTTGGTCCAATCACAATAAAATACCCGCATTCTAACTTGCCCACAAAGTGACACCTCATCTTTTACATGTATCTCAAGATTACATTTAATGGATCATATACATTTTGGGTGGACATATTAGCACAAAGTGCTGGCAGCCTAGTTGGTAGAGTTTTGGAAGCTTATCATTTGCTTGCACAAGATGCAAGGTTCAAAACTTGGTTAGAGCCTTTTTGGCTTATTTCTTATATTTTTCATTTTGTATATGCATTATATTGCATATTAAAGTATTTTACTTACCCCCAAAATTAGCATTTTTGTCTCCAAATTACTTTTACAACCTTTGCAATAATTTTTGATTAGGCATACTTTATTCATGTATCATTAGTCTTGCCTTAAGTGTATTTCATGCACTAATCTTTCAAAATTATTCATGTGTTAATTCTCGATTAATGCCAATCGTAATTCGTTATCAAGTTACGACCTTTGCCATCAAATCATATTCTTAAAATTGATCATCCCTAATCCATAGCTAATTGTTCTCAATTTTATACATTTGTCTCCATATTCATAGATTATCAGTCTTAAGTAGAATTTTCTATGATCAATAAGAGAGTTCTCTTATCATAATCATCACTATCCTTAATCGCCTTACTTAATTGGGTCAGGATGTTACATTCTCCCCCCGTTAAAAAGAGTTTTGTCCTCAAAACTCAAAGGTTCATAGTTAATAAAAGATTCTACTTCTTTTATTCTTGCTTGTTCTTTGATATTGGCATCTAGGATATTGTGTCTTTAGTAAGATAGTTTTTAACCATTTCTTTCATCTATTCCATTTTCTATGGTTAATCCCTACAACTAGGTTGGATAGAGAGCACCAAATGTGTTCCTTAGTTCCTACAACATTTGGAGTCAATACTCTCTAAATTCACGTCATTCATAGTTTCTCTAAAATCACTTATTTTATAACTCTAATGTAGTCCTCAAACTCTCGAGGTCATCAACTTTGTAATATCCCGACCCGGGATACCGGGTCATATGGCACGCATTACGAGGTAATGAAAAAGTTGTGTAAAGGTATTTACACCAAAGAGGAAAATTGATTAATTAAATAAATTAATTAATCTATGATATTGGAATATATTTAATTGTTAAAATTAAATATAAATAAGCACACATATACACACATTATGGTGTATTGTGTGTGTGTATATTATGAAATGTGTATAAATATGTATATATATAAATACATGTATACAAGGAAGAATATCTATATATATAAATTATATACATACATGAACAGTAGGTGAACAGTGCAGTGTGTGTGTGTGTCGGCTAGTGTGTGTTTCTTCACATGTAAGTGTGTGTATTATATTATATGTATATATATATGAAATATCTTACAAAAATTTAATGTAAAGTGGAAAAGAGAAAAAAACAAAATTGATGAGAAGTGAGGGGCTAGTGTAGGGCTACAATCAGAAAGAAGAGAGAGAGAACAATAGAGAGAGAAAATGAGGAGAGAGAGAGAGAGGTCGGTTTCTTCCTATATAAGACAAACCCAAAACATGCAAAGCATGTTGTTCTCTCACGAAAGAAACCAAAGAAGAAGAACTGAGGAGATAGAAGAAGAGTTTTGAGCAAGAAAGAAAGAGAAAACAGTGGTGAAAGGTGAGAAAAACTCAAGCTTCCACTTTTTCTCTCTCTAGAATTTCTCTATATACAAACTGATTTAAAGCTTCCATTTTCTATATATGATATGTAGGACATATTTAGACTCGATTATCTATGGATTTTGAGCTTCAAACCACCTAAAAATACGAAACCCAGTTAGGACAGCCATTGAAAACCTTGCCCATGGCAGGTCTGAATCAACTTCCTTTAAACTTGTTTTAGAGTATCAAGGCTTCAAGAAGAAGCCATGAAGGTTATAAAAACGTGCGACCGCGACCAGAAATCACAAACAATGGCCTTCAAATAATGAGTTGCAGGTTACGGGTGTAAGACCCAATCCTTTTAACTTTGTGTTAATTTGATATTTAAGAGCGAGATATGGATCCCCATGAAGAGGGGATCATAACAAGCCAAAGATCATGAAAAACCATCAAGAAATGAACCTATTACGACCGAACTAACAGTTCGGATTATCATCTCTTAAACCGAAACAAAGAGTTCGTTTTGAACCCTAAAACGAATGCCAAACCCTTAACCAATGTTCTAGTAATGGATTAGGGTAGAAACAGTGAGAAACAATGGAGTAGAAACCCACGAAATAGAAGAAAAAGGGAGACTGAAACTAGGGTTTTTCAGTCGGTGGAGTGGGGAAGATGAAGACAAGTCAACTCGTTTTAAAAATGGGGCTGAGTCGACTCGGACAGGTGGCAGCCTCTGGGCTTGCCACTGATTAATTAAAACGCCGTCGTTTTGGATTGTCGGTTGAATTAAAAGAGACCTAGGGCTGACGTCATGATGACGTCAGCCACATGTAATAAACCAGATAGACCGGTTGGGTTACCACTGAACCAGACCGGTTCACTTATATTTTAATTGAACCCTTTGGTTTTTTCTAAATTAATTAAAATGAAATAAACCAACACTTTTGGTTATTACGGATTGACCCTTGGGCTTTAGAAAATTATACTATGGCCCAACTGAGGGAAATATTATGCAATAAAGCCCCTGGAAAATAATTAAATAATTAAATAATTAATTTAATTATTTAATAAATAAGGTTAAATTACTATTTTGCCCTTGTGGCATAAATAGAGCAAACGAAATCCAAATTAAGCATATGAATAGTGTAATTTTACTATTTTGGACATTCTGAGATTAATGGTAGGGTCCGTTTTACGAGACGGGGCCCGAAAAAATAAATACACGTGAGGGGTAAATGACCAAAATACCCCTGACCCAAACCTTACAAGTTATTGGTGTAATCTTACTATCTTGGACCTTCTAAGTCCAATGGTGAGGTCCACAACACGAAATGGAGTCCCGAAAAAAATAAAGACACGTAAAGGGGTAAAAGACCAAAATACCCCTGGTACCCCTAAAGCCGAAATGAGATCAGAGGAGGACTAAATTGACTTTCTTTGACATCCCGGACTCAAAAATGGAGTCCAAATTACGAAACGAAGTACAGAAAAATATGACACGTAAAACGATAAATGACCATTTTGTCCTTTTACATATAACAGTCCGAATTAAATGATAGGAAAGCCTAAACCGACTTTCTTCGACACTCCGGACTCAATGGTAGAGTCTATACGACCAAAAAGAAATGTCTAAAGAAAAAGACATAAAATTTGATAAATAGAATCTATTAGATGACTATGAACTGGAGTAATGCCAAATTACTAATACTAAGGCAAGTATGAGGAACGAAATACGAAAAGACACGACACGTAAACATGTCAAATAAATAACTTTAAATTAAAGTTAATGGAACTCCCAGAAGAGTATAAATTGAAATAAATTCAATTTCTAACACGTTAAATTATGTCATAGGTTACAAGTACGAGTTAAATTAAGTACCTATGAAATTGTGAAATCATTTTAGGATCTAATACGGTTTAAGCATAAGTTAAGGGATATCGAGATGATATTTCAATGAATGTGAAGTTGATGAGGTGTTTATGAATTGTTCTTAGGAACTACAAGGAAAGTAGGAAAGCGCATCTTAGCACTAACCCTAAAGAATCAAGGTGAGTAACCCTGTGTTTGAATTGGAGATTTAACTCCATGGATTTGAAAAAGTTTTAAGTTCAAAGATGTGAAGTATTTGAAGTTTCAAATTCAGTATTTACATGATTCAGCTTTTAATAATACTGTTTTATAACTCTATATGACATGCTCAGTGATTGGTATTTATCATAGTTTTCTTAAAACATATTTCAGCATGTCTAAAGTTTTAAATGCCAAATTATGTTAAATATCCTGAATTTGATAGTTACAAGTATTTGAAGTCTTATTGTAGAAATTATACATTTCATGTTTTTAAATACTCATGAAAGTATCTATTGAAGAAGTTATGTGATAATGTTTTACAAGATAAACGGTACTAAGTACCACCCCCTATGAAGGTTGAAATCCTTCGGGATTCAACAGTAAATGCCCGGTAGCAGGATCTAATCCCCCAGGCAAATGAGATCGACAGTATTGGCAGTAAAATGGGAGTCTGGTTCGAAACAGATTCCAACTAATTAAAGAGAAAAGATGACAAGTGATTTTGGAAATGAAAGCAGGTTTTACCCTCATTTTCAAATACATATTATGTGATTTAAAGTTTATATACTCTATCTGATGAAGCACAAGTTTTGCTTGGATATCTTAAATGTTTCCAAGTTATTTGAAATGCATATGTTTGAGTTATATACTCTATTTATCGAAGTACGAGTTTAGCTTGAATACTTTAAATGTTTCAAAGCTATCTGTTTTAAGAATGCATGTACCTTGTATTCTAAATTGTATAAGCAATTGGCAGTGAATGTTTTACAACTCTTATGTACTAAAAACCACTGCTAATTGAAAACCCCATGACGAACACTGGAATTGCTCACAAGCTTAGATTAGCTTACCCGAACTTTGTTCGGACCCCCCTTTCAGGTGATGCAACAGACAGGGCCTTAAGGACATCGACGATGAGTCTGGCTATTTTTGGAAAGATATGTTTAAGTAGTTTTCCTTGAAGAACCTATAAACATTAGCAGTACGTTTTGTATTAATAGACAAGTAAGAATATGTAATAAGCCCTCAGGGCAACTGAATATGTACTGTATTAGTGTATGAAGTCTTTAAGTTTTGTTATACTCTGAATGTGTAACCATGTATGCTATGTATGGAAACAGCAGTATCGGACGGATGTGCCTAATTTAAAAATGAGAAAAGAAAAGAAAAAGTTTTTCACGCTTCCGCAATCATGTGTAGCACATCTACTTCGGTACTGCTGTAGATGCGAGCCTTGTCTCGGGGCCTTCGGGTCTCGGGGCGGCGATCGCGATCCGGTAATCCGCAAAGGGTGGGTTCCGGGTCGTGACAAACTTCGCTCATAAGCATACTATCATCTCCCAAGAATCATTAATCATTTGATCATTAACTTTAGTTACAATTTGGTCTTTCCTAAAGGCCATTAACCTTTGCTCTGATACCACTCTGTCACGACCCGAAACCCACCCTATGCGGATTAGGAGTCGGTGACTAACATTGTCACTCAAACAGGCCGTACAAAATCAAATGAATGGCATGAGACAGTAAAAATCAACTTTATTTTATTTTATTAAGCGTGGAAGTTACACACATGCAACTCATCTAATAACAAATCAACTTTAACAATCATCAAAAAGATTATCTCCCAAGTACAATTTTCATCATCATTAATCACCATTCATATCTAATAATATCTTCCAGTATCACTAAGTCACAATGTCTTATATTGATATCATCTTTATATAATCAATTCAAATTAAGTCTTGGAGCCATACATCATCAACGTTGCTCACAACACATCACTAGCTCCATTAGTCACAATCATTGCCTTTCTTCTATATTGTGTTACTTGAAATATGTTTGGATAAATCCATCTAAGTTTCACTAAACTCGTGATTAATTCTTGCATCCTGTCAGGGGTTTCGCAAAAGTAGGGTTTTGCACAAGATACCAAGGGCACCAAGTTTCCTCAAATAGATAACACATACTCAAAAATATCTTATAACACAATTCCAAAAAGGATCATGTAGAAAGCAAACTGAAGGTTCAAGCGAATATAACACATGCATTTCTAAAACACATCATTTTCAATAGCAGAGTTCAAATATCAAAACACAAAGCAGATGATGAAGAGATATTCGCAAAACGTATAATAGAACATGTATTTCTTAAAATATGGTTCGGATAATTAACACGAAATGGATAACACAACATCGAATAACGAATACACACGAGAAAATACTCCTGGAATCTGATTACGAGCACTTGATAACATAAAACAAATGACGGATACATATTACACACATTGAAGAATCACATATTAAGTCGGAGTGCTACGTGGGTAAGTCTCATCAAGAGTCGGAACGCCACAAAGGTAAGCCCCAATTATTAATTTCATGAGTCAGAGCGCCATGTGGGTAAGTCGCATCATAACAGTCGGAGCGCCACAAGGGTAAACTTTGTGTAGACACAAGAATCTAATCAAAACACCACGTGGGTAAGTCTCAGTCATAAGAGTCGAAGTGCCACATGGGTACGCCTTGAATAGACACAAGAATCGAGTCAAAGTGTCATATGGGTAAGTCTCATCACAATAGTCGAAGCACCACATGGGTAGGCCTTGGATAGACATAAGAATCGAGATAGAGCACCATGTAGGTAAGTCTCATCACAAGAGTCGGAGCGCCACATGGGTAGGCCTCGGATAGACACAATTACACATTGTTGGTAGGAAAAATAGAGCAGAAATGATTTTAAAAATTTTACTTTGATCAGATTACTACATAAATCACATAATCTTGATAGATGAGGGTTAAAAATGCCTTGTTCTTGAAGTAGAACGCAAGTGTTCTCTTCCTCTAGGTCTTCTCCTCTTTTCCCTTAGGCAAACTGTATCATAGGAGAATGGGTTGCCCCTTATTTTTGTCTAGCACAAAAACTTGTGATAAATGACTCTTTACATATCATATATATAGGGCTTAACCTAATTAGGGCAAGAGAAGGGATCTAGTGGGTCCACTAAGTTAGCTTCCAATTAGTCAATTTAATCTTAATTATCTCATAATTAATTTTAATTGGCTAATTAATTTTAATTAACTCCACTATATAATTGAAATTGCACTCCAACTTAGTAGAATAGAGTAAACCCATATACACTATACTTCTACAGTTGGCCCCTCTACATGGATACTAATAATCAGGGTTCCATATATACTGTCAAATTAATTATTTAATTATTTTAAGAACCTATTTCAATAATTATTAATCACTTGCATTTGGTCATCATTTCAATAAACAATTTAATGAAAAGACCAGATCCTAATTTCAGTGATTAACCCATTGAATTAGCACAAATGTGATATCCATCTCTCCAATATATAGAGTGTAGATTCCATCTTGAGAATATGTGTTCCCACAGTCTAAATAATGACTTCCCAAGATACCGAGGTATTGATCTAAAGGACCTCACTCATTGGTAACTCAAAGTCATCACTATTCAGAACTCAAGTTCACTATTCTCTCAGGATTAAGAGCTTACTACGAATAATGCATAAGAAACTTATTAAAGGTAATAGTTCCAAATGATACGTTTCTTATAGTGATCCAGTTCAGTGTATTCCCAATACACTAATACAGTTAACCTTTATGTGATAAGGTGGTTTATCTCAACCATCAGATTTGATTTGATTTATTATTTAATAGATTTGATTTATTATTGAGTTTCATATTACCATATGTTTGGATGTTGCTTTATATCGTGAGATGATTATTCCTTGAATTATCATTAGGAGTGGTTCATGTGTATCAATGATATTTATATACAGAAGATATGAACTGTTTATATAGGCAATTCTAGAATTGTTCGCGGACTATTGATAAGATTGGACATCTTACCTGTAAAGCTGTAATACAATTAACTTTTATGTGATAAGGTGGTTTATCTCAACCATTAGAGTAGTGATGGACTCTAAGTTATTGTATTAGTGTATTGAAAATACACTGAACTAGATCATTATAAGAAATGCATCATTTAGAACTGTCACCTTTAATAAGTTTCTTATTCACTATTCGTAGTAAGCTCTTAATCTTGAGAGGATTGTGTACTCAAGTTCTGAATAGTGATGACTTTGAGTTACCAATAAGTGAGGTCTTTTAGATCAATACCTCGGTATCTTAGGAAGTCATTATTTAGACTGTGGGAACACGTATTCTTAAGATGGAATCTACACTCTATATATTGGAGAGATGGATATCACCTTTGTGCTAATTCAATGGATTAATCACTGAAATCCAAATCCGATCTTTTCAGTAAATTATTTATTGAAATGATGACCAATTACAAGTGATTAATAATTATTGAATTAGGTTCTTAAAATAATTAGAGAATTAATTTGACAGTATAATATGGAACCTTGATTATTCGTATCCCTGTAGAGGGGCCAACTGCAGAAATATAGTGTATATGGGTTTACTCTATTCTACTAAGTTGGAGTGAAATTTCAATTATATAGTGGAGTTAATTGAAATTAATTAGTCAATCAAAATTAATTATGAGATAATTAAGATTTAATTGACTAATTGAAAGCTAACTTAGTGGGACCCACTAAATCCTTTCTCTTGCCCTAATTATGTTAAGCCCTGTATATATGATATGTAGGGAGTCGTTTATCACAAGTTTGTATGCTAGACAAAAATAAGAGGCAGCCCACTCTTCTGTAATACGGTTTCCCTAAAAGAAAAGAGGAGAAGACCTAGAGGAAGAGAATGGTTGCGTCCTACTTCAAGAACAATGTGTCTCTAACCCTCCTCTATCAAGATTATGTGATTTATCTCTAACCCTCCTCTATCAAGATTATGTGATTTATGTAGTAATCTGATCAAAGTAAAAATTTTAAAATTGTTTTCGCTGTATTTTTCCTACCAACAATTGGTATCAAAGCAACTTTACATAAATCTATCAATTTTGAAAGTTATAGTTATTTTGTTTTATACTTATTCATGGATCCCGATTAAACAAAGGGTTGTTTTGGATATATTAGAATGTAATTTTGTGATACAATCTATTGATACAAAGATTTAATCCTTGTTTTTGATACCCATAGAGATGGATTAATTAAATAATTTAATTTTTTTTATGATCTCACCAAGTAATGGGATTGTGGTTACAGAATTGTTGGTAAAAGATACCAGTTGTGTGCATCAATGGAAAACGAAATTGTGGCAGCTCCATAAGGATGAGTTGCGGCTGCCTTTAATTATTCATACAGGTATACAAAATTTTTTTTTTGAAACAAATTAGGGATTTTCCGTACATAGGTAATGACTTGCATATGAGATATGCCTATAGCCGCATCATGAGTTTAATGAACGAATTCTCCACATAAATTGCAGGTTGGAATTTGCAAAACAAAAAAGGAGTTTTTATTTATTTATTTAAGTCCCTCATGATGCGCACATGGATGGGTATTTGATATCCAATATCAAACGGCACAGTGATTTTGAAGTTAATATATAGTTTATTAAAAAAAATTATATTAATTTTTTTAATCATGTGTTCTAATTGGGTATTAGATACCCAAATTTATTAAATTGTTTGGGTAAGAGCTCAATTATTTAATATATTCATCTTTTTATGTTATAGGTATTTGATAACCAAATATTTTAGATTTAAAAGTATAGGTTAAGTAAGACTTGACCTATATGGATTCTTGGATACATGGATTAAATCTTAGTACACTCTAAAATATACATGGGTGATGTATATGATTAATCACATATTTAAATGCTTATTAAATTTTATTCATCATATTTGAATGATTCATGCATGTGATGGATAACATTGTATCTCTCATGGCTGGCCATTAGGTGATGTATTTAATTCAATTAGTTTTAAGGCAATTGTAAAGGGCAATGGACTTGAAAATGTTTCCCATGAATGGGCAAGCTCCATTGGTTTCCCTAGTCTATTAATTTTTAATTTTAGATTAAATGTAAACTCACATATGTAGGTATAGGTTCTTCATGTATTTATGTTATTTCTGAAGAAAGAGCTAGAGGATAGGGAGCTATCAAGAAGACTAATGAAAGAACAGAGCCTACTATCAAGAATTTTAGTTGGTCAGTAAGAGATAATTTTAATTTTATGCGTGCATGTTTATTTTCATAAAATCACATGATTAATTTTGACCCATGAATAGGTTAATATAATTATTCATGTGTTGTATAATAAAGATCCTTAATTTATAAAAACAAGTGGGAGAGAGATGTTTTAAGAAAGCTCCTACGGTCTTCCATCATCGACCCATAGTAAGACAAAAATAGGTGCCCTGAGCCATCTTCGAGTGGCCTCCCCACGGAGGGTGACTATCTAGTTGGTTACAAGTATGGACCTCTTAGGATAGAATAGAAAGAGACGGGGTGAGGGTGATATCCCCACGGGGACACTACTTTCAACGATTGTCTTTTTATTTGAAATGATGGTCTACACTTGATCAAAAGGGAATGATATTCTTCCCACGGAGTCTATCATTGTCTTTTGAAGAACAAAGGATATTAGAAAATATGTTTCATTTGACATGAGATGTCTAGGTAGTGAAATCATATAGGATATGATAGTCCTCCAAGTCATATGAATGACATTGTCATCCCCACGAAGCGTGTTGTTTATAAGGTTTGGTTCCAATGCATTCATTGATAGTGGCTTGAGGATACCACTGTGCATTCATGAGAGCAAAAATTATTTTACTATTTATTTACATTAATGTATGTGCTTATATATATGCATTCTCAGATGTCTTCATTTTAACCCACTTGCTATCATCCTGAAAGAAAATAAGTTGACTGGGCCTAACTAGGTGGACTAGAAATGGAATTTGGATATTGTCCTTACAGCAGAGGGGTACAAATATGTGATTACTATGGATAGCCCAGACCTTCCAATGGCTGATACTCCCCAAGAGGACATTGACCGCTATTCTATGAGGGTCAAGGCTAATGAGATGGCACATCGCTATATCTTAGCTTCGTTGTCAAGTGTTTTAAAACATTAGCATTAGAGTTTCCCAATAGCTAGGGATATGATTATTAACTTAAAGGAGATGTTTGGGGATCAGGGGAGTCTTGTTAGGCAGACTGCCATGAAAGCACTCATGAACACTAAGATGGTAGAAGGAACTCTAGTAAGGGACCATGTTTTAATAATGATTGACTTTTTAAATGTGCTGAAAAGTTCTAGAAGGTGACATTGATGGTGAGTCCCAGGTTGATATTATCCTTGAGTCGATGCCTGACTCTTTTAATCAATTTAAGCTCAACTATAACATAAACAAAATGAATTTGACTTTGGCTAAGCTTCTAAGTTCTTTACAGGCAATAGAGGGTATTATCAAAAGCCATCCTAGTACTCATGTGCCTGAGGGTTCTTCTTTTAAGCCCAAGCCCAAAGGTAAGGGCAAGTGGAAGAAGAAACAGAACCCCAAAAAATCTAAAGAAAATATGGGTCCTAAATGAGGTGTTAGAAAAGGGAAGAAATGGGCACCCACTAAGCCTAAAGGAAAGTGTTTCCACTGTGGGGTCATGGGGCATTGGAAGAGAAATTGTCCAGATTATCTAGCCAAGAAAAAGAACACAGGTATAATCAAATCACTTGTTATTGAAGTAAGTTATATAGTGCGTACTTTAGATTCCTGGTGTGTAAACTCCGGTGCAATTAATCACATCTGTAATTCGTTGCAGGGGTTTTGGGAAACCAGGTGACTAAGTGATGGAGAGATTATCTTGCACTTAGGAACAGAAGCAAAAGTTCCTGCGGTGTTAGTAGAAGTAGTTAGTTTATATTTTTCTTCAATTAAGACACTAGTACTTTATGATTACTTATATGTGCTTGGCATTAGAAGGAACTTATTATCAGTTTCAACTTTAATAAAGCAATGTTATTCAGTTTATTTTAATTAAAATGTTGTTATTAAACATAGTGGTTCTTTTATATGCTTTGGCATAACAGCTAATGGTCTTTATTTGATTACTCCTTAGATATGAGATGCATGACACCGAAAAGAATGAACCATCACAAACTTTACCACTTAAAAGAAAATTTTATTCTACTAATTCAACACATTTTGGCACTTGAGGCTAGGTCATATTAATCTAGACAAGATTAATAGACTGGTTGTCATGACCCGAAACCCACCCTATGCGGATCTCATGTCGCAGGGCCGACCCTAAGGCCGTCCCTACTTTTTCCATTCCTGTATCATAGTACTAATATGCAAAGTACTAAAATCTTAAAACAATAACAGCGAAAGTCTTTTTAGTAACAGTAATTCAACGAAAGTCTTTACAGTACACAATGTCAGCAGAAGTCTTATCAATATATAATATGGCTTTACAGTAAACAAAATAAGAACCAAACGTAACCAGCACCCGTGGGTGGTGAATACATGGGAGAACTAAAACATAGACTGGTACAGTTCCTCAAAATGTCCTCCTATGTTCGTAGACTCCTACTGGGGTCTTGCAACGTCATCACATGAAATGGGGGTAAGTAGGGTAGAATGAGCTACGAGAGCTCAGCAAGTAAAAACAGATCTCCGACACTGGCATCGGTGAAATATGAATCCATGAATAAGATAATGATAGCCAATCATAAGAAAATAGATGTTGTGATAGCCAATAAGAACAGTTGCCTTGATGGTCAATGAATCATAGGTCACAATGTTCAATTAGGAGTAATGGATACAACATCAACATGAATATCTCAATAACAATATAGCAACAAGAGGTATTGCTACAATAAACTGATCACAATCAATTCAATGAAGAGTGTCTTCTCAGTTTAAGATAAGTCATAAGGAATAGTATCATTCAATAACGTAATCATGTCAATTCTTAAGAGATGCATTTACTCTGTTCTTAGGTAGAATGCCAATGCAAATGTAAATGAAATGCCAATGGAAATGCAATGACAATGCCAGTCAATTGTCGGTGAAAAGCCTTCAAGGAATTCATTCCTGCCACCTATCCATTCATGTGCTTGACCCTTAGGTCTCCAGTCAATCAGAAAGCATCAGATGGATGTTGTGACTGAGCACAAATCCCGTATTCATAACATATCATGATTATTCATAATTCCATAGAAGTATAAAATGGAATATCATATATTCAATAAAGACATAGCAGTAGGCCTTTCAAGGCATGGTTCAACATCATAACAATGACATAGCAGTCAATCAATGTCCACAAGATAGAACAATATCACATTGTGGATAGCAATAACATGAGGTACTTTCAAGAGTACAAGTTTGGCAGTAAAGAATAAACTTGGCTTGGAAACACCATATGGAAGAGAAGGTGGATTTACTTACCTCTATCGTGATTCTATATCAGAAATCCGTGAGTGTGCCCTTGCCTTTCGAGTTCCCTATATATCAGTAATACGTTTCAGAATAAATGCTATTCAAAAAATTTTATGCCTTACTATCATAAGTATTTCTAATACTAATTTAGACCTTACCATTAAGTCTGGAACGCCGAAGAAATTCGGTTTAGGCTTTCGCAAAATTCCATTTGGACTTTTGTACTAAAATGGGCAAAATGGTCATTTTACACTTTTACGGTTATTTCTATTTTTTGGACCCCATCTCATGAAACGGACCTTACCATTGATCTTAGAATGTCCGAGATAATAAAAATTGACTATTCATTTGCATCATTTGGACTTCGTTTAACCTATATTTGAAATAGGGGCATTTTTGTAAAACTTAATATTTTATTAATTTTTCTATTTGGGCCACAATGACATTTCCTAAAACATTTGGGGTCGGTTCACAATTTCTCAGCGTTGCGGTCTGAACCAGTGGGTTCATCAGTCAAAACCCTAAACCGGTCTGACCCTTCACTGAACTAACCGGTTCAGTTAAATTCAGAGAACCAGAATTCAATAACCACTCTGTCTACCTTATCCACGGTTTGGATAACCCCAAACCTAATTTCAATTTACTATCCCTGTTACCAAACAACCAAAATCCATTTAAAATCCAAACATAAAACGACACAGTTTCACTGCCCATTTTATTTCTAGTTGGGTCCCGACCCGATCCGAACCCAGACCCGGTTTCGTCTTAACCCGAAGTGCCCCTGACATTCTGGTCAACTTCCCCATTACACTGGTAGGGTTTACTAGGGTTCCGTCGCCTTCTCCGACGACGGTGCCCCTTTTTCGTTCGTATTTTAAATCTTTTTCAATGCAGTTTCATTCCTTTCCCTTCAAGGATCTCAACCCTAACCTCAGTTTATCAACTCCGGACCGACTCTCCGGCCAAGTTATATTTTTCATTTTCGTGACGTTTGGATCACTGTTTTGGTCCTATAATTCTTCTAGTATGTTTTTGCACCTAAGTAGGTTGTTTTTAGAAACTTGAAACAAGTTTTAAGCCTAGATTTTCATGAAACCCGAGATTATTCATAAAACCTGCAACTCAACATTGCTGTCTCGTTTTCAACACCATTTAACCTAATTTTTTTTGCATCGAGTTTCAAATTCTATACTCTACAAGACCATATAGATAATTTAAGGTTTCATGCTCCAAAACATAAAAACAGAATTTACACTACTCACCTGGGTTTCTGTTTCTGTTTCGGTTGTTATGCCCTTGGACCTCTTTTGCTTCTGTTTTTGAATCCCTGATGATACTCTTCTTACTCTAAGCCTCTTAGTTTCCTTCAGTTGTTTCTATTTCCTCTCAACTCACAAACCCGTATATATATACATGCACAACCGATTCTTTTCTCACACTGCTTTCTCTCTCTCTCTCTCTCTCTCTCTCTCTCTCTTGTAGTCAGTCTCGACTGCAGAGAACCGCCCCTTAAACCCTTACCATCCACGTACCATGCTTGCTATATATATATATATATATATGCATGTATACAATCCACTTGCACTAAGGTCGGTGGCCTTGGTGCTTTCCTCTCAGCCGCACAGCACACACACACACACAGTGACATACTCACTAGTCACCAGCCCACCTGCATTCCCTTTTTCCCTTTTTCCTCTTTTTCCTTTTCATTTTCTTTTTATGTAATATACATAAATATATACTACACAATATTCATACATATATTTATACTATATGTATTTTTATACACATACACATATAAAATACATATTTGTATACATGTATTTATAACCATATATATACATATAACTGTATTTTTAGTCACGTATACATACACTAATATTTCGTGAACTATGCATATGTACGTACGTATGCATGCATGGGTTGCATGCATGCACGCTTTTCGAGGTAAGGTTTTGAGTTGCTCGGGTACTGCCCGAGACTGGCTATATCATTGATACTATTCACTTTTTAAAACTGTACTGTACATACGATAAAATAATATAGAGCTCTAAACAGCCCACATTACACTATTCAATCAACTTGCCTCGGTATACGTGTCGTATCCCGGGTCGGGGTATCACACTGGTAAAGGAGGGTACTTTGTCTTCCTTGGTTGTTGAACCACTGCCAGTCTGTATATCCTGTTTGGAGGGAAAGATGACCAGAAAACCCTTTACTTCAAAGGGAAACAAGGCCAAAGAAGTATTGGAGTTAATCTATATTGATGTGTGTGGACCCTTAAATATTAGGGCTAGAGAGGCCTATGAGTATTTCATCACTTTTACCGATAATTACTCTAGATATGGTTATGTCTATCTATTGCACCACAAGTTAGAAGCCTTTGAAAAGTTCAAAGACTTTCGGGTAGAAGTGGAAAAACAATTAAATAGGAGCATAAAATTACTTCAATCTGATCGAGGTAGGGAATATCTCTCTAGTGACTTTAGTCAGCATTTGTTGGATAATGGGATTTTATCCTAGTTTTCTGCACCTGGCGTACCTTAGTAGAACAATGTAGTAGAGAGGAGAAACATGACACTTTTAGATATGGTAAGGTCAATGATGAGTTATTCTGATTTGCCTATATTTCTTCGAGGGTATGCGTTGGAGACAGCAGTATATATTCTGAACTCAGTTCCAACTAAGTCTGCTCCCATGACTCCAGTAGAGCTTTGGACTAGGCGTAAGCCAAGTCTAAACCACTACTGTATCTAGGGGTGTCTATCCTATGTACTGAAAAGAAAGACTAGCAAGTTGGAACCAAGATTAGAATTAAGCTATTTCATTGGCTATCCTAAAAGGAAAAAAGGTTGGCTCTTTTATAATCCCAGTGAGTAAAACGTATTCTTTAGCACGAATGCTATCTTTCTGAAGGATGATTATATTATGGGTCAGAAGCCCGAGAGTAAGATCACCTTAGAAAAAACATCAGATGTTTTTTCTATTCCTTAGGCAAATGATAATCATGGACTAGATGCCTCTATTCCAACATCTTCTATTACACCGGAGCCACGTCATAGTGGGAGGACTGTCAGGCCACCTAACAAGTACATGTTCTTCAGAGAGTTTATCTCAGATGAACATGTTTTAGATCCCAATAGCTACAATGAGGCAAGCTGCGATAAAGATTCGGGACTTTGACAAAATGCTATGAAAGCTGAGATGGAATCTATCTATTCTAATTACGTTTAGGAACTTGTGCAACCACCTGCCAATATTAAACCAATTGGTTGTAAATGGATCTATAGGAGAAGGAGAGGACCTGATGGATCAGTTGAGACTTTTAAAGCTAGACTGGTGGCGAAAGGGTTTACTCAAAAAGAAGATATCGATTATAAGAAAACTTTTTCACTAGTTGCTATGCTTAAGTCTATTCGGATTCTCTTATCCATTGTAACTCATTTTGATTATGAGATTTGGCAAATGGATGTCAAGACAACATTTTTGAATGGCTATCTTGAGGAAGACATCCATATGATGCAACCAGATGGTTTCATAGCTAAGGGCCAGGAGCATATAGTATGCAAGCTGCATAAGCCCATTTATGAACTTAAGCAATCTTCCCGAAGTTAAAACATCCGATTCGATTAGGCAATCAAATCATTTGGTTTTGATTAGAACCCAAATGAAACTTATGTGTATAAGAAGAGTGAAGGAAGCGTGGGGGTGTTCCTAGCTCTGTATGTGGATGATATATTACTCATTGGGAATGATGTAGGGGTGTTGTCTACGATAAAGGTTTGGCTAGTGAATCAGTTTGATATGAAGGAATTGGGAGAAGCCAGTTACATCCTCGAGATTAAGCTTTTGCGAGATCTGAAGAACAGGATGTTAGGCTTATCTCAAGCTTCATATTTAGACAAAATTCTTGTCAAGTTTGCAATGCATAACTCCAAGAAAGGCTTATTACCTTTTAGGCATGGAGTACCTCTGTCTAAGAATCAGTGTCCCAAGACACTTGAGAAAGAGGAGCGCATGAAAGTGGTTCCTTATGCTTCAGCTGCAGGAAGCCTTATATATGTTATGCTTTGCACTAGACTAAATATTTGTTTTGCAATGGGCATGGTGAGTAGATATCAATCTAATCCGGGACCAAATCATTGGACTGTTGTGAAACATATACCCAAGTACTTGAGAAAGACTAGAGATTATATGTTGAGATACAGGGGTGGTGATCTAGTTCTAATTGGCTACACAGAGTCTGACTTTATGTCAGATCAAGACTCTAAAAAGTCAACCTCAGGATATATGTTTACTCTTGGTGGTGGAGCTATCAGCTGGAGGAGTGTCAAGCAACAGTGTATTGCTTGACTCAACCACTGAAACGGAATATGTAGCTGCCTCTGAAGCAGCTAAGGAAGCAGTTTGGCTCAAGAAGTTCCTTTCGGAACTAGAAGTGGTACCACAGTCTCAGTTGCCTATGGTCCTTTATTATGACAATAGTAGAGCTGTAGCTCAATCCAAGGAGCAAAGAAACCACAAGGGTGGAAAGCACATAGGGTGCAAGTATCACCTCATCAGAGAGATCGTTCAGTGTGGAAACATTATCGTCACCAAGGTTGCATCTACGGACAATCTTGCAGATCCTTTCACTAAGGCTTTACCTTCTAAAAGTTTCGAGCTTCATAGGATAGGATGGATGTCAGATGTTATGGGGAATCGATGTGAGTGCAAGTGGGAGCTTGTTAGGATGTGTGCCCTCATATCCAAGACATTTTATTATTATTTAATAGATTTGATTTATTATTAAGTTTCATATTACCATATGTTTGGATGTTGCTTTAAATCATGAAATGATTAGTCCTTGAATTGTCATTAGAAGTGGTTCATGTGTATAAATGAGATTTATACATCGGAGATATGAACTGCGTATATAGGCAATTCAAGGACTAATCATCTCATGATATAAAATAACATCCAAAAATATGGTAATATGAAACTCAATAATAAATAAAATCTATTAAATAATAATAAAATGTCTTAGATATGAGCGCAGACATCCTAACACACATTGAGTCAGAGCGTTATGTGGGTAAGTCTCATTACAAGAGTTAGAGTGCCACATGGGTAGGTCTCACACAGACACATGATCGGATCAAAAGTAGTATGATTCGGGTTACATAATAAAAAATGGTTCACACAAATCATTTTTCTCATAGAAATGGGTGCCATGGTTTATAGATATTTTTGCTAAAGAATTTAGTCAAGATTCAAAGCATACAAACATCTTTCAAATTAGTACATATGAACATTTTGAGCAGATATAGAAATTCATTAATTCAGAGTACAAGATTACTCACAAAAATAGATTAGGTATTTTGAACAAATATATAGATTCATAAGGGAGAAATTTGGAAGCAGGATGTAAAATCTACTGATTCAAGATAGCGGATTACTCACTTATGACCTAGAGTCCACAGTTTTTTCCTTACTTGCTTACTTATCTTGGCACTTGTCTTATCCCTATCCCTTTTGCTACTGATCCTAGTTCACATATTAAATTAAACTCAATATCTGAATAATATATAATTTTATTTAATCACTATCTCTTTGATGTTACTAGCCTTGACCAGTTCCATTTTTAAATTGGTGGCCCTTTAAACCCTAAGCTAGACCCATACTCTCCCTCGAGTCCTATCTGAAACTTATTCTCTTATTAAGGGTATTTTAGTAATTTTATCTTTTACTTCTCATTTTATTTGGTTCTTTGTTTGCTAAAATGGACCCCACCATTGAGTCCGAAATGTCAAAGAAAGTTAGAATACGTTATCTCTAACATTTAACTGGCTTTTGAATTACTAAGGGCATAATGGTAATTATGACATTTGACGTGTCTATATTTTCAGGACTCCGTTTCATAAAATGGATCTCCCCATTGGGTTCAAGATGTCCTAAAATGTTAAGGTATATATTTTCAAGGTTATCAGAGTTCATTTGATAGCTTAATTGATTATTAGGACATAATTAGAATTTTTCTACTAGTCCGTTCATATATTTTGGGATCTGATCTCACAAATCGGACTCAACCGTTGATTTTAGAATGCCCAAAAATGTTGGGTTAGACTATTCGTTCATTTTAATTGGCCTTCGTTTGGCCAATTTTTGGCTTAAGGGCATTTTGGTACTTTTATATAATTTATTGGGATTTTAAAAATAACTTTTAATTATTTTTTTGGATCTTTTTGCAATTAACAGAAGTCTAGGGTCAAAATACAATTACAAAAAATTATTTAAATAAAATCGACTAGTTCAATCTCTTTGCAAGTGAACCAGTTCAATTAGGTTAAGAACCAAATGGTTCAGTCTGGTTCATTGTGTCACGCCGACGCCAGCGCATTATTTCTACTTTTTTATTCTTTAAGGGTTCAAAATGATGCTGTTCCACTTATTAGGATCTATTTTTTGCGCGGGTCAAAACCCTGACCCAAATCAGTTCCAATCCGACCCGCTCGTGAATAGTCCTTATTCCTCAGTTTATCCGGTCGCTTTCTCTAGCGCCAGCGATCATTGTTGACTATTTTTCAGTGACACAACCAACATGGCTTGAATCATTTTTTTCATGGGCATTCCATATTCATGGTCAGATTTTGGTTTCACCTAGTTTTGGTCACCGAAATGGAGAGTTATAGTAAGGTCTCTAGCGAGACCTGATTTTTTGGTGACGATTTTATTTTCTATTTCATCGGGTTTCTGACATAGATTCGATATTGTTTTTATTTTGATGGGTTTCTGGGACTCTATGGAACATTTTCTCATTCATAAAACTCAGTGAAACAACCAAAAATTCTTTAATCCCAATCATTCAATCCCCACCTACAACTGCCCTTTTCTTGGCCATTACAGTACCATTTTTGGTGTTTCAACCTACATTATGTCCCATTTTGTCTGCTCTTTTGAGCCAAGTGGTTTGTTTCGAGTTTTATCGAGGCTAGTTCAAAACCCAATTTTTTTCTTTTTTTGATTTCAGGAGTTTCGAGCTCCATAGCCTCTAAGCTTAAATAGTTCCCATTTTCTTCCATTTTAAATTCTAAACACGTGCATGCAATTAGAGTATCATAAATAGCACTTTAGAAGAAAATTTCCTAGTGAGAGAAACTTACCTTCAATGACCATCTTCTCCCCCTCTCTGTTTTTGGGCTCTGCATGCTCCATTCAAGCTCTAACAACTTCAATGGCCCTCATCCTTCTTGCTCCAGACCTTCCATGCAACATGTAATGGTTGTAAGTCTTCCACCCTTCACTTTCTCTCTCTACATCTCTCTCTATATTCTAAACATGAGTAGAATGGTCACTCCCACACGACACTCAAAGTATATATGATATGTATGTATATGTGTTTGTTGCATGTGTATTGATTAGCCAAGATTTTTATCCAATCGTAATAAAATACCAAAATTCTAACTTGCCCACAAGTTGACACCTCCTCTTTTACATGCATCTCAAGATTTCATTTCATGGATCATATACATTTTGGGTGGACATATTAGCACAAAGTGCTGGCAACCTAGTTGGTAGAGTTTTGCAAAATTATCATTTTCTTGCATAAAGTGCAAGGTTCAAAACTTGGTTGGAGCCTTTTTGGCTTATTCCTTATTTTTTTCTTTTTGTATATGCATTATATTGTTGTTAAAGTATTTTACTTACCCCCAAAATTAGCATTTTTGTCTCCAAAAGACTTTTACAACCGTTGCAATATTTCTTGATTAGGCATACTTTATTCATGTATCATTAGTCTTACCTTAAGTGTATTTCATGCACTAATCTTTCAAAATTATTTATGTGTTAATCATCGATTAATGCCCATTGTAAATCATTACCAAGTTACGAATTTTGCTATCAAATCATATTCCTAAAATTGATCATCCCCAATCCATAGCTAATTGCTCTTATTTATACATTTGTCTCCATATTCATAGACTATTAGTGTCACGACCCCCCCCCCGAAACCTGCCCCGTGCGGATCAAGGGAATCGCGACCGGCCCACCCCCTTCAGCTCGTGGGTAGCCGGGCGGGCTCACATAAGCAACGGCGCCGGACGGCAGTGCGGTACAACCAGGATTGGCAATCACGGAAGCGTGAAAAACTTCTTCTTTCACATCTCGCCCGCCCACCCGGTACTGTCGCTTCTTCTTCTTCTTCAGAGTGATAAACAAATATTATACATTCAGAGTATAACAAAAACTTTTAAAGTTTTACATATTACATATCCGTTTGCCCCTCAGGGCTTAAGTACATAATTGTCCAAAATTACTACAACAAAATTTGACCAACTATGGGTCTTAGTACTTCCAAAAATCCTTAATCATAATGGAGTTGCGAATCACCAACCCTCAAAATGGGGAAGGCTCCCATCCATCATCATCACCTAAAAAATGTTAGAATAATGGGATGAGCTTCAACAAGCCTAGTGAGTAATTCTAATACCTTGTCATAGGTTTTCAACTGGTAGTGAGTTAGTTAAGAAAAAGTTCATAGAAACATATACTACCAATTGTACATATACTTCAAATACAGAATACAGAATTCTTCAAAAACAAATAGCGTAAAGCATACAAGGCATTCAAGCTAGGCATGTATTTTAATAATTACAGGATACAAGAATCTTCAAATCATGTAGCATGATGCATTTTAAAGCATTCAATAAAACATTTAATATGCAGCAGAATTTATAAACATATGCAAGATGGCCATTTGAAAGCCAAAGAAATAATTGAAATCCTTTCCATGAAAATAGGAGAATACAAATTTCTTCTTCTTCAAAACAGGGGGTTATGTAAAAATCCGATTCATGAAAACGGGGGTTCAAAAACCTGCTACCATTTCTGAAGACATTTCATCTTTTCACTTTGATTAGATGGAAATCCGTTTCGAACCAGATTCCAGTCTTACTTCTGAGAGATCTCATGCTTGGGGAATCAGATCTTGCTACCGGGCATTCTTTATGTCAATTGAGTTCCGAAGGAACCCAATATTAGTTATAGTGCTTATGCACTATTATCTTGTAAAATTGAGGCTTTTTCAAAGAGCATCGAAAACATGGTTCCTTCAAATATTTGCTTTTCATGAGCATTCAAACATGACTTTTCAAGAAAAGCTTTTTTGAGCACCTAAAATCATGGCTTCTTCAAGAAATGTTTTTTTCTTAACATTTAAAAACATGGCTTCAATAAAAAGAATGAATTTTCATGAGTATTTAAAACATGGACAATTTAACTGAGTTTTTAAATACTTTGGGGACAATACTTGAAACATTTAACACATGAGCTTCAGGGATTTAAATCACGATGCACAGGAATTGATTAAAGCATAGGTAGAATAAAAGCATTAATTTCAAGAGGTATTTAATAAAATTTACATTTACATGGGCATGCGAGAAAATAAACGTATCATCTGTTAGAATTATCAAGTAGTAGATTTTGCATGCCATGTTAGAATTTATAAATAAAATAACAGTACATTGAATGAAAGCATATAAATACGAGAATTTAAAATTAGAAATACCAAAGATATTTTAACATGAAAACACTTCAGAATATTTGAACTTCAATTTACTTCGGAATCCATGGAGATTAAAAACCTTCACTTCGAGGTATAGGATTACTCACCTTGTTTTCCCGGGTCAGCACTACTGATGGGCTTCCCTTTTTCCTTTGTAATTCCTAAAAATCAAATTCATCAAGACTTCAATTAATTTCTCATTCACTTCAAATCATCCCTAAATTGATGCTTTTCATTTAATTTTAGACCCATCGTATCCTAATCTCTTAGAATTGATCTTGCCAATCTACTGGTGGTAATTTAATAAATTTTATTTTTCATGTGACTTATTTTTTTAGTACCTATTTTGGTATTATGGACCTCACCATTGTGTTTGAAACGTCGAAGAAAGTCAATTTAGACCTTCTCGGCTTTTTATTTAGGTTCGAGCATATTTAGGGGCAAAATGGTAATTTTACATCTTCACGTATCAAAATTTTTCGAAGTCTCATCTCGTAAAATAGACCCCCGCCATTGGGTCCAAAATACCCAAAATAGTTAAAATGCACTATTTACTTATTTAATTTAGACATCGTATTATTTTACTATTATTAAATTAATTAAATAATTTAATTTAATTAATTATAAGGTTATATATTATATATTATTTATGTTGAAATTATTCAACAGGAGTAGGGGTGGCTCAGTGGTACATGTGGGGCTTTTAGGGTCTTGGCTTGCGAGGGATTGTGGGTTCGAACCAGAGGAGCTGTGGCTCCCCTTTTATTTTTCAAAGGATGCCAAATCCAAATAGTGGACAAGGGGCGAATCAGGGGTACATTATCCATGTTCTGTATGCAGCTATCAAATTGAATTTATTATTTCTGTAACCAAACAAACCCATATCTGCTTTAAATTTTAAAAACATATCACACAAAACCGCACCGTCCCACTTAAGACCTTATATGCGCTGGGTCGGGTCCCGACCCGAACCCAGATTAGACCCTAAACCGACCCAACACTATTCATATTCTTCCTCCTCTCCCCCTTGTGTTGCCTTAATTGTAGAAAATTAAACCTTTAATTTTGTGAATTTTGAGAGATTGATTCTCTCTGTTTCATTTTCCTACGAGCTTCTAGGACATTAGAGATTGTTTTAGCATTGGGTTAGGAGCTCGGATTGAGCCAAAAATGTTTCTTCACAGCTTGTTGACCGTACCTATAACTTGATCATACTCACTCATTTCTGACTCAAAACTCGTGGGGTTTCTTCTATTGTGGTCTATTCATCATTGGGTTCAAGTCCTCGGTCTCAAAACTAAGTTTCTCTTCCACTTTTGAAGGTTCCATCTTATAACCGAAACCTACATGCCATGATTTAAGGGTCTTCTCCTAGGCTTCTAGGTCACAGAACAGGGTTTTTAAAACCCTCATAAGGTCTATTTTAGGCCCCAAGTGGAGAAACCAAGTTTCTTTTTGGTCGACTCAGATCTGCTACAAGAGAGACACACCAATGGTGGATTCCACTGTTTTATGATTTCTGCCTTACCCATTTAGTTCCTACTTCTTTTAACTTTCATCCTCTTAATATTTTGAGTGCATGCATGTTTATAAACATAAAATAGTAGCTAAAAAAAAATTGTGAAAAAAGAAGTTACCCTTCTTTTGATTCTTTCTTTCCCTCCTCTCCTCTTTTCTAGGCTTGGCTCAGTTGGTAATCACCTTCAAATCAGGTTGTCCATGCATGCATCCCTTCTCTTCTCCTTCTTCTTCTTTTTCTCCCTTCTTCCACTTTCTCTCTCTAGCTCGCTCTCTCTCTCTCACTAGCCGAAACGCATGCACACACACTACTCCCTCTTTTAATTCACTCACATCACACATGCAACACATCTATATAATCATATTTTTCATTTAAAAATATACTTGTTACTGCATGAATGGTGATTGGGTCAGTTGGGAGGTGGGGTTTTATTTTTATTTTTTTGTATATATATATATATATATATGTTGTAAAATAAGACACAAACAATTGGGCAACCCAAGTTGTATTTTTTTGGGCTTTAAGTGCTTGCCCATTTAGGTCAAGGGTTCAAAACCCATTGGCCTCACATTTTGGTTCCCTTTTTGCTATTTCCCCCTTCCCCTTATGTAATATCCCGACCTAGGGATATGGCGCTTAAACCAAGATAGACCTGGTCAAGTACATGTAAATCGAGACAGGTTAAGTCGAGTAGCGTAATCCCAGTTGTAACCGAACATGAGTTTCGAATAAAATAGAATAATTTCAATTAAGTCCAAAGGGTCAAATAATAATACCGAGCTTTGACTCAGCAAGGATCATAATATCAAGAGTAAACCGAGACCGATTCAGACAGAGAATAGTAGACCCCAAGGTATACCAAATTATTTTAATGAGTAACTTACGGTGACAGGTACGATTACCGAGACAATTAGTAGAAATTATAATCTCAGGGAATTACGAGATTAAGAAAATCCAAGTACGAATACACCGAGCCAATAAAAATAATACTCGACATATATCCGAAGCATCGCAATAAATAATATACAGTAATGGGCATGTAGTTCGAGACAGATAGCGAGAGTTATAAATGAAGAAATTTCGATATTAAAAATATACAAGAAGTAGTTTTGAGTAACCCCGAGTGTCTAGGAGTACTGTACAATAAACCCGAGCGGTACGGAGAATCGTGTACGTAGGCCAGTATATACATTGATATAGGTGCACAGTGCATTTTAAATAAATGCAAGAATATATATATATATATATATATGAGAGAATATATATATATACATAAATATATGTATATACGGCTATGTACGTATATATATTGTATAAATATATGTATTAGTATAAATAGATATATATTATATATATATATAATAAAATGGAGAATTTTTATTATATATATAAGGATGCAATTGGAAAAATAAAGAAAGAGAAAGGATAGAAAAGTGTGTGGTGTGTTTAAGATATAATATGTGTATATACATATCATGTGAGCCAGGAAAAGCAATAATAGAAATGAAAAGAAAAAGAATAGAAAAGGGAAATTTAGTGGTATATATATGAGCATCGTGTGTGATGGTGCAGGTCGGTTGTAGCATAAAACAATTATATAGATATAATATTGTGTGTCTAGGAGGCGTGCAACAAAAGCTAAAGAAAATAAAAAGAAAGAAATGAAAAAGGGTCAAATCAAGGGGGCTACAGCCATAGCTGTTGGAACGAAAGGAGAGAAAAAGGTGGGGCGGTGCAGGTTGCATGAACAGGAAGAGAAAAGAAAAGAAAAAGAGCAAAAAGAAAAAAAAAAAAAGAAGGAAGAGAGGGGCGGTTCAACAGGGACAGCTATATATATATTATGTGTGTTGTACAGGGCTGTGCAAGAAAAGAATTGGTAGAAAAGTATATAAAATTATATATGTGTGTTTGTTATGGCACTGAAGCAAGAGAAAATTGGAAAAGAAGAGAGAATAAGTGGGCAGCCGAGAGAGAGAGATTGTATAGAAGCAGTGCAGGAGAAATTGTGTATATACGTGTGTGTTGTGTAGTAGAACAGAGAGGGAGAAGAGCAGCAGCAGCGCTGCAACAAGTGCAGTGTGTGCTTGCGCTGTGTGGGTTTGGTTGTGGCTGTGCCACAAGTGGGAACAGCAGCAGTGCTGCAACAAGGAGAAGGGAAGATTGAGAGATTGGGTTACTGCTATGGTGAAGGATCCGTGCGGCTGCTGTGATGAAAAATTGAGAGAATTGGTGCAGCAGTCCTCAGGATGTAGTGCAGCAGGGTGGAAATAAAATAGTGCAGCCCATGAAGCTTTTAACAGGAACCAATTTATATATATATATATGTTGTGTGATGACAATGCAGCGCAGCAAGCGGTGAAGGGTCTGATTGGGTTCCTGTGATAGATTAGAATAGGGAAATGGAAGAGCAGTGCAGCAAATTTGCTTGTGTAGCAGCTGCCGTAATGAAATTGGAGAACCTAAAGGGATATGGAAGAAACAGGTGGGATTATGTGTGTTGTTTATGTTGGTTGGATTGGTTTAGAATAGGTTGTTTAGAGTTTATTGGAAGCAGTTCAGGGCCGTAATAGGCCTGGAGAAATTGAGAGAAGCAGTAGCCGCAGGATCGGATGGATTGGAAGGTTGGTGAGTGATTGTGGCTACTGTCTAGTGCAATTGTGGTGTTAAAACTGGAAGAAATTAAGTTAGCGTGCAATAGAGAAATTATACATATTTATACGAGTTACCGCGAGTGGAACAGGAACAGTACAGAGGTATCAACAGGGTAAGACACTGAATTTTAGTCTTGAATTTTTAGAAGCATGAATAATTAGATTGATTGTGGGATTTCATTAAGCATAGAAATTGTTTTAGAATTTGCAAATTGGAATCCAGAAACTAGAGGGAAGGAAACACAACTTAGCGGCTGAGTTTTGTGATTTTATTTGGGCCAAACCGGGTCAGGTTCAACCCGACCCACCCATTCAGATAGCTGCCCAACACTATTACTGTATGGGTGAAATTTTAGATTTGAGTTTGAGAGGTGTTTGGTTGAAAAGGAGAAGCTCTCCAATGATTGGCTTACAATGAAAAAAAAATAATGGAAACATATAGGAATTGGAAAAATTACGGGCAGATTGGAATAGAATTTGTGAAATTATAATTATACCCAGAAATTATAGTTAATTATGAATTAACTCAAGGAATAAATTAAATTAATATTAATTTAATTAATTAGAAGAGGGAGAAATTACCAAAATGCCCCTAAGTCGAAAAGTAGTCTAACGGACTCCGAATAAATTAATTGAATAGTCGATTTTTATTATTTCGAGCATTCCGGACTCAATCATGGAGTCCAATTTGAAAAAAAAGAGGTCCCGAGAAATAATAACCCATAAAAGTGCAAAATGACCATTTTACCCTTTTTAACACTGAAGTCCAAATTGAATTTCGCGAAAGCCTAAACCGAATTTCTTCGGCATTCTGGATTCAATAGTAGAGTTTATTTTCATAAACAATAAACTTAAGATATAAAGGCATAAAATTTGATGAATAGCATAATTCAGGTAGCGATAAACTGAAACGTGTCTCATGAATTTTAGGGACACCGACGGGCAAAGAGAAGGCAGTCTAAATCCTTCTAGATCATTGACAATAAGAGGTAAGTAATCTCTGATCTTTGCATGTGTTACATTCCAAGCCATGTCAGTAGTTTTTCATATATCATTTGTTGTATTCTATATATACTAGTATTTATTGAGCCACATTGATATTGCCCTATCATGTGGGAACCAGTTATTGATTTCTAATATATATCTCAATCATGATTGTACACCTGTGCATGGATTTCTTTTTGTACACTTG
The DNA here is from genome assembly GCA_008638375.1 of Nyssa sinensis. Lineage (NCBI taxonomy): Eukaryota > Viridiplantae > Streptophyta > Magnoliopsida > Cornales > Nyssaceae > Nyssa > Nyssa sinensis. The sequence goes on along the minus strand of CM018051.1, from coordinate 41,775,471 downwards.
TACCTAGGGCCGTGAGGCCCAGATAGTTTTATTCGAAGTAGTCTAGTAACCGTAGTTTGGCTAACTATCATTACGTCAGATTGCCTAGAACCAGTTATGATTCTACTATACTCTTCGTGGAAGATAGCATGATCCTAATATATTATTAGTGCTAGATTTGTGCTCAGTCACATCTCCATCTGATGCTATTTATGACCTTCAGGTCCAGGTTCCAAGTGGAACAGTTACAACATTGCTATGCGAGGCATGGGACGTACAGTTTCAGTGTACACAGAGCAGTATTCATATAGCCCAAGTGGATCTGGATACTAGCTCAGGGGGTAGCCGGGCCCCACCAGTGCATCCTAGTTTTGCATGTTAGTAGCACTGATTGTGTTACAAGTTGAGACCCTTGGTTCGACAAGCAGCATCGGATCGGGTGCGCGACACAAGATCTGCATAGGGTGGGGTCTCGGGTCGTGGCACCTTATGCCTTGTTTGGCATTTAATTTACTTGTTTTAACTTTTTGCATTATTTTCCCTTTTGTGAATTTAAATTTAATATTCACTCCTTCATGTACCGATTTCATAAATCGCAGTCGTAGATTATTTTTTCTAGAGTCGAACTTGTAAATTGAAGGTCTCGAAATTATTTTTTTGGAATCGTCATTTATTTTCGATTAAATTTCTCGATATTCAATTATGGGTTACTAATTAATAATTAGTGACCTAATTATTATTTTATTGGGACAATGTGTTACATTTGTATTCTTATACGTGTGTTGATTTAATAAATCGAAGACTTACAATTTTTTTTTATGTTTTTCCCATGTCGACTTCGTTAGTCAAAGCCTTGTTGTTTAAATTTCCTTCGCGTACTGTTCTTATTCATTTTATTTTAGACTTCGTCACCTTAATCAAATTTTCTTAAGTCCCTAATATTTAATTAGTGACTTAATTTTTATTAATCGGGTTAGGGTGTTACATTCTCCCCTCCTTGAAAGAGTTTTGTCCTCAAAACTCAACTACTCATATAACTTAAGAGTATTTACTCGTATCACTCCTTGCTTTTAAATCACTATGTACAATTTCTAATTTCTCATGTCACCTACCAAATTCATGTGTTCGAGTGGTTTAAGGATGTCTTTGATGTGGTTCGATAAGGTAGCATTGCGTGTTTCTTAGTTCCCTTAGTTACATGATAAGGCGGTCAGTTCCTTACCGGTAACAGAGGTTCTGATAGCACACTAGTAACTACCAAAATCCTCCCTTTTCTCTTTTATCCTTTTACAATCACATTCATCCACTTTCATAGTCTACGTTCATTTCTAATCTTCAGACTCTATTCCTTTTTCTCTATTGCGAGTCCCATACCCCGTCTTCAGAATATTTACTTCACCTACTGTGGGTCCCATACCCAGCCTTCCTATCAGATCATGTACTTTAGAACATTTACTTCACCTACCGCGGGTCCCATACCTCGTCCTTCCTATCAGATTATGTACTTTAGAATACTTACTTCACGTACCGCGGGTCCCATACCCCTCCTTCATATCGGATCATGTACTTCAGAATATTTACTTCACCTACCATAGGTCTCATACCCCACCTTCTTATCAAATCATATACTTCACCTAGGTGGCCTTTTAATAGCTTATCTGTTGCTTTCAATTTCTTAGGTAGCCTAAGACCTACCTAAACTTATAGTTCTGTTGCTAGTCCTTCTAGTGTCACTTAATTATTTTCAGTCAACCTAGAGCTCTGATACCACTCTATCACGACCCTCTCCGAAACCCGCCTCGTGCGAATCAAGGGAATTGCAACTGGCTCGCCCCCTTCGGCCCATGGGCCATCGAGCGGGCTCACATAAGCAACGGCACGGGAGAGCGGTACGGTACGGTCAGGATTGGCAATCACGGAAGTGTGAAAAACTTCTTCTTTCACATTTCGCCCGCCCGCCTAGGTACTGTCGCTTCTTCTTCTTCTTCTTTGGAGCGGTAAACAAATATTATACATTTAGAGCATATAAAAAACTTTAAAGTTTTACATATTACATATCCCTTTGTCCCTTGGGGCTTAAGTACATAATTTTCCAAAATTACTACAACAAAATTTGACCAACTATGGGCCCCAGTACTTCCAAAAATCCTTAATCATAATGGAGCTGCCAATCACAAATCCTCAAAATGGGCAAGGCTCCCATCCATCGTCATCACCTGAAAAATATTAGGATGATGGGATGAGCTTCAACAAGCCCAGTGAGTAATTTCAGTACCTTGTCATGGGTTTTCAACTAGTAGTGGGTTAGTTAAGAAAAACTTCATATAAACATACACTACCAATTGTATATATAATTCAGATTTAGAATACAGAAATCTTGAAAAACAGATGGCGTGAAGAATACAAGGCATTCAAGCTAGGCACGTATTTCAATAATCGCAGGATACAAGAATCTTCAAATCACATAGCATGATGTATTTTAAAGAATTCAATAAAATATTTAATATGTAGCAGAATTTATAAACATATGCAGGATGGCCATTTGAAAGCCCAATAAATAATTGAAATCCTTTTCGTGAAAATAGGAGAATGCAAATTTCTTCTTCTTCAAAACAGGGGGTTATGTAAAAACCCGATTCATGAAAATGGAGGTTCGAAAACCTGCTACTATTTTTGAAAACATTTCATTTTTTTCACTTTGATTAGGTGGAAATCCGTTTCAAACCAGATTCTAGTCTTACTTCTGAGAGATCTCATGCCCGGGGATCAGGTTTTGCTACCGGGCATTCTTCATGTCAATTAAGTTCTGAAGGAACCCAATATCAGTTGTAGTGCTTATACACTATTATCTTGTAAAATCGAGGCTTTTTCAAAGAGCATCAAAAACATGGTTTCTTTTAATATTTGCTTTTCATGAGCATTAAAACATGACTTTTCAAGAAAAGCTTTTTTGAGCATCTAAAATCATGGCTTCTTCAAGAAATGTTTTTTTCTTAACATTTAAAAACATGGCTTCAATAAAAAGAATAAATTTTCATGAGTATTTATGTAGAGACACGGAAAATTGAGGGTAATTTTTTTTTTTTGTTTTGCCGATAGGGCTATAAGCCATGACGGGGAATCTTGAGCCAAATATTTATGTATTAATTTTTGGATGTGCAATTGAATAATTGGCAACTTCGAATATGCAAGGATTGATTGTATTGAAAAATTTGATATGTATAAAAGGCAGTACATATTAGTCAGAATAGGTTAAAAAACAAATTAAATAGGTGTGAACATGAAAAAAAAAAAATCAGGTGGAAAAAAAATAAAGAAATAAAAATATAATAATAATAATAATAATAATAATAATATTTAAAAAGGAAATTTAAAAGCAAGTGGAACTTGAGATGTGGGGGTGTTAAAATAAAAGAAAAAGAGAAAGTCGTGCAACTCTGTGTGTGTGTGTCGGTGGGTGTATGGGATGGTGTGATATTATATACATATAATATATTTAGGTCTTGATGTAATTGAAAGGAAAGAAATGAAAAGGAGAGAAATCGTGGGCGTCCAAAAGGGGAGCGGTGGTTTCGGGCCAGAAAGAGGAAAGAGATAAAGAAAGGGGGGAGGTTGCGCAAGGGCGATGATAGAGGTGGGGACGGCACCTAACGGCGTGTCGAGTTTCGTATGCCACCGAGGTTGTTGTCGACGGAGTAGCGATGGGTTTTGGATTTCCTGGAGCGATTGGAGCTGTGTGTTGCGGATTGGAGGGACGCGAAGCAGCAGCGATGGGTTGGGACAGATCTGTCGGGGAGTTGTCGACTTTAGGCCATATCACTAGATCGTGATTTGAATTCGGTTTCTGCTTCAGGTGGTGATGATTCGGTGGTCATGGGTTGATTCAACGGAAACCTGGGGTTACGATTATGGGGCTTCACAGAATGGGATTTGTGTTGCGGTTTTGTGTGTGGCTGTTTGGGTTTGACGCAGAACAAGAGATTGAGCAGGTTGGTTGTTACGGTTATGGCTCAGACTTGTGTATGGCTACGGCTATGGGAGTTGTGGTACAGGGTTGTGTGTATATGTACGTGTATATATATATATGTGTGTGTGTGTGTGTATGTGTGTGTGTTGGTGTAGCGGCGTAACAGGGGAGAACTATGGGTGTTGGTTTTCTGCAGCCGTTGGGCGTTGTAAGTGATGTGCTGAATCGGATGAGATAATAAGAAGCAGTCGTTACAGGGATGAACCACGTTGGACTGATTGTTGGATGGATGATTGAGGGGTCGATTTAGTTCAGTAAGGTTTGTGGTGTTCCTCTGTTCTGCCGTTTCCAGTTGAGAACAGAGGTGGATTAGGGGCTGGTTTGTGCAGTGGCATTGATCGCCGTTTTTCTCCGGTTACATCTCGAGATCTCCGAGTGGGAATGAGGAAGTTCAGCCGGGATAAATTATATGTTGCTTTGATGATGCGAAGTTGGAATCCTATGCATTGCGTTGGGTACATGGAGTGTTGAATACGGCCACTAGCAAGGCTCCTTGGAGCCAACAATACCAAGAGGTTGCTGAACAGGAATGCTGTGGGTTAGGGAAGAATGGTGGTGTGCAGAGCAGAAAGTGCAAGAGCAGCAGAGAAGTAAAGTCACTGGTTGAATTGTCATTGGAGGTGTTGCTGCTACGGGAGTTATGATAAGAAGTGAATCACGTTGGTTGCTTCCATCAGTTTGGGTATTGGGTCTCTTGTTCAGGTGGAGATAGCTCACTCAATTTCAAGCAGAGAAGTTATGGTCCGTTTATCTAGAGGGTTGACTAAGCCTGGAACTTTATTCAAAAACTTAATGGCCATCCTTTGGGATGATGTAATCTGTTATGATGGCACAATGAGGAATGTATGTAGTAATTCGATTATCCAATTTGAGTATGGGGTCAAGGCTGGAACTAAGCCCTAGAGTTTCTTCGCTGCTAGCGAACCTGTTGGTGTGTTGGCTGCAATTGCCATGTCGAAGCCTGCATATAAGGCATTTCTTGATTCTTCTCCAAGTAGCAATTCGACATGGGAAAATCCCTAAACAGTATGACAGTAGCATCAGGATGATGATTATTCAAGATATGTATGGACGTAACTAATGACACATCTAAAGGATATCTATGAATGGAGATAAGCATAAACTTGATATGATTCCATTGAGGACTGAGTTCCTTACTGGTTGATTGGATTGCATAGTGGACATAGCTTAGTAGGGTTGTGACCAACCCTATCAGGTATGGTACTTTGCTAAGTAAGGAATAGGATTAAATTAAGATTGATGTGCATATTGATTGAATGATTCTTGTGCTTATCTGATGATAGAAGATCACATAGGAGTTCTTGCTTTGAGACACTTTGAGTTGATTGTTTATGTGCTTCTGTGTTCTTTATGATTATTTAGGGAGTTATGATTTACTTCTTGAGTTGTCATCATATATGATTTATGTTTTAGAAGGCATTGTTGATATTGTGACATGTGGATTTACGTAAGTGTTGAGATTGATCGAGCATGACCGTAGATTTGTGGATGAAATCTTGTGATTTATAATGTTATTATTGATCTTAATTGTGATGCATTATTTAAAGCATGTTGCATATGCTTATGAAAGTGATGTTTCATTTGAACTGTACTATTGCATGATGAAATCATGGCATATTGGCATAGTGTGATTCCTTAAAAGCATAGTGTGGGTCAGCACGAGGTGGTGTGCATTATGAGGGTGTAGGTCCTGTGGTGAAAAACCCAAATTCTGGCCAACATCAGTACCCACGGGCTGATAGGGGTGGACCGTGAAGTGGGACTGGGTGACATAGAGTTGCATGTGTGCGTTACGCATATTGACATTGCATTGTAGAAACTCACGAATGTGATATAGATCTTGTATGGATGCATTATATAAATTGCCAAAATTTTATATGAATGATTAGGGAGGCATATAGATATACATGTACACTTGCACATGTCACGTCTTAATTTTGTTGCTTGTATTAACATTGTATCATACCAGTAGTTGAGCTGACCCATTCGTGGGAACCATATTTCAGATGACACTCCCAACACCTGAGATTTGAGGAAGTCTAGCTGAGTGGAGGAGACTTGATTGTAGATGGATATTTGGCCCGAGAGGCGTATTTTGTGATGTACGGGCTTAAGCCCGAATGACATGGATATATATTGACAGAAGTGAACGTATGTACGTGTGTATCTATTTAATTGTCTTCGGTTGTATAAATAGGCAATGTATATTTAAATTTGATGAGATTATGGCTATCGAGTGAGGATGGGATGTACTGTTGTTTATATATGTGAATTGTTGCAAAATATTAGGTGAGAAAAGGCTTAGAAAATAAATGAGGTTCTGCCGAAATTTTATAAAACAGGAATGTATGTAGGCTTGTATCTAAATTAGTTGAATTGTTATTTATTTATTTATTCAGTCTATTTATATTCTTCCTTTATTTCGCTTTAGTCGCGTCCCCGGGTTCAGTTGGAAATTCGGGACGTGACAATTTAAAACATGGACAATTTAACTAAGTTTTTAAATACTTGGAGGACAATACTTGAAACATTTAACACATGAACTTCAAAGATTTAAATCACGATGCACAGGAATTTATTAAATCATAGGTAGAATAAAAGCATTGATTTCAAGAGGCATTTAATAAAATTGACATTTACATGGACATGCGAGAAACTAAACGTATCATTTGTCAGAAATATCAAGTAGTAAATTTTGCATGCCATGTTAGAATTTATAAATAAAATGACAGTACATTGAGATATAAAGCATATAAATACGAGAATTTAAAATTAGAAATACCGCAGATATTTTAACATGAAAACACTTTAGAATATTTGAACTTCCATTTACTTCGGAATCCATGGAGATTAAAACCTCCACTTCAAGGTACATGATTACTCACCTTGTTCTCCAAGGCAGCACTACTGATTGGCTTCCTTTTTCCCTTTGTAATTCCTAAAAATCAAATTCATCAAGACTTCAATTAATTCCTCATTCATTTCAAATCATCCCTAAATTGATGCTCTTCATTTAATTTTAAACCCGTCGTATCCTAATTTCCTAGGATTGGTCTTGCCAGTCTACTCGTGATAATTTAATAAATTTTATTTTTCACGTGACTTATTTTTTTGGTACCTATTTTGGTATTATGGACCTCACCATTAGGTCCGGAAAGTCAAAGACAGTCAATTTAGACCTTTTCGACTTTTTATTTAGCTTCGGGCATATTTAGGGGTGAAATGGTAATTTTACATCTTTACGTATCAAAATTTTTTAGAGTATCACCTTGTAAAATGGATCCCATCATTGGGTTCAGAATGCCTAAAATAGTTAAACTACACTATTTGCTTATTTAATTTGGACATCGTGTTATTTTACTATTATTATATTAATTAAATAATTTAATTTAATTAATTATAAGGTTATATATTATATGTTATTTATGTTGAAATTATTGAACAGGTGTAGGGGTGGCTTAATGGTACATGTGGGGGTTTTAGGGTCTTGGCTTGCGAGGGATTCTGGGTTCGAACCAAGGGAGCTGCAGCTCCCCTTTAATTTTTCAAAGGATTCCAGATCCAAACAGTGGACAAGGGACAAATCAGGGATACGTTATCCTTGTTCTGTATGCGGTTATCAAATAGAATTTATTATGTCCATAACCAAACAAAACCATATCTGCTTTAAATTTTAAAAACATATCACATAAAATGACACTGTCCCACTTAAGACCTTATGTGTGCTGGGTCGAGTCCTGACCAGAACCTAGATTCGACCCAAAACTGACCCAACACTATTCATCTTCTTCCTCCTCCCCCCCTTGTGTTGCCCTAATTGCAGAAAATTAAACCTTCAATTTCGTGAATTTTGGTGATTTGTTTTAGTGATGTTTATTAAGAACTTCCTATCTTCTAGATCAAGATTTTGGTAAGGATGATTATCATCATCACATTCATTATTTACAATTAAGGGATACTCGAAAGAAGCACTTATTTTCATTGAAAAGAAAATCAAGGACAACAAAGTCTGCAAGTTCATCGAAGCTAAGAAATTTTAAATCAAATTACTCTTTAGAGTCGGAATAATAGAGGTTTTTAGAATCTGTACCACTTTGCTTGGAATAGCCAAAAACATTCCGAACTAGCAGATTCTGTATTTGAGGTATTAGTTAAGGGATTCGCAAATTGTTTAGATTTTTCAAAACTGGTGGTGGTGGTAGCCCCTGCTGTGTGAATTCCTAAAAGGTTTAGGGCAAGTCTTTGTGACTCTTTCCGTTGATCGGAGATGTCTTTCCTTATCTCAGTTAAAAACTGGAGCATTTGTTCTTGATCCATAGCCATATGAGCTGTGTTCACTGTAGTTTCTTTCTCTGAACTAGATGGGAGATCACAGGCTCGAAGTAGTCTACCTTGGCTATTCTATTTCCAAGCCAGTTGAAATCACCTAATCTGATTATTTGAAAGGTAATTAACATTAACAATCCATTAATGTTTGAAAAGCCCAAAAAAAGTTCGTTTTGTAGTCCTAATAGTGAGAAAAATGGAGTTTTTTTGGAAAAAAGTTTGAAACTTTGGAAAAATTCATGAAATTAGAGAACGGGAAGGAAAGCTCACTGTGTGTCAATTGGCATAGAGGGGAGTGTCGATCGGCCCTCACCTGTGTGCCGATCGGCACATAGAAAGTGTGTCGTCTAGATTTTTTTTGGGCGTTTTCAAGACACGATTTTTGCAAAAGCCCGTGAATGTCTTATGTAAAAACTGGGTTTTTCATTGAAATTGAAGGTCTAAGGTGAATTATATGCATGACATTAGGCTGGATAATCACAAACTTTAGGCTCCCCTCGACTGGATGTGCTATATACCTCCCATGGTCGTTTAGGAAATGAATCACGATCAATTCATACTACGACAATTCATTTGATATACCTCTCAAAGTACCATTAGAGGCTTTCCGTGGTGAAACTAGTAAGGGGTCAAGGAGTGGAGGGCTTTTACCGACATTCCTAGCAGTAATGAACGAATTGGGGTACGAGCTACTAGCCATCCGAGGGTTTAAAGGGTATGTAGTGCAGATGCATATGTCATGATGTGAAGTGTGTGCTTGGTCTTCTAATTAAGTTCATTGGCACATGAATTACATTTATCCAATCATCTATTTAAGTAATAAATAAACAAGATAATACATGAAATAAATACACAACAATAACAAAAGCCTTGTAGATGAACACAATATTGAATTTAGCTCTCTTAGTCCCCTAATGAAGTAGCCACTGTGAGCACAAACACCGAAAAAATCTAAACATGGCTTTTAAAGTCCGTTCCCTCAAAGTGGGAGAGGGACACGTCCTTTTTTCATGTTGGGGTATATATGAATGCAAAAAAGAGTCGCCAGCTTGTTTTACGCTAAATAACAAGAAAACCTAATACAACCCGATGAAGAATACATATAAAAAGAATAGCAAAGAAAACTAAAATTACATTGCTTTTATCCTATTTACATTCTAAACCCCTTGACATAGGTTAAAATAAAGTAAAGCAAAACTGATCTACAATGAACCAAAGAAATCTAAATCCTAGAGCTAAGGTACGAGATGGGAAGGGATTAGGTACCCATCCTGCCTAGTCTGAATAGATTGACCTCAAGTGTTCATCCACAAGGCTTAATATTCCATGACAAAAATAAGAGAGAGAATGATTAGAAAGAGATAATGATAATAATGACATAAATGAAAAAATACATCTAACAAATAAGTAACCCAAGCCCAAAAACAAGTGGAGAGAGTGATTGACATGAATAAAATAATAATAAAAAAGACATAATAATTGAGATAGGATGCGAGAAAAAGACATAAAGTAAAATAGCTAAAAGGAAAAGAGTAGACTCGAGCCCATGAGGCTTCCTACGTATCTATTTAGATAATGGAATCAAAGTCAACGTAGTTCTTTAATTCAATTTATTCTATCAAGAGTGATAGGATATATTAAATTAGGAAAAGAGAGAATATTATGGTTTTAGGGAGCATACCTGATTGTTTGGGTTGAATCAGACAAGGCTTGAGCTTGAACTCCTTAGATTGAATCTCCAATGGTGTAGAACTATCGCTTATGTAGAACAAGGCTTCAAGAAATATGGAAAAGAAAAAGATTATTACTGCAGCACTTGGCTTCTTGATCATGATGTGGAACTCTTTGAATCTCTTAACTTTTAATCTCTGAACCCCCAAATTATGGTGGCTAAGAGGTCTTATTTATAGGAAAAAAAGTAAGGAGGTTTGATCTAAAGGCTCATAATGAATCCTATGGATGAATGACCAAGATTAATGCTTAATGTGCAAGCAATTAGAAATAAATATTATATTGTGCACAAAAGTCTTGGGTAAATCCCTTGAAATAAGGGATGAAAGGAATTTGGCAAGTATTTGGTGGACATGCCTGTATTTACTATATCAATTTGGTGGAGAATTTAAGGACAAGGAAATTATAAAAATGCCACTAAGACATAAAAAAGTCAAAATTATTCCTAAGGGTCAAAATTACCAAATTAATCCTATATGGGTAAAATGACATAGAAATTATATGTGTGCCCATGAATGACCAAAATAACTTATATAGGATAGGAATATTCTATAATTACCAAAATTCCCTAAAAATGGAAAATAGCATCAATATTATAGAAATACCCCTAGAAGGTGAAAAAACTCTCGTATTTACCAAACTACCCCTAATGGGTAGGGAAAGACTAGAAATGACCAAAATGCCCTTAGTGGGCATTATGACTAGAATACCCTCAAGGGTCCTAATGTGTTAAATGACCAAAATGACCTTAGTGGGTATAATGACCAAAATGTCAAAAATGCTCTTAGTGGGCAAAATGACTAAAAGACCTTGTATAGGTGAAATGACCGAAATGTCCTATATGGACAAAATAGTCAAAATATCAAAAATGCCCTCTATGGGTAAAATGACAAAAATGCCCTCTATGGGCGAAATCACAAAAAATGCCCTCTATAGACAAAATGACCAAAATGTCAAAATGCCCTCTACGGACAAAATGGCCAAAATGCCTTCTATGGAAAAAATGATCAAAATGTCGAAAATGTCTTCTATAGGCAAAGTGATCAAAATGTTCTCAATGGGAAAAATGATGAAAATGCCCTCTGTGGGCGAAATGACCAAAATGCCTTCTATAGATAAAATATCAAAAATGTCCTCTATGGGCAAAATGAAAAAAATGCCCTCTATGAGCGAAATGACCAAAATAACCCTTATAGACAAAGTGATCAAAATGCCCTCTATGGGTAAAATGATGAAAATGTCCTCTATGAAAACAAATGGTCAAAGTGTCGAAAACGTCCTCTATGAGTAAAATGATGAAAATGCCCTCTATGAAAAAAATGATAAAAATACCCTTTATGGGTGAAATGACCAAAATGCCATCTATAGACAAAATGACCAAAACATTGAAAATACCCTCTATGAGAAAAATGTCAAAAATGCCCTCTGTGGGCGAAATAAGAAATTATTAAAATATTCCTAGATGGGACATACTGTAGCAACTTATCAAAAATTAAAAAAAAAAAAACCAACTTCATTCAATCAAGAGTCTCAAAATGAGGTGTCTACAAGTAGATCTTCTTAGAATAATTTAAATTAGAATTGATTTTCCTTGTTATGGGACTTAAATAAGTAGAATAATGATAACGAACTAACCTTTTATTAAATCAAATGCACTTGACTAGGCTGACTAGTTCAATTACCATCTAGTTAGGGTCCCAATGACCCTAGTGTCATGGCTTTCGACTTCAAGGCATGACGATTTGGTAACATATTAGTGGATTTTGGGTTCATATTTGGGTCTTCAAGATCTGGGTCATGACATGAACATTGAAAAACCCTTTAAAGCAATTGTAAGAGTCCTTCAAAAAAGCTTCATCAAGTTAACTTGAAGAACTTTGAGTTATGTAATGTCGATTTTGGTTTGAGAGAGAAAAGGTTTCAAGAAGTATAGGAGTGGGTGATGAAAAACCTTAAATATTTATGAGTTTAAGTATATGACCTAGAAATTACAAAAGTATTCAAATTCAACCTTTGATATTGATGATTGGTGTTGTTTTGTAAATCTCAAATTTCAATTATTAGTTGTATAAAATTAGTTGAGAAATTAATTGTTGATTTGTTATGATTTTGTCTTTGAAATTTGAAAAAGGAAAGGAGAGTTGCAGCAGTCGCTGAGGTTCACGTGAGACAGGAGAGATATTTTTGTCTGAAATTTATTAGTTTCAGAGTTAAAATGTTTAGAGTTGGACCCAAACTTGAAAATCTCTTTAGTGAAGGAGCTTATGTCGAAAGCCCCTAAAAGTTATTGAAAGTTTAATAATTAAGACTTTAAAATTTGTGAAAATTAATAAATATTTCAAAACTAAGTGTAAATATGTAGTAGAATAACAATTGGATAACACTATTATAAATTTGAGTATATATGAAATAGAGTATTTAACTATTAAATGACTTGTGATTGAATTTGAGGTTTTTGATAAAAAAAAATGTAATGTATTTTTAATTTATATTATATTTATATTTTATATAATACATAAAAATACTATAATTTCGAGTCTCGACGTGATATAAATTCTAATTGAGATACTCTTAATACTAGTCTCCGTTAAAAGTAGACAGGAGTGGGTTGTGGAGCACAATGGATGACAATGGCGTGGATGTATCAAGAAGCATTAAATATTCCAAATAAAAGCATCGGGGAGGACTTGTACATAGAAAATGGCTACAGGCTAAGGGGGAGAGGCGCACAAGCCGCCCCAACCAATGGAATAATCATATCGCTGCATTACTTTATTCCCTTGCATTAGAAAATATCTCTTGAGAGAAGTGACAGGTGTCCTCGCCCTCCACCGCGAATTGGTCCTCAGCCACAAGATTTCCTCTTATTTTTTCATCAGTCTAATTATTATATTTGTCTTTCAAGTAAAGACATGGCTGTTGGGTGTTTGACGTCTAACAATCGACAAATTAATAATTCTTTTTTAAATTATTTATCATATTACAATTAAAATTTAAAAATTAAGAAACTGCAGTCATGAATGATGGATTATTTATCATATTGTATCATTTCCTTTCCTTCGATATCATTTTAGTACCTGTTCCTAAGCCTTATCGTCAGTGTCAGCCCCAACCTCCAATACCTTCGTCCACTCTCTCGGTGCGTGACGATCTTTTGTTTTACTTTCCGTCCTATAATGAACAAGCCTTACGTATTCTGAAAATGGTCCACACTTGATATCATGCGCCTCCAGCGTTTTTCCTTGAAATTTTTTCTGACTTCCCATCGCATATATATATTAGGCCTCCAGTTCAGGGCAAACAAATTGAACCGATCGACCTCTCTCCCTTCAGTTCTCTCTTGACCAACGTCTGCTACTAAGCCCTGTTTATGATCAAGGGAATGACAAAGGTTTATCCCAATTACGCCACTACCCCTGCCCCTATCCCTGCTACCACCACCACCACCACCACCACCCTTCCCGCCTCTGACAGGAACTCGGTAGTCCTGACAGTGTGGAAGAAATCGCTGCTTTTCAACTGCGACGGTTTTACTGTCTTCGACGCCAAAGGAAATCTGGTCTTCCGCGTTGACAACTACTCTGCTGGCAGTAAGCGTGAGATTGTTCTGATGGACGCTTCCGGCAAGTCTCTCCTCACCATCCGCCGCAAGGTGCTCTCGCCCTCCCTGTCCCCCTTTCCCTTTGTTATCTCTTTTTCGTATTATCATTTACTATCAGGTGTGTTATATATATATATATATATATATATATATATATATATATATAGTCATCATCAAGAAACGCATGGCATGGAGAGGCTTCTCATTACATCCATTTACATCTTATTAATAATAATCATATTGCTGCAGAGGCTGAGCCTAGGGGATAACTGGCTTGTTTTTGACGGAGAAACGGCTGTTAATCCCCTTTTTTCGGTGAGGAAGCATGTGAACCTTCTGAATACAAAGTCCTTGGCACACGTGAGCTCCGGTTGTGGTGGAAGTGGAAGTGGAAGTGGATGGGGATCATCTTCGCCTTCATCACCGGGAAACAAGTACGAGATAGAGGGGTCGTACACGCAACGGTGCTGTGCCGTGTACGATGACCAGAGGAGACGAGTCGCGGAGATCAAACGGAAAGAGGCTGCGGGAGGGGTGGCTTTCGGCGCCGATGTATTCCGTCTCATCACACATCCTGAAATTGATTCGGCCGTTGTCATGGCCTTTGTCATCCTGCTTGACCAGATGTTTGGTTCCTCTAGACGATTTTCAACTTAATGCCTGCCCAGTACACACATAAAAATTAAAAAATTAGAAAGAAAAGAGAGAGAGAGAGAGAGAGAGAGAGAGAGAGAGAGAGAGAGAGAGAGATCCATCCTAAAAAAAGAGGACACAGAACAAATACATAAGTAGATACTGATCCAAGAACTCCATCCCTGTTGTCAGCGGTCCTACCCCCACTGCCACCACGTACAGCATTTCTTGTATTTTTTATTTTATTTCTTATATTGATAACATATTAACATTATCCCGGCCTTCATGTTTTATTTTTTTTTTTGGGTTGTTGTCCATAATAGAGCTTGGTTTTTTCCTTTTATATAAAATATCAAGCTCCAAGTGGCAACTGTATATACAGTTTGGCTCCGAATGGTGACTGTATATACACTACTTTGGCTCCGGGTGCTCTACACATAGTTCGGAGAAATTTGCTGTATATTTGAGCTATACGATGACAAGACTTTTCTTTTTTATTCAACTATGTGAGTGGATGAATGAATTGATGCCAAATATAGAAAGTGAGCAGTTTTATACAAATTTGTTCCTACCATTGACAAGACTTTCTATTCCTAATTTTCATTAGCATTAAGTATTTAGATTTAGCTTAAATATCTTAAAAAATATAAAAAATGTTATGACGCTTGCTGCTGGACATAAAAAAAAAATGACCTGCAATGTGTTGGGTAGTTAAAGCCAAATTTGATTTGCAAGAAATAAGTGAAATATGGATTTTTTTATGCACTTTTAGTGTTCTTTGCTTTTCTTTTCTTTTTTTTTTTATTTCCAATTTGGAGTTGTTATGATTTTTTTTTTGATGGGTCAGTTGGAGTTGTTATAATCTTACTTATTAAACTAGTGTCATTTGAACCATAATCATAAGAAGACATATTCCACTTACCTTTCTTATTTATTAAAGTAACCACCTAAGTTTTTGAAATTTATACTATGAACCCGTTCGACTGAAATAGCTCTTTTTTAAGTCTTCTATTTTTGAGAGCTTCTAAGGTTTGTTAGGAAATCTTCCTAGCTCTATTTGTGGCCAATTGCCTAAGATCTGAATTTCTATATCACTACTGAATTCTCTAAGCGGATGAAGAACAAGTTCTTCAATAATATGGTCTAGACTTTTGTCTCCAAAATTTGAGTGTGGCTAAAGTCCACTCTATTCCTAGTAAACAGTCGTGTTTGAATGATCTAAGTAGAACTTCTAACTTTGGTTGGCTCTGTATGGAAAATATGGATGATTTATTCTTTCTGTGGTTAAAAAAAGTTCTTTTGTATTTACCAAAAGATAACAAAGATAAAATATTTTTGTTATGACTTTTGAAGCTGGAAATGAGAGATCTAAGGTGATGCAAGTATTTACCTAACTCTCCTAGTTCCTCTCCTTTGAATTCATATAACCAGCATGAAAATCTCTAAATATAGGAATAAGTTCCTCCTAATATGAAGAAGAAAGCTTTTATTGTTGATTTGGTATATTAGTGTACTATTTCTAGTATTCGAATGTTTAAATTTGAATTTTGTCTATATCACAAAAAATTATCTGAAAGTATTTGTATTCATAAATGATGTTTCTCTTTCTGATCAAAAGGGCTTTTCGTCCTTCGTTACCTTTCAAGAACTCAAGATCAAAGGGTCATCGGGTAGGCTCCAATGGTAGCCGCTCCGATGATAAAGTCAGTAAATTAAAAAGACTATAATTGAAAGGAATAATTGAATGTAAATTGAAAGCATACCTTGTGGCCTTATTTATAGGTTATAGATATCCTAAGTCAAATAAGATTTGGAACCATAAAAATAGGGATTGGATGATATCCGAAAATAGCAGTTGCCATATCGAACTCTAGTTTTCTTATTCGAAGGTCGATAGGATATAGAAGGCAGTGATCAGTTCGGAACTCATTCCTGTAGATACTTTACCATTCTTGTTATGAGGTTCGCGATGAGCAGATCGACACCCCATATGCTCTGGAGGCGGGGTTAGAAGTTTTGCACCATTCTGAATAAAGTACCTCTAAACCCCATGTACCTGTCTAAACTGGATAGTAGAGTTTTTCTTGGTCTGTGCATGGAAGTGCTCTGTACATACACATGTCATGTTTGAATTTATCTGTCACTTTATGGTCCATCAGTTGCCCCCCCTCGAGCCTTAGTCTTGCGGATCACATAACTGAGGTTAGGGTTTCTAAAGAGTCACACGTGGTAGTTATAAATGCACCATTTTTTCTTCTAAGACAGCCGTTGATGCGACATTTATTGCATCAGCCGTCGATTGGAATTATGAGGCCATCATTTCCTTAACCGCTGCGACGGTTCAGAATCGAAGGCCCTCATTATGCCACTTGTTAATCCCCTATAAAAAGTGAAGGAGTACATTGGCGCCCTTCCTTTCATCATTCCTTTGCTGCTTTGAGAGAGCTTTTTCATACTTCTTAAAGAAAAACCCCAAGTAAGGCGATTTTCAGCATGAGAAGCCCAACTCTGATCAAATCTTCGGTCAGGTTTGATTTGCTCATAAACATGACTTGTTTATCTTCCTTAAATCTTCTTTTACCCCTTCAAAATTTCTGTTATGTCGACTTCTGACGCTCAGTCACGTACAGGGTATGAAGTAGAGGGTTTTGTAGAAATGTCTATCCAATCGGAGGTGAATCTCGTAGATAGTAGCTTATCAGGGGTTGTAGAAACTAGGATAGTTAACCATCCAAACCCTAGTTCGGAACTCATAATAGTAAAGGCTTTTGTAGAGCCTAGGAATGTTACGAGGGAAACCGCAGGCAGGCCCTCCAAAAAGGAAGAAGGAGAAAGTGCCACTACTCAAGGTATAATAGATTCTCTGAAGACTACTTTTGACTTCCCTACAAATGTGTCTTGTAGGGTACCAGGACCTATGGACCAACCTTCTAACACCGAGCAGGGCGAAATATGTGTCTCTCTCGAATGGTTCGAGATAGGGGTTAGGTTTCCCTTCCATCCCCTAATTAGGGACTTCTTCAGTTGGTTTAACATATGTCCCGCCGATCTAAACATAAATAGTTGGAGGCATCTATTAGGGTTTATAGTTCTAGGTCATATAAACAACATCGACTATGGACCTCCCGTTGATTAGGAGCAATATGGACTTGAAGTATTTGAAGTCGGAGGGCATGTCCTACATTTCTTTTGACAAGGGGTTCAGACCCTTCTCATATGTACCCACTTCCAATAAGACTTAAAAAAAGTGGTACTTTTTCGTAAGAGGGGGATGAGAGTTCGAGGACTTTAAGAGCTGAATTTCAACCTTCCCTCGAAAAGACTAGTATCAAGGGTGAGGTCCTCTTCAAATATATATATATATATATATATATATATATATTTTGTCTCTATTTTTGGATTTTTCAGTTTATGTGTTGTTTGATCTAATCCCATGTTTTTGTGTAAACAAGAGAGCTTGAAAGAGGTCAATCTTCATTATCGATCTCCAGGAAAAAAACAAAAGGCTCATATAGACCAGCAATCGTGCTCACAATGCCGTCCTTTGCCCCAACAATTTGATGGAGGCTGGCCTGGTTTGGGATATGTCTAAGAGCCTGAAAAAGTTCCTGGTGTCTAGATGGGCTCCAAGGAAGAAAAAGAAAAAGAAGAAGAAGAAGAAAAAGGTAGAGGCAAGCTCTTCCCTTACTGAGCTTCGTCTTCAAGTGAAAATGAGGCGACTTTTGTCCAACTCCCCTAACAAAATAGAGTCAGAAGATCTGGTGGCCACCCTAGTTCAAGAGCCCTTGCTTCTCCCTACGCTTGTAGCTCCCACTAAAAAAATGGGGAAGGGCAGGTCTATTGCTGTTTCTATAGTGCTTGATGATTTCAGCTCGCTGACCGTGAAGAAGGCTTACGCGGAGTCTTGGGCAACAGGCCCAAGTAAACTCAAGGGGCTAAAGATGCAAAAAATCGCCAAAGATATGATAGCGTTCCACATGAGGGTAAACTTTGAAGAATCTTTCCATTTTTTCCTTCTTTTTCCTTACGATTCTGTAATATACTCTGACCTGACTATGTTGCTTGTTTCTTTTCAAACTGTGCATGGCCTTGTGGCCATCTTGGACTCTTCTATGCATTTAGAGCATATTGGTGTTCTCCAATCTGAGCTCGATGAAGCTAGGCTACAATTGGGAACGGCTCAGTCCATGGCCTCTGCATCTGAGGAAAAGCTGAGGGAAGCTGCCAACTCCTAGTCTATCCTAGAGTCTGAGAGTGATGCCTTCGCTCTAAAATTGGAAGACCTCAAAAAAGGTTCGATGACTTCCAAGCTACCTCCTTTCAAAAGGTCTAGGACACTACTAAAGCTGTCAGAGCTCAAACTGAGGTTGATTTGAAGGTTGAAGTCCAGGACCTGGGTGGTAAGTTGATCAAGCATGGGTACTGCACCTTCAAGGCGAAGCTTCGCAAGAAGTGTCCTAACCTAGATCTGGCTGGGATAGATGAAATTGAAGTCTCCCCAGCTGAGATTGAGGTGCAGGAGGATGAGAAAGAGGAAACGGACCCCGAACTCCCTCAAGCTAACGCTCTAGAGGCTGCCGAACCATAGTTGATATGGTACAGGAGGATGAGCAGGAGGAAACGGATCCAGAACTCCCTCAATGCTAATGCTTCAGGGGCTGCCGAACCAGTAGTAGACTAGGGATATCTTTGTACTTTTTTCTTTTGTTTCTACCTTATAACTTTCCCATACTTTGGGCTAATAATAAATAGAATTTGATTTCTTTCAAAACTTTGTGTATTGTTTGATAGTCTCTTCAAACCATTATAATCTCCAAAGTACCCATGAAATGTTTCAAAGGTTTTGATAGCAGAATACTTAGAGCAGCCACACTTGTAATAATTTTTTTTTTTATATTGGCATGTTAATAAGTCGTAATGTATCGACCTTTGACACTTGTAATCAAATCAAGGTTCATCCTCATATCATCAACACTTGTAATTAAATCAAGCTTCAACCACAAATCTTTAACACTTGTAATTAAATCAAGCTTCAACCACATATCTTTAACACTTGTAATTAAATCAAGCTTCATCCTTAGATCACCAACACTTGTAATTAAATCAAACTTCAACCACATATCTTCAACACTTGTAATTAAATCAAGCTCCATCCATAGATCTGTAGGATTAGACCTGTCGCATTCATAATAAATGGGAGGCCTTGATAGATCTGTACATCGATTGAAATGGACTAGGTATTCAACATTTTTGATACTTTTACTGAATTGTTTATTGAGCGAAATAGACCAGACCTATAGTACTTGTAATGAATGCAAAGCTTTTAGAGGTTTGTACATTGGGTGAAATGGACTAGACCTATAGCACTTTGTAGTGAATACAAGGCTTTTAGAGGTCCGTAGATTGAATGAAATAGACTAGACCTGTAGCACTTGTAGTGAATACAAGGCTTTTAGGGAGCACTTATCGTGAATACAAGCTTTTAAGGGTCTGTACATTGAATGAAATGGACCAGACCTATAGCACTTGTAGTGAATACAAGGCTTTTAGGAGCCTGTACATTGAATGAAATGGACCAGACCTATAGCACTTGTACTAAATACAAGGCTTTTAGGGGCATGCACATTGAATGAAATAGACCAGACATGTAGCACTTGTAGTGAATACAAGGCTTTTAGGGGCTTATATATTGAATGAAGTGGACCAGACCTGTAGCACTTGTAATGAATACAAGGCTTTTAGGGGCCTATACATTAAATGAAGTGGACCAAACCTGTAGCACTTGTAGTGAATTGATGAGTGCGTGAAAGTGCACTCTAAATACTCTATTATTATATTAAATTGCTAAAATGTGAATAAGAATATTGGGTTATAACTGATATTATTTAATTTAATTTTTATTCACAGTGGGATATATTTGAGCATCATTTTATAATATTTTGAATCTCAAATAAATACATTAAATAGTCTTTGTAAATTTTATTCTTGAACGGTTAAAAACTCATTATTTGTTTCAGTTACCCATGGTGAAATTAACTTATTATTTGTTGGTTTGGATAGAACATTTGAAGAATAAAGAAAGAAAAATAAAGAAGAAAAAGTTAAGCAACAAAAGTGAAGCGCGGCTTGGGCTTCTGAAGAAAAGAATTAAAGAAGTGGTTAAATTGGGTAGACGGCTGAAGAAAGGACAAAAATTAGAAAGCTGTGGGTCCAGGCGCTGGGTCTGCTTCGTGAGTACTGGGCTGAACGTGAGGGGCTTGTTGTGTGACCTAATGAAGAACAAGGTGGGGTCCAGTTGTGCGGATTGGGCGCTGTGCGGTGCGGCAGGGCGTGGCCCAAGCGCTAATTAAACAAGGCTTGTGGGGGATCCGTGCTGAATGAAGTGAAAAGAAGGAATGGCTTGTGAGGCGTGTGGTTTTGTGAGACGCTGAACAGAGGGCTCGGAATCAAGGGTGAAGTCCGTGCGGCTGGGTTTTAAAAGTGTGGTCCAAGCGACTGTTTTGAGGGGAGCATGCGGCTGGCATTTAAAAAGAAAAAAAGCCTAAAAAGGAGGCAGTCGATACGGAGAAAAAAAATCAGAACAGAAGAGAGAGCTGTGGCTGCAGAGGCAGTTCTGGCGCAAAGAAAAAAAACAGTCGCAGCTTATGCATGGCTCAGTTCTTCTGCATGAAATTTATGTTGTCCGTCCTGCGTATGGGTAACTAAATTTTTTAGTAGGGTTAGGGATGAACTTGCACCATAGATGGTTATTTTTAATTTATTTTTGATTCATGTACGTGATGTTTATTTATTAAAATTCTTTGGTTGTCATTCGCAATTTATTGTTGGGTTTTATTCTCCGAATAATTAAAGGGTTCAATCCGTTTATAGATTCAGTCATACTTTTTCTATTGAATGGATTAATGTTTTGATTTTTTTGGAAAAATTGATTATTTATATTGATTTAATTCTTTACTGCAATATTGATCCCTAGGTATATTGTCGTCGTTGGGCTCTTTCAATATGAATAATAATTTTTGTGATTTAAAAGTGATGAATGCTTTTTCAAAGAGTTACATTTGGTTTAATTTTAGGTTATAATTCTATATCTTCCTATTGAGATTTTTGGAATTAAATTCTCAACTGAGTTATTAATGAATTAAAAATAATTAAAATACCAGATATGTGCAAGGGATTCCCGACACTCTACTGTTTGTTAATTTGAATATTTTTTCCTATGAATCACTTTTTATATTTTTATTTTCTCATAAATCATCTAATATTTTCTTTAGTTTCAGAAATTCTTTCTATTATTCTTTTAATGTTGCCTCCCTATGGAATTGACACCCCAAAGCTACACTACAACTACCGCATTATTCTTTGGGTGTAATCAAATTTTGGTGCCGTTGCCGGGGAGACGGTAGAAGAATCAGTAGATAGTTTTTTTTCTTTTCAGCTGTTTGTAAAGGTGGTAACTTCGTTCCCTTATCTTTTTACTCGCTGCATTATTATTTTATTTTATTTGTTTATTTATTTTTTTATTCATTTTTTTATTTTTTATTTTTTATTTTTTTATTGTCATCTTGCATGGATAATAGGTATAGGGACGTATTAGGTCGATTTGCTTGTAGGCCTATGTTAGAGTCAGATTTAGAGTCTAATTTTTCTTGTTTTTCTAATTTTTTGTTTGATAATTCTTCAAATTCTGAAAATATGAGTGAACACAAGGATCAACCCACTAGGACCCTTCAGGATTACCTCCACCCTACATGCACAGCCACACCATTATGCATCATGTTTCCACCCAATACTCGTCAAATTGATGTTAAAACGGGGGTGATACAGTTACTCCCTACATTTCATGGTTTGAAAAATGAAAATCCATATGTGCACATTAGGGAGTTTGAAGAGGTAGTTGTGACTTTCCATAGTCAAAATACAACAAAAAACATTGTAAGACTTAAGTTCTTTCCTTTCTCTTTGAAGGATCGAGCTAAAAGTTGGCTATACTCACTAAGACCACGGTCAATTGGATCGTAGAATGAGATGACTCAGATTTTCTTTACTAAATACTTTACCCATCATAAGACTAATGCTTTAAAAAGACAGATTTCCACCTTTGCACAAAAGGACAGTGAGACTTTGTATCAGTCTTGGGAGAGATTTAAGGAGTTATTGAAGTATGTGCCCTCACCATGGGTATGAGAGTTGGCATCTAGTGAGTTACTTCTATGAGGGACTTACACCTAGAGAGCGCCAATTTGTAGAGATGATGTGTAATGGTGAGTTCTTGCAGAAAGATCCTGATGATGCCATAGAGCATCTTAATGAGCTTGTTGAAAAAACTCACACTTTGACAGGCCCTAGTGCTACTGAGAGCACAAATAGGTCACAACCTACAGGGAACCAAAATAGTGGGGGAATTTACCATCTTAGGGAAGAGGACAACTTGAAAGCTAAGGTAAAGATACACACTAGAGAGTTAGAGGTGTTAAAGGCTAGGGACTTAAAGCCAACACACTTGGCTAATCATGCTGAGTCTTTTAGATCATGTTTGGTGTGTGGTGGGGTAGATCACCTCACCCAAGAGTGTCCTACATTTGCTGAGATGAAAGGAATGTATGATGAACAATGTAATACCTTAGGTATGTACAAGAAGCCTTTCACACCCTTCTCTAAGACCTACAATCCAGGGTGACACAATCATCCCAATTTTAGCTGGAAGTCTGAAAACCAACCACCTGCACCACCACCTGCACAGCCTCCTAGACCATATCATGCACCATATCTTGCATCTTCATCTTCTAGGAATTCTTTAGAAGACACTTTGCATGCTTTTATTGAAGCACAGGGTAAGACTAATCAAAAGTTTGAATCTTTGATAATGCAGGTTGTGGAAGACAACAAGGAGATAAAGAGCCAAGTGTCCAAATTGATGAGCTCTTTGAGTGTCCATGAGCGAGGTAGATTCCCTTCCCAAGCTCAGTCTACACCCCATGGTCAACACATGGCGCAAGAGAATTTGAAGGATGTGAATGCGATTGTGACTCAAAGTGGTAAGTCATTACACATCCCAACAATGGAAAAATTCAAGGATGTGGAAAGTGATCAAGATAGTAGCAATGCTAAGCTGCCCAAAGAACCAGAGGTGACAAAGAGTTATGTTAAGGTACCATTTCCACAAGCTTTAAAGTTAACCAAGCGAACTTTGGATCCTAACAATGAAATCCTAGAGAATCTCAAGCAGGTAAAATTCAATCTTCCTTTTTTGCATGTGATTAAACAAGTTCCTACTTATGCAAAAGTTTTTAAAGATTTGTGTATAGTTAAGAGGAAGCACCATGTGAAGAAGACAGCATTCCTGACAGAGCAAGTTAGTGCTCTAATTGAGCAGAGGATTCCTCCCAAGTACAAGGACCTTGGTTGTCCAACCATTGCATGCAAAATTAGAAATCATGAGTTTGGGCAAGCTTTACTTGATTTAGGAGCTAGTGTGAATTTAACGTCGTATTCTATTTATTTGCAGATAGGGTTGGGAGAAATCAAACCAACTTCTGTAGTATTGCAGTTGGCCAATCGTTCAGTTAGAGTGCCATGGGGTGTGGTAGAGGATGTCCTGATTCAAATTGATAAATTTTATTATCCTATTGATTTCATAATCCTTGACACTAGCTTTGTTGTTGACTCTACATAAAAAATTCCTTTGATTTTAGGTAGGCCTTTCCTTGCCACTGCTAATGCTCTTATTAATTGCAGGAATGGGCTCATGAAGCTGTCTTTTGGGAACATGACAATCGAGGTGAATATATTCCATATTTCAAAACAACCAGAAGAGGAGGACGAGTGCCACCAGACGTACATGATTGATTCACTCATTGATTCACTCATGGATAGAGGAGTTCCTACAACTCATGATTCTGATCCCCTTGAGCATTTTCTTGTTAATTTTGAGTTTGATTATATTACTGATCCATCTGATATGGTTGATATTTATGCTATTTTTAACAGAACTTAGGATTATGGAGCACGGGCATGGCAACCAAAGTTTGAGGAGTTGCCTACAAAAAAGGAAGAACAGATTCCTTCAAGTGTAGAAGCACCCAAAGCTGAATTGAAGCCTTTGCCTAAGGGTTTAAAGCATGCCTTCCTTGGTCTAGGTGATACTTTTCCTGTTATTATCTCATCTGAATTGTTTGAGTCCCAAGGTGAGAAACTAATTCAGACCCTAAGTAGGCATAGGTCAGCCATAGGTTGGAACATTGCTAATATAAAAGGTGTTAGTCCCCTGGTCTGTTCTCATAAAATCAATTTGGAGGAAGGAACTAGCTCTCGTAGAGACCCCCAGCATAGGCTTAATCCCACTATGAAAGAAGTGGTGAAAAATGACCCAGGAGAGTTAGTCCTTACAAAACTTGTGATTGGCTGGCGGCTGTGCATTGATTATAGAAAACTGAATGCTGCCACCCGGAAAGCTAAAATGAAAGCATTTCATGATAAAAATATTTTGAGAAAAACTTTTAAGCCTAATGATCGAGTGTTTTTATATGACTCTAGACTCCATATGCACCCAAGAAAACTCAAGTTTAGGTGGATAGGCCCTTTTACAGTGAAGAATGTTTTTGAACATGGGGTTGTAGAAATAGAGGATCCCAAGGATGGCTGGGTTTTTAAAGTAAATGGTCAGCGTCTTAAATTTTTAATTGATAGGCAAGTTCCGAAAGTGGAAAACATTCCACTTATTGATCCGGTCTATCACCCTTGATCACGCCATGCAGGTATTTTTTATTTATTTATTTTGTTTGTTTTTTTTTGGTTTGTTTTCTTTTATTTTCTTTTTGTTTGCTACTTTTTTTTTTGTTTTGTTTTTATTTGCAGGTTAATTTCATTTTTTCAATTCAATTGCCATCTTTAGTGCTTAGCAAGCTGCCCACGTCACCCATCAGGTGTATTCTATCCTTTTTAGTACCCTCCATTCAATTTTGATTGTTAAACATTGAGGACAATGTTTCATTTAAGTTAGGGGGTGGTGGTTGCAAATTCAACATTTAAAATGCTGTGGCATATTTTCATGTGTCCAATTTTTTTTAAAAAAATTTGCATCACACGTGCATCTTTGTTACATGAGTACTCATTCTCATTCATAGCCATTTTTGTGAATTCACTGAATCCACCATAATCATTCTGCTGAGGCATTTATAGAACTTTCAATGCACTTATCCAAACTTTATGGTAAGATGGTGGTTTGACACATGTAGCTAGAGAACTCTTTTGCTTAAGTATTCATGTGAGTTTTAGAGAGAATTGAGAGCCTACAAATGTAAAAAATTGTGATGAGCATTCATTGATCTGTTGAATTGTGCACTTTTTTTAAGAATATCATTTCATAGTTGGTGGTATGAGGGCGGATATACTTGGAAAATGATGAAGGTCAATTTAGGATTAACGTTTGAGCCTTTTAAGCTAACCCTTTTATCATAGACCCTTAGTAGCCAACTTTGAGCCAACAAACACATATAGTTTTTTTTTTCATGTGCCCACATCATTCATACCGCTCTATATTGGAGTATAGCCTATACCTTGATTTTCCTACCCTTTTTGCTTCCAAGTGTGTACTAGGTGTGGAATTTGCATTTCTTGTCTTTTGTGTTAAATTGGAAAATGAAGAAAAAGAAAAAGGAAAGAGTACAAGTGCAAAGTGTTTAGTTGGGTGAGCATCAAATCCAATGAGCATCAAATTTTATCATTCTCAAAAAAAAAAAAATAATAATGAAAAGGAAAAAAAAGAAACGAAAGAGGAAGAAGAAGGAGAAGTATTGTCATTCAGTGATTTGGAAAGTTGAAAAGTGTATCAAGTGAGAAGTTTGGTTTGCTATGATTCTTAATGAAATTTCCTTAGTATGTACTTGGAAGTTTTTGAATCATTTTTATCCTCTTCTTCATATAGCCCTAACTCGAGCCACGTTACAACTTTTTTATGTTGATCGTTCTGATCCTAAGTAAGCCTGTGGAAAGAGTAATAAAAGTCTCATTTGTTAGTGCGCCTATCATAAGATCAATGTTTGTTTGTTGCTTGTACATAATTGCCTAATTCTTTATTGAGCATGTACACCTTTTGTCAACTCCATAGAGAGAACCCCTACATGAAACACTTTTATACCTGTGAGATATGGAGTTGAACCTTTTGCTTGAGATATTCTTGATGTTGCATGTGTCATGGTTTGTGGTCGGATGGATATGGTTTGGAGCACACACACATTCTGCGAATTGCTATAAGTGGATTGATTGTTATAAGATTGTTGACTTCCTAAAATTGCTTTGATATGCGAATCTAAAAAGTGTGATTAGATGCCTTTTGTGTGTGGTCTTCTTTAGTCTCTTTTACCATTTTTGCATGAAAATTGCTAGGGACTAGCAATGAGCAAGTTGGGGGGTGTGATGAGTGCACGAAAGTGCACTATAAATACTCTACCATTAGATTAAATTACTAAAATATGAATAGAAATGTTGGGTTATAACTGATATTATTTAATTTAATTTTTATTCACAGTGGGATATATTTGAGCATCATTTTATAATATTTTGAATCTCAAATAAATACATTAAATAGTCTTTGTGAATTTTATTCTTGAACGGTTAAAAACTCATTATTTGTTTCAGTTACCCATGGTGAAATTAACTTATTATTTGTTGGCTTGGATAGAACATTTGAAGAATAAAGGAAGAAAAATAAAAGAAGAAAAAGTTAAGCGACAAAAGTGAGGCGCAACTTGGGCTTGTGAAGAAAAGAATTAGAGAAGTGGTTAAATTGGGCAGATGATTGGAGAAAGGAAAAAAATTAGAAAGCTGTGGGCCCAGGCGCTGGGTCTGCTTCGTGAGTACTGGGTTGAACATGAGGGGCTTGTTGTGCGGCCAAATGAAGAACAAGGTGGGGTCCAGTTGTACGGATTGGGCACTGTGCGGTGCGGCAGGGCGTGGCCCAAGCGCTGATTAAACAAGGCTTGTGTAGGGTCTGCGCTGAATGAAGTGAAAAGAAGGAATGGCTTGTGAGGCGTGCGGTTTTGTGAGACGCTGAACAGAGGGCGCAGGAATCAAGGGTGAAGTCCGTGCGGCTGGGTTTTAAAAGTGTGGTCCAGGCGACTGTTTTGAAGGGAGCGTGCGGTTGGCATTTAAGAAGAAAAAAAACCTAAAGAGGAGGCAGTCGGTATGGAGAAAAAAAATAAGAACAGAAGAGAGAGCTACGGCTGTGGAGGCAGTTCTGGTGCAGAGAAAAAAAATAGTCGCAGCTACTCCATGGCTCAATTCTTCTGCATGAAATTTAAGTTGTTCGTCCTGCGTATGGGTAACTAAATTTTTTAGTAGGGTTAGGGATGAACTTGTACCATAGATGGTTATTTTTAATTTATTTTTGATTCATGTACGTGATGTTTATTTATTAAAATTCTTTGGTTGTCATTCGTAATTTATTGTTGGGTTTTATTCTTTGAATAATTAAAGGGTTCAGTCTGTTTATAGATTCAGTCATACTTTTTCTATTGAATGGATTAATGTTTTGATTATTTGTGGAACAACTGATTATTTTTATTGATTTAATTCTTTGCTGTAATATTGCTCCCTGGGTATATTGTCGTCGTTGGGTTCTTTCAATGTGAATAATAATTTGTGTGATTTAAAAGTGATGAATGTTGTTTCAAAGGGTTACATTTGGTTTAATTTTGGATTATAAATCTATATCTTCCGATTGAGATTTTTGGAATTAAATTTTCAATTGAGTTATCAGTGAATTAAAAATAATTAAAATACCGGATATGTGCAAGGGATTCCTGACACTCTATTGTTCGTTAATTTGAATACTTTTTCCCGTGAATCACTTTGTTTAATTTTATTTGCAATTAAAATCACTTTTTATATTTTTATTTTCTCATAAATCATCTAATATTTTCTTTAGTTTCAAAAATTCTTTCTATTATTCTTTTAATTTTGTCTCCCTGTGGAATCGACACCCCAAAGCTACACTACAACTACCGTGTTATTCTTTGGGCGTAATCATGAATACAAGGCTTTTAGGGGCCTATATATTGAATGAAGTGAACTAGACCTGTAGCACTTGTAGTGAATATAAGGCTTTTAAGGGCCTATACATTGAATGAAATGGACCAGACCTGTAGCACTTGTAGTGAATAGAAAGCTTTTAGGGCCTGTGCATTAAATGATATGGACTAAACCTATAGCCCTTATAATGAATACAAGGCTTTTAGGGGCCTATACGTTGAATGAAATGGACCATACCTGTTGCACTTGTAATGAATACAATGCTTTTAGGGGCCTATACATTGAATGAAAACACTCAGAGGTGAATAAAAAAAAAAAAGTCTTTATTGATAGTACTTGCGTAAATGTTCGATATTCTAGGGTCTGGGTACAGGCTTTCCAATTACATCATCTAACCAATAAGTCATAGGTCTGACGATCTTGGTTATCTTGTAGGGCCCTTCCCAATTAAGGGAGAGTTTTCCCATGGTGGGATCTTTGGTGTTTGGGAAGACCCTTCTTAAGATGAGGTCCCTAATCTAGAAATTGATAGGTTTTAACCCGTGGTTGAAACATTTAGCCATTCTTTGCTAGGTATGCTTCTGTTCTGATCCGAGCTTACTCACGTCTCTCTTCAAGTAGATCCAAATTCTTCGCGAGCAATTGGTTGTTGGTCCCTTGGTTGAAATAGTCTATTTTTAGGGTCGGCATGCCAATTTCGACAAAAATGACTGCCTTGGTGCCATAGGCAAGTGAGAACGGCATCTCTGTAGTTGGGGTTCTTCTAATAGGTCGCTTGGCCTAGAGTACTCCGGGGAGTTCTTCGACCCATCTTTCCTTGGCCTCCTCCAACCTTCTCTTAATGGCATCGAGAATATTGCGGTTAGTGACCTCGGCTTGCCCATTAGCTTGGGGATGCCTTGGTGAGGAAAAGTGATGGCTGATGTGCAGGTCTTTACAGAACTTCCCGAACACCTTCCCAGCAAACTGTGTACCATTGTCTAAAATGATGACGCGAGGTATACTGAACCTATAAACTATATTTTCCATGTGAAGTTCTTTACTTCCACCTCTGTGATGTGAGTCAGTGGTTCAACCTCTACCCATTTAGAGAAGTAGTCGATGGCGACTAGCAAGAATCTCTTGTTCTAAAGGGCCTTTGGCAATGGCCCTATAATGTCCATTCACATTGAGTGAAAGGCCAAGGACTGGCAATAATGATGAGCTCATAATGAGGTTGGTGCTGGTATGAGGCAAATCGCTGACATTTGTTACACCTCTGGACATATTCTTTAGTTTGTCTTAACATACTGGGCCAGTAATAGCCCTGAGTTAGCCCTCGGTGGGCTATTATCCTTCCGCCATTGTGGTTGCCACAGATCCCCTAATGTATCTCAACTTGGATGAAACAGGATTCTTTTGGAGTTAAACACCGTAGGAGGGGTTGCGTGTAGGACCTTCGGTAAAGCTTTCCTTTAAAAATTAGATACCGAGCTGCCCTAATCCGAGTTCTTCTAGCATAATTTTTGTCCTCTAGAAGCAGCTCTTCCCTTAGATACTGGATGATGGGAGTCATCTAATCCTGGGGTTGTTCTGAAATTTGGAGGAATTGTATTTCCTCAATGCTTGGTTTTGACTGGTAGGAGATTTTCACCGTTGAATCCCTTTTTGGCTTGAGGTGAGAGGCCATGTTTGCTAAAGCTTTAGCTCTGGAGTTTTGGCTTCTTTCGATCTTCTGAATGGTGACTTTATGGAAAGACAACGTTAGCAATTCCACTAGCTCTAAATATCTGGCCATCCTATTATCCTTGGTGAAAAATTCTCCCAAGACTTGACTCATCATAAGTTGAGAGTCAGAGAAAGGTTCAAGATTTAGAGTGTCACGACCCGAGACCCCACCCTATGCGGATCTCGTGTTGCACACCCTATCCGACGCTGCTTGTCGAACCAAGGGTTTCAACTTGCTACACAATCAGTGCTACTAACATGCAACAACTAAAATGCGGAAATAAATAATTAAAAGCTGCATGTAATTTATATAATGTTTACAAAATGCGAAATACAAAATTTCTTAATACAACTGTTTATCCTCAAGACGTGGATAACATGGGAGAGCTATAAGACTGTCTGTACTAAGTATTACACTGTGATTTCAAAAGAATGTCCACTGCTATCTAGCTGACTGCTACTGCTCTTCTACAGCTTCCTTTCCTAAAAGGAGTGGTAAGTTTGGGGTGAGCAAACTAAAGCTCAATAAGTAATTCTCCTTTGCTCTGCCGTGTGTACATGAATATAGAAAGCATTATCTATAAAAGAACTAGGATAAGTACAGATGTACTAGCCAGTCAATGAATATAGAACTCAATATCAAATGATAGAAACTCAAATGATAAAACAATGAAATTTGTTTGATAATATAATCATATTGCTACAGTCATGAGCTGTCTCAAGTATAATCATATGCACTCAAGTAAAAGCTGTGAAATCTCATGATCATTCATAATGGTATAACATGATCAAGCTATGATAATCAATAAAAGATACTGATAACAACAAATGTGGATGCACTTTAACTTGGGGCCCGGCATACCCCTTAATTCATTTTATTCTCTTTTCCTCGATCTCTCAGCCAAGCACTAACCCATCGGTTCAGTACTCAGCCTCGCAGATCCCACTTTAGCAGCCATTTTAAATACCACTTTTTATTCCGTTTTCTCGACTCGTAGGTCTAGTAAGCATCAGATGGAGCTTGTGACTGAGCACAAATCCGACTACAATATAATATATCAAGATCATGCTAAATCCAATAAACAGTAAATGCAATAACACTATCTCAGCAGCTGAAAAGAAACTGTTGCCTTAACAGGCTAATGTAAATTGGGCTGCTGAGGTCTTGCCCCTTGAGGCCTATGTACAGAGCGTACAGAAATCATGATCAAGATATACAACAGTCAGTAAATACTTTTCACAAGATAAAGCAATATCAATGTGGACTCGATAAACGTTCTGATATGTATAGAATACAATTGATAATATAAGAAAGACTATTGACATGGCTGGGAATGTAACATGTACAGAGATTAGAGATTACTTACATTTTACTGTATCTATCTAGAAGGTCAAAACTGTCTTTTTCTTGTATCTCGATATTCCTATGATTTAGGAAACTCATATAAGTCTATATATATATATATATATCTATATAACTCATGCTATTCATCAAATTTTATGCCTCTTTACTATTAGTTCCTTTTTTACTAATTTAGACTCTACTATTGAATCTAGAACGTTGAACAAAGTCGATTTAGGCTTTCGCGGAATTCAATTCGGACTTCTGTACTAAAAAGGGCAAAATGGTCATTTTGCACTTTTATGGGTATTTTTATTTTTTTTGGGACCTCATCTTGCTAAACGGACATCACCATTGGTTTTAGAATGTCCGAGATAGTTAAAATACACTATTCATATATTTAATTTGGACATCATTACTAAAAGGGTAAAATGGTCATTTTATACTTTTACGAGTTCTCACTTTTCGAGACCTCTTTTCACAAATCAGACTCCACGGTTGAGTCCAGAATGCTCGAAATAATAAAAATTGACTATTCTTTTAT
This sequence comes from Nyssa sinensis, assembly GCA_008638375.1. Classification (NCBI taxonomy): domain Eukaryota; kingdom Viridiplantae; phylum Streptophyta; class Magnoliopsida; order Cornales; family Nyssaceae; genus Nyssa; species Nyssa sinensis. Next base: position 41,743,532 of record CM018051.1, on the reverse strand, counting down.
TTTAATCGGAGTCCGTTTGACTACTTTTTGACTCAGTGGCATTTTCATAATTTTCTATTACTTTAAATTAATTAATTAAATTAATATTTTATTCTGGAGGGTCAAATCATAATAATTAACAGTTGGGGGGTCAATTTATAAATTCCGTAACTTCTGGGTTCAATTGAAATTTCAGAAAATCCTATTCCAATTAAAGATAACCAAACAGTGGTTAGTGACAGATCAGGGATAGGATATCCCTATTCCGATTTCAATTTCAATTTTAATTTCTTAACCTTATAGCCAAACACTCCCAATTTCAATTTAAAATCTTTTAAACTTAATGATATTGCATCGTTTTGGTTAAATCCATTTCTATTTCGGTCGGGTCCCGACCCGGATCCGAACCATAACCCGAACCCGACCCAAGACTAAACAATCTTCTTCCCCGTTTTTTCGGTGGAACTCCGGTAGGGTTCCGGCGTGAACAGTCGTCTTCTCCGGTGACAACGACTGAATTTTTGGTCGTTTTTCAATCTTTTTCCAATGTGATTCGGTTCCATTTTTCACAAGGAATTTATACCTAGGTTTAGATTTTGATTTAGTTCATTATATCTTCTCGAAACAGCCATGAACCGTAGCTCTGGCCTACTGTAAAATTCAGATTTCATGCCAATTTCTTGACTGTTTTCACTTCTTTCTTTTTCATTTCATTTTCTACACTTCATAGGAAAATTTCTAGATCATTTAAACCATGTTTTATGCATAAATTATAAACGGGACCGAATTATTTCACAAACCTGTAATTGTCTCTAAATCCCTCATTTCTTAATCATTTTCAATGATTCTTTTTGTATTTTAATCTACATTCCATGCTGTTTTAGGTCCTATATTCAGAATCAAACGAATCATGCTCTAAAGATTAAAACAGAACAAACCCACTTACTTGATTTTTTTGTTTTCTTGGTTGGTTCCTGCTTCTCCCTCTCTATTTCAGCTCCTGAGCTACTTCTGAATATCCCCCCAATACCCACTAGTCCTTTCTCGATTTCTTTTCTCTTTTTCCTTCCATTTTACGCAACATGTATATATATATATATACCTATATATCTTATACACATGCACACTCTACCGCCCCTGTCCTCTCTTTCTTCTTGGTTTCTCCCCCTTCTAAGCCCCTTTCTTTGACCCAGCTTTTCTGATTTTTCTTTTTCAATTGTAGGTTGCATTTATGACTTGCATGCCACTTGTGTATGTGTGTATATATATATATATATATATTATATTACATACTAGCACCCACACACACTGCCCAATCGACACACACACATCACAATTTCTGCACTTGGCAGCCCCCCTTTCTTCTTGTATAAATATATTGTAATGTATGTATACATATTGTATAATATACTATGCATATATATGTATACATATATATACACCTATATAAGTACACATTCTATACGTATATATATATATACTCGTATATATACGTATTTACTTGTTTTTAATTGCATATACATACACTTATATATCGTAAGCTGTACATGTGTATATATGTATGTATGCATGAAAATGTGTGCATGCACGTATTACGAGGCATGGTTCTAGGTTGCTCGAGTATTGCCTGATACTAGTTATATAATTGATATTATTTATTTTCCAAAATCGTACAGTACATTTGATATAGTGATATAGAGTTTAAACGGTTCGGGTTACAACTAATAGTACTCTATCCGACCCGGTCTACCTCGGTCTACATGTTAACCCGGGTCAGGGTATTATATAGAGCTTCGCATTCCAAGGCCAGTTTCATCCCAAGGATAAATGCTTCATATTCGGCTTCGTTGTTAGAGGCTCTAAACCCCAAGCTAACTGCTTTCTTAGTTACGACTCCATTGGGGGACTAAAGTATTATACCTGCTCCCGAGCCTTTGTCGGTGGATGATCCATTAGTGTAAAGTAGCCATACCGAAGTGTCCGTAGTAGCTTGAGCTTTCGTATGTAGTGTTGGGGTGAACTCTGCTACAAAGTCTGCTAGTACTTGCCCTTTGATAGCGGTTTGTGGTACATAGGATATGTCAAATTCTCCCACCTCTACTGACCATTTGATCAGTCATCCTGAAATTTTAAGTTTATGTAGGACTGATTTTAAAGGATAGGACGTAGTGATTATGATGGGATGGGCCTGAAAATATAGTCTGAGCTTCTGAGTGGATATCACCAATGCTAAAACTAGTTTTTCAATTTCAGAATATCTTGTCTAGGTGTCTAGAAGAGCCTTGCTAACGTAGAAGAAAGGCCTTTGAATCCCCTTGGCCTCCCTGACTAATGCAGAGCTGATGTCATTTTCAAATACAGCTAAGTATATGAGTAGCTTTTCTCCTTGTACTGGTGTTAAAAGAAGTTTGGGGGAAGCTAAGTATAGCTTAAGTTCTTTAAAAACTTCTTCGCATTAGGGGTCCATTCTAGGGCCTTACTCCCCCTCAAGGCTGTAAAGAACAGGAGGCACCAATCCGTAGATTTAGAGATGAACCTGTTTAGAGCCGTTATCCTTCCGCTCAGTCCTTGGGTATCTTTCTTGGTTTTAGGTAACTATAGCTTAATTAGAGCGTTGATCTGTGAGGGATCTGCCTTAATTCCCCTTTGAGAGACCAAAAAACCCAAGAATTTCCCTTTTGTGATCCTGAAGGTACATTTTAAGGGGTTGAGCTTCATCTTATGTTTCCGTCAGGATATCGAATGTTTGGCTCAAGTGTGGATGTGGTCACTTTTTTGAATGCTTTTGACTAGCATGTCATCGATGTAGACCTCCATTGTGTCCCCAATTTGGGAGCCAAACATCTATTTACCAGATGTTAATATGTGGCTAAAACATTCTTCAGACCGAACGACATCACTCTATAACAATAGAGGCCTCGTTCAAATATGAAGACAATTTTCTGCTGCTCTGGATGATGCATCTGAATTTGATTATATTCAGAGTAGGCATCCATGAAACTCATGAGCTCATGTCCTGTGGTGGCATCAACAAGTTGATCAATCTTGGGAAAAGGAAAGTTTTCCTTGGGACAAGCTTTATTTAGGTCGGTGTAATCAATACAGACCCTCCATTTTCTATTCTTCTTTTTGGTGAGAACTATATTGGCAAGCCACTCTGGCTAGAACACTTCCCTTATCATTCCAGCATTTAGCAACCTCTGGATCTCTTTATTAATGATCTTGTGGCGCTCAGGGGCAAACATTCTCCTTTTTTGTCTTACCGAAGGATGGTTTGGGTCTGTCATTAGCTTCTGATAGATGAGATTAAGATCTATTCCCTCCATGTCGTTTGTTTCCCAAGCAAATGCCGACAGGTTGCTTTTGAAAAATTTCGTAATCTCCTCCTGCTCGAAAGGAGACAGAACTGAGCCAATCTGTAGATACCTCTCCTCCCCTTCAGTACTGACGAGTACTTTGATGGGCTCCTCTATTTGCTTGACCATGTTGTCCCTTCCCCTGGGGCTTAATGGTTCATCGATTTTAGAGGGACACTCCTCTGCCTCATGAAGGTCGGAAGGTGAAGAACTTCCCTTTTCACGAGGGTACTATGATTTTTTCTATTTGGAGGCTTTCTCTTTTAATGCGAGGGCATGGCAATCCCAAGCAGTGGGCTGACAACCCTTGATGGAGAAGACTTTTTCATTGTGAACATACTTCAAACATTGATGAAAGGTTGAAGTGACTGCTCCCATCTGATGGAGCTAGGACCTCCCGATGATGACATTTTACAGGGATTTAAATCCAGGACCATATACTCAGAGATTAGTGTATTATGTCCATCTCCTTCTCCCGTTGTGGTTAGGTAGGTCTATTTTACCCAATGGGGTACTGAGATTTCCATCAAATCCTACCATCACAGCACTAGTAGCTCTGATGTCATTATGGTCAAACTTCATGTGTCTGAAGGGTTCGTAGAAAAATACATTGGTGGAGCTTCAAGTATCCATGAGAACCCTTCTAATCTTGAAGTTGGCGATTTTGAGCGAGATGACGAGAGCATCGTTGTGGGGGAAATGTATCCCAGCAAGGTCCAATTCAGATAACTGGATCTGAGGTTATGACTTCATATTCTTTTCAATGGCTGAGATCTGGAGGAAATGTGGTTCTGCCGTTGCTTCCCGAGCATACCTTTTTCTGGCCTGGTTAGACATTCTTGTCACCGCACTGTCAGCGTGAAAGACAAAGATAACCTGATTATTTTGCTACGATTGATTCATTTTGAACCTCTCTGTAATAACCCAAAAAAAAAAAAAATTTATATATAAAATTTTCTTGGTTATTAATTTATATATATATATATATATATATTTTAATTAATAATGTTATGATTATTATTATTATTATTATTATTATTATTATTATTGTTATTATTATTATTATTATTATTAGAAAAATTTAAATGTGAGTTATGCATGTATGTGTATGAGTGATGTATATGTGTGGGATATTGCATGTATATATGTATATGTATATGTATATATAATAGTGCATGTGTGCACTGTGTGTGTGTGCAACAGGTCTGGTGTGTGTGTGTGTTAGTGACAGACCGTGTGTGTGTGTGTGTGTGTGTGGTGTCGGTTGAGTGTGTGTGTCTAGTGTGTGTGTAATGAGTAGTATATATATATAGGTATATATAGGGCAGCTTTGCATTTAATGCAAAGCTGCATTGGGGAAGAGCATGGTGGCTGAGTAGAGGAAAAGAGGTCAAGGAAAGGGGCTGGTGATGGGAGACGTGAGGGAGTTGGTGTGTTAGTGAATATATGTTGGTCTCGGTTGGGAGAAGAGAAGGAAAATAAAAACAGAGAGCAAGAGCGAGGGAGAGTTCTGGAAGGGAGAAGAGACTTTGGGAGCTTGATACAAGCTTGGAACCAGAAGGTGGAGGAGGTGCACGGCTAGAAAGAGAAACCCAACAGAAAACCGTAAGTGACCCAGTTCTGTTTTATTTTTTTTAAAGCATGATAATTAATTTGATGTATAGGATCTTAAATAGCATGTTGTAAGGTTCATTTTACAAAAAGAATGAAAGAAAACGATTAAGAAATGAGAGAGAAACATTGAGTTGCAGGTCACGTAGGATAATCGGTTGGGTGGAAATTTTTGGTTTAAAACTTGGTTTTGATGAGGAGGAATTGTTCCTCTATGATGCAGAAACGGGTTGGGATTAAAATGGAGATTGAACAGTGACTTAACAATCACGAAAATGAAGAAGAAGGGTTGGCCGGAGAGTTGACCGAGAGGTTTGACCCTCTATTCGTGAAAATCTAATGGTTTAAATCCAAAACCGAACCTATATATGAAATCCTTGGGAGAAAATGAAGAAGATTGCATTTTAAAAACGTGAAAAACTCACCGAAAAAATGTCGTCGGCGCCGGAAAAGGCGTTGGAACCCTACTGGTGTCTCATCGAAAAAACGGGGAAGAAGGGGGACTGGTCGGGTCGGGTCCGGGTCCAGGTTCAGTTCGGGTTCGGGTCGGGCTTGGGCGATCCGCCCCTGCCTCGTGTCGCCCTGTTGTTTTAAATTAAAAGATGGAAATGGGCTGTTTGGCTACGGGTGTAAGAAATTGAAAATTAAAATTGAAACAGGAACAGGGATATCCTATCCCTGTCCTGGACTAATCCCTGTTTGGGTAACCGAATTGAGAATAGGAGAATTGGAATTTACAAATTAACCCCTGGACTTTTTGGAAATTAAACTTGACCCCAGAACTTTTAAAAATTCCACTTTCACCCCTGAACTTTAGGAAAATTATAATCTGACCCACCAGAATAAAATATTAATAAAATATTAATTAAATTAATTAATTAATTAGTTAATTTAATTATTTAAATATTCTAAAATAATCCGGAGTCCAAATGGGACAAGTCATTAGTGTATTTTGACTATCTTGACCATTCTGAGACTAATGGTGAGGTCTGTTTTACGAGACGGGGTCTCAAAAAATAAAAGACCCGTAGTAACCTTTAAAATTACCAAAATGCCCCTGAATTGAAGTATAGTCAAACGAACTCCGAATTAAGTAAACAAATAGTGAAACTTTATTATCTCGAGCATTCCGGACTCAACCATGGAGTTCAATTTGTGAAAAGCGGTCACGAAATGTAAGGAACCGTGAAAAGTGCAAAATGACTGTTTTGCCCTTTTGAACCCAGATGTCCGAATTGAGTTATACGAAAGCCTAAACTTATTTTCTTCGATGTCCTAGACTCAATAGCAGAGTTTAATTTGGTAGAATAGAAACCTATGAAATAAAGACATAAAATTTGTTGAATAGCATCATTTAAGAAACAAATGAACTAAGTCACTTGTTATGATTTTAGGGACACGAAAAGGTAAGGAGAAGGCAGTCTGATCCTTCCACATTCTCACTACTAGCCACTACATTACGAGCGCAGTTTACTTGGGTTGTGACTAACCCGTCAGGTATGGTGTTTTGCTAATGTTAGAAATGAAGTTAAGTTAGGAATATTTTGTGAATGACTAGAATGATTTATGTGTTTATTTGGAATGTGTTTACTTGATAATTTGAAGTTGGTTGTTCACATGTTTATGTGTTACTTGCGTTCTTTGAGAGTTCAGTAAAGTGAAGAACATGAACTATGATATATGAATACCTGAGATATGCATACATATGGAACTGACTGATGATTTATATGTTATTGTTCGAGCATGCTATATTATTGAAAACCATGTTCATTGAGATTACATTAGCATATTGGCATATGGTGAATCCTTGAGAACATGGCGTGAGTTGAGCACGTGGTGCTATGCATTATGAGGGTGTAGATCCTGTGGTGAAAAACTCAAAATTGGCCATTGCATTGGTACTTCAAGCCATCGGGGAGTACCCGTAAATGAGACATGGGTGTGGCATAGAGTTGTGCATGGGTGCGTCATGCATAGCACTCATATATTACTGCGATGCTTTGAATGACATTTAGATATAAATGTACACTTTGCACATGCCACGCCTTAGCTTTATTTCTTGCATTAGCACTTCATCATACCAGCAGTTGAGCTGACCCATTCGTGGGCAACATTTTTCAGATGAGGATACTCTAGCTACTTGAGACTCAATGATACCTTGATAGGATGAAGCACTTGGTATATTTTTTGTCAATGGGACTTATGTTTTGTAATGTAAGGGCTTACGCCCGGATGACCCGTGAACACTATAATGGCAGGGTGTACTTCATGTTATTTTGATGTATCGATGGTAATGGATGCATGTTTAGTGAATTTATTTACATTTGTCCTTTTATTTATTTTATTTTCTATCTCGTCAGTCGCGCCTCGTGTTTGCAGAAGTTCGGGGCGTGACACTCTCTCTCTACTCAGGCCTCTGTTCTTGCCTTCTTTGTGGTGGTCTATCATCAAGGAGGTTCTACCTCCCGTCCTGTCGGACAAACTTTTTTAGTCATCCTCTTCTGATGAGATATTTTATCTCTTGCTTGAAAGCTCTACATTCGTCGATGGTGTGCATATGCTCCTTATAGAAATCATGGTACTTGTTTTGATTTCTAATGTCGGGGTTGCTCTTTAGTGGCTTTGGCCACTTCAAGTTCTCACGGGTCTAGATCTGTTGGAGTATATGAGTGAGAGAGGCATTCAAAGGCGTGAAAGTATCATACCTTTCAGAATTAGGATTGCTCTAGGTTCTAGATGTCGCCCTCTTGTCAAGATTCTTGATCCTCTTCCTATCAGTGTTGGTGTCCCTCTTTTGAACATGCTCAACCTTTTAAGCTTGTTCTTTTACCTTTTGGAAAGATATTTTTTTGTATCATCAAGATTAATGTACTTTCGTTCTCATTCCATGAGTGCCACTATGTTGACGGGAGCATTTTTGGTCAAAGAATCTTGAAAGCGTCTACGCCCAAGGCTAGAGGTAAGAGCTGCCACTAGAAACCTTGAGCTACAATCAGTTATCTCTGTAAGGTCAGTATTAAAACGAGCAATGTACTCTCAAAGTGATTCTCCCTTTGCTTGCTTCACAGTTAACAAGAATTCTGGCCCTTTCCTTAACTTTTTGCTGGTCAGGAATCGATCAAGGAATTGCCTACTGAGCTCATAGAAATTACTTATCGATTATTGGGGGAGATTGTGTCACGACCCGAGACCCCACCCTATGCAGATCTCGTGTTGCGCACCCGATCCGACGCTGCTTGTCAAACCAAGGGTCTCAACTTGCAACACAATCAGTGCTACTAACATGCAACAACTAAAATGCGGAATAAATTAATTAAAAGCTGCATGTGATATAAATAATGTTTACAAGATGTGGAATATAAAATTTCTTAATACAATTGTTCATCCCCAAGACGTGGATAACATGGGAGAGCTACAAGACTGTTTGTACTAAGTATTACACTTACAGCTTCAAAAGAAATGTCCACTGCTATCTAGCTGACTGCTACTGCTACAGCTACTGCTCTTCTACAGCTTCCTTTCCTGAAAGGGTTGGTAAGTTTGAGGTGAGCTAACTAAAGCTCAATAAGTAATTCTCCTTTGCTCTGCCATGTGTACAAGAATATAGAAAGCATTATCCATAAAAGAACTAGGATAAATGCAAATGTGCTAGCCAGTCAGTGAATATAGAACTCAATATCAAATGATAAAGCATTGAAATCTGTCTGATAATATAATCATACGTACTCAAATGAAAGCTGTGAAATCTCATGATCATTCATAATGATATAATATGATCAAGCTATGATAATCAATAAATGATAGTGATATCAAAACTGGTTGATCCACTCGGCTGGGGCCCGGCTACCCCTTGAGCTCGTATTCAGATCCGCTATAGGCTCTTTAAATACGGCTTTGAGCTCATATTCAGATCCAGTTGGCTGTATAAATATTCAGTTCCCATTCGAGCTGTATGAATATTTAGTTCCGGTCGGTTGTATAAATACTGCTCTGTGTACAATGTGTAATAATAATCTGTTCGAAATCTAGACCCGAAGGTCATAATTGGACCCGCAGGTCGTAAATACCGTCAGATGGAGATGTGACTGAGCACAAATCCGGCACTAATAATATATCAGGATCATGCTACCTCCACAAAGAATGAAGTGGAATCACAACTGGTTTGAATAAAACTATCTAGCCCATACAGCCTTGGGTACAAGTGTTACAACAAGAACTCAATGCACAAATGTACAATCATGATCAAAATATATATATATATGAAATCAGTAATTGTTTCCCACATGATAAGGCAATATCAATGTGGCTCAATAAACACTAGTATATATAGAATACAACAAGTGATATATGAAAAACTATTGACATGGCTTGGAATGTAACATAAGCAGAGATCAAAGATTACTTACCTTTTTACTGTATCTGTCTAGAAGGTCAAAACCGCCTTCTTTTTGTATCTCGGTGTTCCTAAGATTCAGGAAACTCAATCTCAGTCTATAGTTATATAAACTATGTTATTCATCAAATTTTATGTCTATTTACTATTGGTACTTATTTTACTCAAATAGACTCTACTATTGAATCCGGAATGTCGAACAAAGTCGATTTAGGCTTTCACGGAATTCAATTTGGAACTTCTGTACTAAAAATGACAAAACAGTCATTTTATACTTTTACGGGTTATTATTTCTTGGGACCTCTTTTCACAAATCGAACTCCACGGTTGAGTCCAGAATGCTCAAAATAATAAAAATCCAATATTCAATTAATTTATTCGGAATCCGTTAGACTACTTTTCAACTTAGGGATGTTTTGGTAATTTCTTCCTCTTCTAATTAATTAAATTAATATTTAATTAATTTATTCTTCGAGTTAATTCATAATTAACTAAAATTTCTGGGCATAATCCAAATTTCATAAAGTTCTATTCATTACTATAATTTTTCTCGTATACGTTTCCATTGTTTTTTCATTATAAGCCAATCATTGGCTAACTTCTCCTTTTCAACCAAACACCTCCCGAACTCAAATCTAAAATTTTACCTATACAGTAATAGTGTTAGGCAGCTATCTAAATGGGTGAGTCGGGTTGAAATCAACTCGGTTTGGCCCAAATAAAATCATAAAACTCAGCTGCTAAGTTGTGTTTGGATTATTTTTCTGGATTCCAATTTGATCTAAAACAGTTTCTATGCATACTGAAATCCTAAAACAAATCTAATTATTCATGCTTCTAAAATTCAAGATTAAAAATTTAGTATCTTACCCTGTTGCACCCAAACCCGCCTGCTCTAATCTATCACAGAAAATAGGTGTAGGTTCTTCTGGTTTGCATCATAACAACCTATCGGTCCTCCAGCCAGATCAGCAACCTGAGAGCAACACCCTCCTTACTTTTTCCCCCAAGTTGGACAACTGCACACGGCCTGGTGCTACCGTCCCTCTCCCTGTTTTCTTTTTTTCTCCACTTCATAAACCAACACACATATACACATGCATATCGACCCAAATCTCTCTCTCGGTCAACCGCTACCCACACAACCACAAACACACACTGCACAGCGCAACACACGTTGTATCTGTGCAGCGCTGCTGCTGCTGTTCCACTTGCGACACCCAACAGCAGCTCCTGCTGCTTCTATTTTCTTTTCTAAATTTTCTCTCCTTTCTCCCTACTAAGTCTGCTGCTTAGGGAAATCAATAATTCAAACCCCAGGCCTTCAAAAATCCATTCTGAACTTTAAAGAAACTGGGATGGAACCTGAACACCCACCACGCAGCGCTACTGCTGCTGGATCGCAGCAACCGCTGCTGCTACTGCCATCCCCCCTCTCGGCTGCTCTCTTCCACTGTTTCTCTCTTTTTCCATTTCTCTATTCCACCGCCACAAGCAACATATATATATATATATATATATATATATAATATTTCTCTAATATCCCTACACACTGTTGCACCGTCTCCCTCTCTTTCTTCTTTTTTCTTTTTTTTCTTTTTCTTTTCTTTTCTCTTCCTGTACACGCAACTTGCACCGCCCCTAATTCTTTTTTTTTCTTTCTAACAGTGTCGACTGTAGCCCCATTTTGTGGACTTGCTTTTCCACTTTTTCATTTCCTGCTTTCCTTTCTTTGTTCACTTAACACACACATATATTAATATATATATTTTCCTATTGCAACTCTACACAACCACACACGTATGCACCCATGTTGCATGCATCACAACCACATATATATATATATATATATACATATTATATAATAGTATTCAGCCTTTCCCCCTTTATCATGTCGGCAGCCCACTTTATCTTCTTTCTTTCTATTTTCTTTTCCTTTGTTTTTGCTTGTTTTGCTACTTAAACAGATACTATATATATTATATTATAATGTATATTAAACACACACCACCAACGCATGCACCATTTCATTTCTTTTTTTGCTTCTTTTCTTGCTTTCTTTTCATCTTGCATGCATTGGCATGCTTTTATATATATGTATATAATAATTTACATTATATATATATATATATATTTATACTTATATATATATATTTATACTAATACGTATTTTTATAAAATACCTATATACACATAACCGTATATATATATATATATTTATACTTGCATATATATTTTATATTTATTTTTATATATGCATATATATATATAATATATATATTTATACTTGCATATATATTTTATATTTATTTTTATATATGCATATATATATATAATCCCATATATATATATATATATATATATATCCTTCTATTTATTAAAAATACATTACGCATGTATAACGAGACATATACTGGCCTACGTACACGATTCTCTGTACCGCTCGAGATTTATTGTGCGGTACTACTGGATACTTGGGATTACTCATAATTCACTTCTCGTATTTTTAAACTGTATATTACTAAATTAATGAATCGTATTATTTATCTCGAATGGCGTGCCTATTATGATACATAATTTATTGCGATGCTTCGGGTATATGTCGGGTATTATTTTTTATTGGCTCGGTCTGTTCGTACTAGGCTTTTCTTAATCTCGTAATTCCATGAGATTATAAACTTCTATTGATTACCTCAGTAATCGTACCCGTCACTGTATATTACTCATTAAAATAATCCGGTATATCTTGGTGTCTACCATTCTCGGTCTGAACCAGTCTTGGTTTACTCTTGATATTATGATCATAGCTTGGTTGAAGCTCGGTATTATTATTTGACTCTTTTGAGATAAAAATGGAATTATTCTATTTATTCGGAACTCAAGTTCGGTTACAACTGGTATTACGCCACTCGACTCGACCTCTCTCGATTTACGTGTACTTACTTGGTCTACTCCGATTTATGTGCCATATCTCGGGTCGGGATATTACAGATTGCGGAACCAATTCAGAGTGATACCTTTGAGGCTCCTCACAAAGGTTCTCCACATGAAGGCATTAGTAGCCCTATGTAGAGCCATTGTATGCTGGTAGTGAGATAGATGATCCCTAGGGTCCTCAGACCTGTCGTAAAGGGTGAATTTTGGGACAAAGAACTTTTTGGGCTTCTCTTCTATCATTATGGTGGGAGTGAATGGCGTGAAGAACCTCCCTGAGTAACTTTCCCAATTCGTCTTGCTTTAGAGGGACGTGGAACCCTTTGCTAAATATGGTGTGTTCCTGGGAGTCTGATATCTCTTTTGCCCTTTAAAGGACTTTGGGCAAGACTAGTTGTGGGTTTGGGACCCACTATTGACCCTGTCCTGAACCTTCAGACCCTTAGTTCGGGGGATGAGTTTGTTCGATATTGGCAAGAGGGTGTTTCCCTCCTAGGACTGGAGGGGCTGGTGCCTCTGGAGGTTGGAATTCCTACTACGCTAAATCGGCTCCCAAAGCCACGGGAGTAGGAATCCTTATTCTGCTTTGGTAATGGACAGTTGGGTGAAAAGTTGACATTCCTCTCCTTACAACTGTTGATGTCTAGGGATCAGCCCCCCGTGTGACTAGTACCATGGGGGTGTACCGGTTGCACGTTAGGCAACTCCTCGTTGGGGGACCCTTCACCCGTAGTGGTGACATGAGGCTGAACTCCACCATAAACAGAGTTAGTGGGAGGAGAAGGAATATTGCTCCGTTGGCTCTGGGCCAATAAAGCAAGAGCTTGTGACATAGCAACAAGTTGTTCCTGCATTTGATCGGATTATCGTTGAATCCGATCAAACTGCTCCTGCAAGTGACTGGGTGTTTGCCCCCTTCCTCTCCCAGCAAGAGCCTGATTTCAGGGGTTTTGGGAATTCTTTCTAGGACGAAGATTGGAGCCATTTCCTTTTTGGAATAAAAAGACATAGGATTTGTTGCTTTTGAATAAAAGGTTAGCAAGAATGATTGTCATTTCCATTAGACGACACCAAACTGATGTTTCTTTTTCTGATCAGAGGGGCTTCCCATCCTTCGTTACCTATCAGGAACTCAAGATCAAAGGGTCACCGGGTAGGCTCCAGTGGTAGCCGCTCCAATGATAAAGTCAATAAATTAAAAAGACTATAATTGAAATGAATAATTGAATGTAAATTGAAAAAGTACCTAATGGCCTTATTTATAGGCTATAGATCTCTAAGTTGAATAGGATTTAGAACCATAAAAGTAGGGATTGGAAGATATTCGGAGATAGCAACTTCCATATCGAATTTTGTTTCTTTATTCTGAGGTCGGTAGGATATGGAAGACGGTGATCAGTTCGTAACTCATTCCTGTAGATACTTTACCATTCTTCTTATGAGGTTCACGATGAGCAAATCGGCCCCCCATATACTTTGGAGGCGGGGTTGGAAGCTTTGCACCATTCTGAATAAAATACCTCTGAACACTACATGTCTATTTGAACTGGATAGTAAAGTCTTTCTTGGTCTGTGCATGGAAGTGCTCTATACATACACGTGTCATGTTTGAATTGATCTATCACTTTATGGTCCACCAATAAACTAAGTAAACTTAATCCAGTAATTTAATTAATATATCTACAGGCTTGAACATAAGGATATTGTGTATACCTTCTGATGGGTATGGTCTACCATTGCTTCCGTCTTTTATTCATCTCATTTTTCTCATTTCTCTATCTATTTCTAGTTCCACCTCGATGTTCCTCTCCATACTTTCTCTGAATGGACTTGTCTTTGACTTGAGGTCAACTACCTTAATGACTGAATGCCTATCCACGACTTAACAACAACATGACATCACACAATGGCTCACTATGGACAAAATGAGAATGGTGTATATAGAACTATCATTTAATTAGAGTTGGGATAATCAAGGAAATAATAATGTTGGGACATAGACATGGAAAAATCAATATTTCATTAACTTCAAAAAGAAAATACACCCACTAATGTTCTCACCTATAGACTAGTGGAACTTAGTTAATATTTTTGGGAACAAATACATAAATAAAATAAAATATATAAGCTGGAAGAAGAAAACTTTTTAAGGTACAAAGATGTATTCAAAACTTCTATCAACCGAATTAGATTTTCTTCTTTATCTATTAAGGAACCCAGTTTATAGGATAATGAGAGGGGGAATAAAACATCTATTCACATGGGAGGACATAAGAGTTGTCAAGTGGGGAATCTATTTTATCTAGCTGCTGAGTGTTGCTTGAGTTAGCTATAATCTGAAAAGATAATTCCATCTTATATTTTTTGTCTTTTTCTTCTATCTCTAATTTTTGATTTTCTAAGAAGGACGATTCCTTCTTATCTTCATTGTTTTTTTTTCTTCTTTTGAGTCTGTTTTTTTCTCCTACTTTTTTCACACTATTAGCTTTACCTCTTCTTTGATTATTTCTAAACACCCATGCCTAGTGAATTAGGTGATTTGGGACATTATTTTGAAAACTACATCAATGAAGAATCTTTTGAAAATCCTTTCGACAAAATGTGTGATATCATGGACTAAGATTAGGAAATTTAACCTGATCACACTGTGAGCGCAGGCACTAGAAAAATCTAGACATTTCTTTTAAAGTCCGCTCCCTCAAAGTGTGAGAGGAACACGCCCTCTTTTTAGATTGGGGTATACATGAATACACAAAGGAGTCGCCAGCTTATTTTAGGCTAAATAACAAGCAAACCTGATACAACTCATGATAAATACGTGTAAAAAGAATAGCAAAGAAAAACTAAAATTAATTTGCTTTGATCCTATTTACATTCTAAACCCCTTGCCATGGGTTGAAATAAAGTAAAGCAAAATTGATCTACAATTAACCAAAGAAATCTGAATTCGGGAGCTAAGGTACGAGATGGGAAGGGGTTAGGAACCCATCTCACCCAGTCTGAATAAACTGGCCTCAAGTGTTCATTAATATTCCCTAACATAAATAAGAGAAACAGTGAGTAGAAAGAGATAATGACATTAATGACATAAATGAATAAAAATACATCCAACAAATAAATAACCCAAGCCCACAAATAACTCAAATAATCCAAGAGAAGTGGAGAAAGATAGATTGACATGAATGAAATAATAATAAGGTCATAATGGAAGAGATGGGATATTGGAAAAAGACATAAAGTACATAGTTTAAAGGAAAATAGTAGACTTGGGCTCATGAGTTGTCCTATGTACCCATTCAGATAATGGAATCATAGCTAACATAGTTCTCTAATTAAATTTATTCTATCAAAAGTGATACGATAAATTAAATTAGCAGAAGAGATAATATTAGGGTTTTAGGGAGCGTACTTGATTGTTTATGTTGAATTAGACAAGGCTTGAACTTGAACTCCTTGGATTGAATCTTTAATGGTGTAAAAATTCATCGTCAATGGATTAGAATCCATGCTTGTGTAGAACAAGACTTCAAGAAATATGAAAGAAAGAGAAAAATTATTGCTGCAACACCTAGCTTATGATGTAGGACTAGAACCTTGAATTTCTAAACCCTGAATTATGGTGGCCAATGGGTCTTATTTATAGGGAAAAAGTAAGGAGGTTTGATCCAAGGGCTCACAATGAATCTTATGGATGAATGACCAAGATTGAATGCTTAATGTGCAAGCAATTAGATATAAATATTATTTTGTACACAAATCTAGGGCAAATCTCTTGAAATAAGGAATGAAGGAAATTTGACAAGTATTTAGTGGACAAGCCTATATTTACTATATCGCCCCTAATTCGGTGGAGAATTTAGGGAAAAGGAAATTATGAAAATGCCACCAAGGCATAAAAGGTCAAAATTGTACCTAAGGACCAAAATTACCAAAATGATCCTGTATAGGTAAAATGATATGAAAATTACATGAACGCCTATGAATGACTAAAATAACCTATATGGGATACGAATATTCTATAATTACCAAAATTCCCTCCAAAAGGCAAAATTACAAATATTAAAGAAATAGCCATAGAAGGTGGTAAACTTTTAGTATTTATCAAAATACCCCTAATAGGTAAGGAAACACTAAAAATTACCAAAATGCCCTTAGTGGGCATTATGACTAGAATACCCTCAAGGGCCCTAATGTGTCAAATGAGCAAAATACCATTTGTGGGCATGATGACCAAAATGTCAAAAATTCCCTTAGTGGGCATAATGACCAAAATATCGAAAATGCCTTAATGAACAAAATGACAAAAATGCCCTTTATTGGCAAAATGACCAAAATGCCATTTATGGGCAAAATGACCAAAATGTCAAAAATACCCTCTATGGGCAAAAATGACAAAAATGCCCTCTATTGACAAAATGACCAAAATACCCTCAGTGGACAAAATGACCAAATGTTGAAAATGCCCTGTATGGGCAAAATAATAAAAAACAAATACTAAAATACCCCTAGATGGGACAAATTTTAGAAACTTAACAAAAATGGAAAAACCAATTTCATTAAATCGAGGGTCTCAAAATGAGGTGTCTACACACACGTAAACTTAACTTGACCTAAGTTATGAGGCTAAGTAACCAAATACATCACTAACCTATGATGATGAAAATCATACATTAAATAACTATAGGATTATTTACTAGATAATTATTAAATAATTGTAAGATAATAAAACAAAATATTATGCCCTATAACAAATAATGCTCATTAGGTGACTTACACACAATGAGAAAGAGAGAGAAAAATACACACTGAAGTATAATACCTTAACTCAGTTACATCAAGTAATTATATACTGATGAGCTACCAAGAGCATATCCATAATACATAACCATCACATCATACGCATGATAGGGATACAATACGAGATAGGTGTACCTACGTATGAAAATACAAATACATGCACATGTATATTTAACTACTTCATTTATTTCTAGGGAGTAATTCATAATCACATCACTTATTTAGGATCTTCCACTTCTTAGTTGTTTTGAGTAGTAGTCTTAAAGGTCCAAAATGTGACTAGACTAGAATATTTTCATTATTCAGAGAGTACTTAATTTCTTTATCTAGATATTTTTGTTCTGTGTTAAGGCTAGAGTCCTTGGCTAATTCTTTCCTAATTTCTTTTTGGTTGTGAATCCTTCTTTGGATTCACTTTGTAAGTTTGTTTGCCTGATTTGCAATGTCATTCATTTAGGCTTCCATCATATATTTTTGCTCTATTTGTAAGTTTCAGACATCTTATTTTACTTTCATGTCATGAGCACCCTTAGGTTTCAAGGGCTGGATTACTCATTTGTCTTTTGCATTATAGTCTTTCGTAAAGCAAAAGCAACTTAGTCTTTATTCTTTTTATTTATCTAAGATTCTTATATGTAGGTCGATTTCATGAGCCACTTATACTAAGGTTAAGTCAATCGTCTTTTCTCTCATTCCTAGATTGACTTATTGGCAATATGTCCTTTATTTCCTCACTATACTTTACTTTGCTTTCATGTATACCTATTTTATGGGTTGGAAAGATTGAGGAATTTAGTTCCTCCATTTCTTCCCTATCATTGTCCGAATCTTTCACGTTTTCGTGCTTTGCTACTTCTCTATGGCTTAAAGTATGATGGAATACTTGGCCCTTACCTCTTTAAGTCTAAGCAAACTTATCGGAGGGTTCTTAGGGTATTGGAATACTAATTTTTACTAATCTTTTAAATTCTTTCGTTAGGTGCTTTACGAGTACCTTTTTTATTGAGCTTATGCTTGGTTTATTGTTGAACCTTGTACTTCATTATGGGTTTTCATTTATGATTAACCCAAGTCTTAAAGCTCTATGACTTCTACTATCGTCAATCATTTCCCGAATCATTCAATTTATAACAATCCTCAAATTTTTTCAAACTATTTAGTCTCTTACTTGTTGTTACGACACAACTAGCTTATTTGAGCATTGCCCAATAATGGGCCTTATTTTTATTTGATCCCCAGATCTCATTAGACTTCAAAAGCCATCAATCATGTGATGATCTTTCTTATTGTCTTTTCACGTTAAGTTTTCCTTAATGCAAAAGAATCTTTTCTTTTACTTCATAATGAGGATTCATAGGTATGTCCTCACTTTTGTGGGCTTGTCAATCCCTTGTGTCTTAATACTTTCAAGAGTTATATATCGTTACTACTATTAAGGCTTTATACTTGGTTTCTTCCAATGCTTATGGATTGCTTCAAGTGTATCTCTATCAGAAAGTTCTATATTTGCTTCTATTGGCAATCATTTCTTAACTTTCGAATCTTCTATATCTTTCTATTTCTTGAGTGTGTCAAGCTTAGTTTGACTATTCTTTACTATACATTTCAGAGTTCATTCTTGAGCTTTAGGAGTTATCTTTCATAGAAACTGAATGCTTGTCCACTCACATCATCATTTCTATGATCATGAAAAAATCATTAAGTTACATCTTATTCGCTCTTCCTTCTGTTTTTACTGAGTTTATTCATTAGAAACTTTAATTCAACGATTGGATAGGGAGTTTCATGCATGTTTCCTAACCCTAAAGTTATATAATGAGGTGGCCAACCTTTCTTGTAACTAAGGATCTATCAACATCCCATCATGTACCATTATCCACTTAGACTTCCCTTAATTTGGATATTCATTGATAATTTGAATTCCTCATGCATCTCGATGCAAAAGACATTCTTATCCCCAAGGTTCTTTAGAATGGTGAATCATCTCTTTTTGTAATAGGTACAACAAATTCTTAAAGTGCACCACCTATCATTAGGTTTTACTGTCAATGGGTTTCATTAAATCTCAAAAGGTCATCAAATCATCTTTCTAGACTCATCATCATGTTCTATCAGATTACTGTCTAAGACGGTGTGTCACTTGATAGTTATTGACGTCGTGACTCTAATTATTTTACCCTATGAAGGTTTGACTCAGGACTTTAAAGGTCATATGGATCATTACTTTTACTTCATCAGCTTTTGTTATGCTACTCTGATCTAATTCCTCGGATACTTCTGATTCCTAAAGAATGATTCATCATGGAGTTAGTAGTATCACCCTTGGTCAATCATTAAGTTCTAAACCTTAAATCATACTTCATATCTCTCATAATCAAGGAATCATGGGTTTCAAATCCAAAACCTTTCATCATCTCAAATCTTCATTCCTTAGGTTTCATGTACCTAAGGTTATTATGGTCTCTAATTTTTAAGGGATTTCTATGAAACCAACTTCTGACAATTGCCTAGGTTAGCATGCCTTAAGCTCCAATTCACCAACTATATTTGGTTACTCTCGGTTTCGGTAACTTTAACTCTGATGGTTACTTGGGCTTTTGTAACCTTAGTTACCTACTTTAGGTAACTTTTGCTTTAATACCATCTCTATTGGTATGACTTGGTTTTTAGAAACTATCGGTTTCCTAAACCCTAATAACTCAGGCAATTTTTGCTCTCATGTGTTACCTATCTTCGACAACCTTTACTATGATACCAACTCTGTTGGTTTCACTTGCTTCTTAGAAAATCAACCTAGTGCTCTGATACCACTTCTATCACATCCCAAACCCCACCTTATGCGGATTAGGGATAATGACCGGCCAGTGAGGAACTCGCCAATATACTATCCCTTTTGTACCATAATAATGACTTGTCTAACCAAAGACCTCTTTACATATCCAAGTAGATTACATTCGGTCATATATAATCATGCAACAGAATCTATGTGGGTAATTTTTTTTTAATGCAGTCACATTTAGCAGAGTATAAATAAACATTACATCAGAGTTACAATCATATGGTCCCATCATTACATTACACATGGATGTCTAACTTATTACGTCAATAATAGACATCATTCACATTCATATCTTACTCTAAATTGTCACATCAATTAGGTATCTGTCACCTTAGATTGATACCTCCATGGTTGGGATAGTAATTCTCTTTTAGCTAAAGTCTCTACTTCTCATAGCCTACTAGTATCTGAATTTGAAAAACTTCTAGAATACCCTCAAGGGACACCAAAATGCCCTTAGTGGGCATTATGACTAGAATACCCTCAAGGGCCCTAATGTATTAAATGACCAAAATACCCTTAGCAGGCAAAATGACCACAATGACAAAAATGCCCTTAGTGGGCATAATGACCAAAATGTCAAAAATGCCTTTAGTGGACAAAATGATGAAAATGCCCTCTATGGGCAAAATGACCAAATGTCAAAAATGCCCTCTCTAGGCAAAATTACAAAAATGCCCTTTATGGGCGAAATGACCAAAATTCCCTCAGTGAACAAAATGACCAAAATGTCAAAAATGACCTCTATGGGCCAAATGACATAAATACCCCCTATGGGCAAAATGACCAAAATGTCCTCTATGGACAAAATGTTAAAAATTCCCTCTATGGGCAAAATGCCTTCAGCGGACAAAATGACTAAAATGTCAAAAATGCCCTCTATAGGCGAAATGACAAAAAAGCCCTCTATAGGCGAAATGACCAAAATGTTCTCAGTAGACAAAATGACCAAAATGTCAAAAATGCCCTTTATGGGCAAAATGACTAAAATGCCCCAAGATAAGACAAATTGTAGCAACTTACCAAAAATGGCAAAACCAACTTCATTCAATAAAGGATGTCAAAATGAGGTATCTACAGATAGCCCTTTGTTGGCGGAGCTTGCAAGCAAGCGAATGTCCACTCAAGAACATGATCCCCATTTTGGGACTTCGATTGTTGAATTGATGTGGTCGGACTCATTCTGTATGAGATTGCTACGTATCACCCTAAGATGAATCGGACCGTACGTAGTTCATTAATAATGGAAATAGAGACTGAAAAGGAATGCTATCCTGATAAGTTGTATAAAATTGCATCCTCAGATGGCTTACCTAAAAGGAAATGCGATCTTAAAAGGTCTTTCATGGGGTTAAGCTCCTCATGAGATGGAATTTTATGATAGACGACTTACCCAAAAGAAATGCAATCCTAAAATTTTTTTCATAGGGTTACGCCCCTCATGGATGGAATTTTTTTTATAAATAGCTTACCTAAAAGGAAATGAGATCTTAAAAGGTCTTTCATGGGGTTACGCCCTTCATAAGATGAAATTTTGCGACAGACAACTTACCTAAAAGGAAGTCTGATCCTAAAAGGTCTTTCATGGGGTTGCACCCCTCATGAGATAGAATTTTGGGATAGACAACTTACCCAAAAGGAAATGCGATCCTAAAGGTCTTTCATAGGGTTACACCCCTCATGAGATGGAATTTTGCGATAGACGACTTACCTAAAAGGAAATATGATCCTAAAAGGACTTTCATGGGGCTATGCCCATCATGAGATGGGGTTTTTCCATAAACAGCTTACCTAAAAGGAAATGCAATCCTAATAGGTTCTAAGATATGGGAATGATTTCAGACTATTCTTGTGGGGATTTGAAATCCATGGTGAAATTATTTTATATAGGATTATGACTCAATGGGGAGATGACTTAAGTTACGTCCATTAGAATGATAGAATGTTGTTGGACTCTATGGGGAAAAGTAAGTAAAGTAACGTAACTTTTTTGGGGAAGACCTAAATTGAGGAAATGACTTGGTGGTTGTAACTTGTTGAGGAAATGAGACCAAATTGGTTCTTTGGAACTTGACGATTTTGTGTTAATGAGGAGATAACTAAAATTAACTCCAATAGGAAAAGTTGACATGATAGTGGTTTCTTGGAGGATTGAACCAATCAGATCTACTAAGGAGAATGATGAGTTTGAAGTCAAATTGACTCTATGGGGGAGACTGTGGTCAAGGTTAAGTCATGGTAAGAGGACAGAAAGTGTACTCAAATTTGACAGAAGACACACTCCTCTATTTAAGAGTAAAGTAATGCACTCAACTAGACATGAGAGAAATAAATGTACTTAACTTAAATAGGAGTGCAGGAAATGCACTCAATTGTGATAGGGGTGAAATGTTCTTAGAATGTTGTGAAAACATGTTCGTGCCATTTTTTGAAAGGATTTTTTCATTTGAAGAAAATTCTCACTTTTGGCTTGGATCCTACTAGCCCCTAGATCATTGGCAATCATCTTGGCTATTTGGGACAAAATAAAATCTGTTTAGGTTCAGGGGGGAAACTACCCATCTTTGAAGTACCGTTCCACTACTTATTGACAATTATTTGAAACAAAAAAAATTAGCTTGAGCTGCAAATTGAGAGTATGATGGTTTAGGAGACTTGACTAGCCAAAGACTTATTCTTAAGTTTAGAGATAAAATCTTTTGTCTTTCCAAATGATATAGGACATTTCTTGAAAAACTTAGAGAAATTATTTTTGAAAATGATTCAATCTAATCATTTGAGAATATGAAGATCATTGATTTTCACAAGAAGATTGTTTTCTTAACTGTACATTTGAAATGAAGCCATTGAATAGAAGAGATATTAGGCAAGCAAAAGTGATGGGAAACTTACCTAAGATGCAGGAAAAGTTATCAAGGCAGTAGGAAAGGTAAAACTAAACCTTTTTAGGTGAAATAAGGTTATCATATTTGTATAAAATAGCCCATTGATTAGAGCAGATTGTATGATCTGGGAAAGTAAAGTTTGCTCTAAGAAAGGATAAAGTATAAGGAAGCCCCTTGTGAAGCAATGGTGAGTTACTCTAAAAAATAGGTAGACATAAGAAATAAATTTGGTGTAAATAGGTAAGGAGGGAGCCCCTTGTTTGAAACTGTTTGTTACATAACCCATCCATTTTTGTAGGATCCCGTGAAAGAGTAATCAATTGAAATGTGATGATTACCTTTAAGCAAGCAAAACCTCAAGGTGGTCTTAGTATTTAGAACGAAACATAGGTCAAGGTAAGGTTAAAAAAATAAAAGGATACAAGGCTCAAAAACACCCCATACTCATGATACCAAGCCCATTATCTGCACCTTCTTGATATATGTTAGGACCAAGCCCCATGTGGGAATTTTCTTGATATTCATGTGATCGAACCTAGCCTATTGTGGGCATCTTCTTGATATATGTCCTGACTAAGCCCCTTGTGAGCATCTTCTTGATAAGCATGTGATCGAACCTAGCCCCTTGTGGGTATCTTCTTAATGTGTATGTGACTGAACCTAAAGTGACTTCTTAGGTTGCCTATGTATCTCCACTTTGGAGAATCAGGTTTGATGTAGTATGTTGGGTACTTGTTAAAGCCCTTCAAAGCATACAAGGTTGATTGCCTCTTTTGATTGATTTCTTGCCTCTTTTCTTTGAAAATGTCTCTTTTAATGAGAAAAGGATCTTATTTTCTTTGCTTTTGATTTTCCTTTAATGATCTTTTTTTCACTTCCTTGCTCGAAAAATATTTCTTTCATTTGAGGAAAATATTCTATTTTCTTTGTTTTTGATTCTTCATCAGTGATTATTTTTCACTTCCTTCATGGAAATTCTTTCCTTCATATGGGGCAAAGATATTTCTTCTCTTTGTTTTTTCTCTAATGACTTTGTGAGAGTGCACACATAGTAGGTTTTTCCCTCCCCAAGGTTAAGCAGACAGGCTTTAAGAAAAAAAAAAAAAAAAGAAGCTAATCAATCAGGCTCAAAGGGCTTACAAGTGGATATCTAGATATGGGTGATAGGATAAATTTGGTTTGCTAAGTGATGGCATCTT
This sequence comes from Nyssa sinensis, assembly GCA_008638375.1. Taxonomy (NCBI): domain Eukaryota; kingdom Viridiplantae; phylum Streptophyta; class Magnoliopsida; order Cornales; family Nyssaceae; genus Nyssa; species Nyssa sinensis. Next base: position 41,719,539 of record CM018051.1, on the reverse strand, counting down.
ATCTTTGAAATTGTTTGCTTTCAAGAAATAACCAAACTGTTGAGACTCAAGATGTTGATGTCTGCTTAGGGTCATGATCATTTCTCTGTCTTCTTGGGATGGTGTATAAATCAGACAAGACTCTCTTGAGAGAAATGGATGAAGTGGAGAATAAGAAGAAAGTCAAGATGACCGATGAAATTTAATGATGCTTAGATTCAAAGATTCAATCTTATTGTGAATTCGATGACATTCATTTTCTTAAAGATTTAAAGAGTAAATCATGTCAAAACATTTTATTGAAAAGATGGAAATTTAGAGAACATGTATGAAATCTCCTTTATTGAACATAAAGAATGACAAAGAGAAACTATCCATTAAGACTAAAAGATTGGTTTTTGACTTGACAAGCTCAAACTTCTTAAAATCTGTTCTTTGACTATAGGTTGATTATGAATGGCCCTCTAGAGGGGGCACCAATGGTCTTATCAGCAATTAAGTCTTGAATGGCATGTTTGAGAGTTTTGCAAAGATTAGTGGTGCGACCTAGGCCTCAATGGTAAGTGCAATACTTGGTCATATCAAACTTCTTGGGTACAAGATTTGGAATGGGTTGAGAATCCAAAGATTGGAGATGCCCTTCTTCACAAAGCTTATGAAATACTTCACCCAATGATGCAGGGAGTTCAAAAAATGGTCTCAATCGAAGCCCTTGAAATAAATTTGATGGTGGGGAGGCCATTGACTGTTGGGATTGTGGCATATTTGGCTTGATGGGAAAGTTGCCTTTTATATATCCTCCTTGCCTTTTCTTGACATCCTGTCTCACGGTCTGAAAATCTCGAGGAGTGTTGTGCTTATATTGTTCAACAAATTCAATGCAAAGGTGTTTCCAAGTTTGAGACTTTTTGTTGCATAGGAACCAGCAAAGAGCTTCTCCCACTAGGGTATCTTGAAACAGTTGGGTCATAAGTTCAGTAGAAGCCTCTAAAGATTACATTCCTTAGAAATACATCTCCAAATGAGTCTTTGGGCAAGTGGTGCCATTAAACTTCTTGAACTAAGAAGTCTAAAGTTTGAGGGGATGATGAGCTTGAGATAAGGAGAGCCCTTTATGAATATCAACTATCTCATTGCCCTTTTCGAATATGTGGATCATTGGTTCCATATTTTCATCAACTTTGATGGTTTATTTCTCTTGTGAGCTTTCATTGGTGATGGTTTCTTGTTTTTCAGTCCAAGAGGCATCAAAAGGGTTCATGCACACAGTTTGGGCTTGTGATGGAGCTGCTTGAGGATGGTCTTTGGTTGGTGGAAAAGTGATGGAGAGAGGGTAGGTTAAGCTATTAAATGGGAATTGGGTATTTAGAGTGGGGTAGACTAACAAAGTGTTCAAATGGGTGTTAGGAGATGACAAGATTGTGCAATGTTGTTGGGTCATGCTTTGAACTATTTGGGATAACTGGACCAACTGTTCATTGAAGCATGCTTGTTAAGCCATCATGTAATCTTGTTGGGCCATGAGATCAGCAAGAAATTCCTTAACCTCATTCAATGTAGTCATGATTGAATCAGACTTCACCTCTATGATTTCTCATTTAAGTTCAATGTGGGAGGTCCAATCTTGTCAAACCTTTTCTTAAATGCCAAATGGGTAAAGGAGGAGTTAGAATCCAAGGCAGTAGTCTAAAGACTTTTCATTTCAAAAACAAAATCTTTGGACAAGAAGATAATTCCTTAGTAGTAAAAGGAAACACCGATGATCAAGAATTTTTTAATTTTCTTTTTTAAAGAAAGAAAAGAGACTAAGGCCATCGTGTCTTGGTAGCCCCTTAAGTCCTAAGAGGATGACAAATTTACTTGAATGAGGAAGGAAATCCTAAGAGTTTGGAAAGTGTAATCCTAATGAGATGGAATAGATTAGACCCGAATAGAATGAGAAAAGATGATGCCTAGCACTTGAGTGGAAATTGACGAGGAAAAGAATCCTGAAGAATTGAGAATATAGAAGACTTGTTGAAAAGAATTGAATTCTATCGAACTGAAATTGAGTCTAATGAGATAAAATTATGAAATAAAATCCTAACTAAATAAAAAAGGACGACATGAAATGATTAACAGAGGATTCAAAAAAACTTGACTTTGGCTTGATCCCAAAAACTACAAAAGAACTTGACTCTTTTTTATTTTTAACAAAAAAGGACTCTTTTTTTTTTTTTGCCAAAAATATGACATTTGAATGTTTTTGCTTTGTCAAGTAAAGGGATTTTTTAAAAAAAAACTAAAAATAATAGTAATAACAATTTGGAGAAAACATTTTTTTTTATTGAAACTAATATTTTCTGAATATTTTTGTTTCTTTCAAAACTTTTTTCTTTTGAAAAGAGAGAAGAAAAAGAAAAAGAAAACGTTCCAAATAACAAACGAATGACACGTGGACAAAGAAATAGCCTTGGTAGGAATGAACTTTGATGCAACACGTATTCTTCCGATTTGATGGAATAAAGTATCATCATGTGAGCCCACCAAAGACTTTAATAAAGCTTGACTAATATGCATGGGAGAAGTCATGAAAATGGCCTGTGTTTAGTAATCCTCCCCTGCGCACATGTTGTCCGTGGGAGAAGAAATAAAAATGTTTGAGATTTTTATTTTAGAGGACTCACTAATGGCAAGGAAAAAAAACTGGGGGGTGTTATCATGGGACAAAAAGTATGAGGACCCACTAAAACCTGAATTTAGAAACCAAAAAACAGTCCTTTTTTTTTTTTTGAAAACAGTTTGGAAAAGCTTTTAAATTCTTTTTCTCAAAAGAAGAACTCTCCTCTTCTTTTATTTTTTTTGAAAAAATAAAAAGAGAGAAAAATTAGACACCTTGAAGGAACAAAGAAAATAAAAATAAAATTGAAAAAGTCCTTTTTTTTTTCCTTTTGAAAACATATTTTTTTAATGCTAAATATTGACTTGAAATAGAACTCTTGACCAATAGATGAAAAGCTAGACAACTAACCAAGTTTTATCTCCTAATGTTGTACAGGGGCCCACCAATCATGGTCACCAAAGCTTTGATACTTAAGATCATGCGTGGTTCCATTACTTGAAAACAAGGCTATTAACGGAAGCATGGACATTTTGGCTGAGATGAAAAAGTTTGTCCATGTAATGATGCCATGTTTCACACAAATATTGTAACATCCTGACCTAATTAAGTGGGGTAATTAAGAATAATAATGATTATTATAAAAAAAAATTGTCTTAATAATCTTGAACAATTCTACTTAAAACTAATAGACTATGAATATAGAGACAAATGTATAAATGAGAGCAATTAGCTATGGATTGGAGACAATTAATTTTAAAAATATAATTTAATGTCAAATGTCGTAACTTGATGATGAATTACAATTGGCGTTAATCGAGGATTAACACATCAATAATTTTGAAAGATTAATGCATGAAATAAATTAAGGCAAGACTAGTGATACATGAATAAAGTATGCTTAATCAAGAAACTTTACAAAAATTATAACAGACTTTTACGAGATTTAAAATGCAAAGTTGGGAATTAATAAAATACTTTAAAATGCAATATGGTGCATGTGTAAAGGAAAAAGAGAGAAAAGAGCTTTAAAATGCTCCTACAAAGTCTTGACCCCAAGATCAAAAAATAAGGAAGAATTTATACTATAAAGAATAACCAATTAGGTTATAAACACTTGTGTTCTATATTAGCCACATTATATATATATACACACACACACACACACACACACACACACATAACCCATAAAATATGGTGGGAAATTCAGAAGAAAAAAAAAATGACAAATGGCAACATCCCATTGCACCCTCACTCCAACCAATCAGGTTTCATGCAAAGAAACCTGCCTTATACATATACATTAGATTGTGTATTGCGTGTGTGAGGTGGTGTATTTCAAATCAACATATCCTATGTGATTTGGTTAGAGAGAGATATAGAAGAAGAAAAAGAAAAAAAAATGAAGAAGACGAAGAGAAATGAAGAAGGAGGAAAGTGGTGATGCATGCAATGGTTAAAGGCCATAAAAGGACCTTTAGACAGGCCATGGGAGCTCAGAAGCAAGCCCGAGGAGCTAGGTAGGGATTGCAATCAAGGTAATTCGAAAACCTAATTTTCTCTTTCTAGAAAAAACAAACATGAATCTTACTATTTTTTTTAAGCTTAGTGAAACCTGAAATATACATACATGCTCCTAATATTGTAAAAGGAAGAAAATGGAAAAGAATGGGTTCATTTGAGCTAAGAAACTTTTAATATCCAAAAAGGAGAAAATTGGGTTTTGAACCCATGATGGACCAAACTTAGAACAAATTCCATGGCTCACAAGACACAAAATGGGACATAATGCAAGTTAAAACATAGAAAATGGTGTTGTGACAGCCAAGAAAAGGCCAGTTACAGGTGGGGATTGAATGATCGGGATGGAAGGCTTTTTGGGCGATCCACTTGGTTTTAGGAACGAGAAAAGTCCCAGAAACCCATCAGAATAAAAATGAGATCGAATCCATGTCAGAAACTCCACCAAATAGAAAATAAAATCATCGCCAGAAAATCGGGCTTCGCCAAAGAAGCCTTTATAACCATCTGGTTCGACGTCCAAAACTAAGTGAAACTAGATTTCAATCTTCGATATGAAATCCTCATGGAAAAATAGTTTGAACTGTGTCGAATTTGTCGTCGAAAAACAGTCGTTAGAGTTCGCCATCGCTTGGAGAATGCGATCGACGCTGACAAGGTCCTTGTTGACCAAGTTAACTGTTGATCGGGTCGGTCAACGGGTCAAGTCGGGTCTCAGGTCAGGGCCCTGGCCCATTTTAAAACCAATTCTAAGTTAAATCAAAACCTTCCGTTTTATTTAAAGAATGGCTGACATTAGCATGAAGCAGTGAACCTATAGAACCGATTGGTTCTTGACCCTATTGGACTGGTTCAACTAGAATCTCATTGGACCAAACGGTTTAGGTTAAATAATTTCCTGAAATTCTGTTTTGGCCCCAAATGTTTCTGTTAATTACAAATGAACCCAAAAAAATAATTTTAAATTCTTTTTAAATTAAAGGAAATTACTAAAATGCCTTTAAACCAAACATTGGCCAAACGAAGGCCAATTAAAATGCACGAATAGTCTAACTCAATATTTTTGGGCATTCTCGATTCAATGGTAAAGTCAAATTTATGAAATCAAATCCCAAAAAATATGAACGGATAAACTGAGATAATTTTAATTTTGTTCTAATGATTAATTAAGCTATCAATTAAACTCTGATGACTATGCAAATACCTACCTTAACATTTTGGGGCATTTCGGACCCAATGGAAGGTTCCATTTTATGAAATGAAGTCTCAAAAATGTAGACACGTGTAATGTCATAATTACCATTATGCCCTTAGTGATCCAAAAGCTAGTTAAATGTCAGAGATAACATGTTCTGACTTTCTTTGACGTTCCAAACTCAACAGTGGAGTCCATTTTAGCAAACGAAGTACCAAAAAATGGGACACGCGAAAGTGTAAAATTATAAAAAATCCCCTAAGCTTAATATAAACTATAGATATGCAAATTAAGGTTCAAAAAAGCCTAAACTGATTATCTTTGATATTTCGGACCTAACAGTGACGTCCTTTTAAGAAAATAAAATTCGGTAATAAACTAAAAAAAGACGAATATGTCCTTAAAACTTAATGAAGTTACCAGAAGTGTATAGATGAAATTAAAAGGTCCACGTAAATGTTATAAGGACAGACTGGACTCAAAAATAAAGTCCAAATACGTAAATTGTGTACGAAGAAATATAGAACATTAAAAATATAAATTACCATTATGCCCTTGAAAGGTCAAATAAGCTATAAAGAATCAGGAACCCTAAATTGAGAATTTAAGGATCTTTTAATCGATTAGGCTAAGTTCAAAAGAACTTAAAATGATGAATAAAGGTGCTTGAAATTAGAATGAATATTAATTCAATTTATAATGTATTTTTATCCATGATTATAGGATCACCCAAATGATAGAAAAATGGAACAAGGCTATGGGATAACTACTATGGTACTAGTATGGGACTGCAATGCTAAGAACCTGTAAGTTAACTTGAACTCTAATATATGGATTTCTACTCTACCAATGTCACATATTTGTATAGATGTCAATCTTTACTTCTTAAAACATGCATCAATAATTGCTTCAAGTCCACAACCCATTGATTATCGTGTTTTTATTATGTAAAATTTGTGATCTGTTGAGATGTCATATCCCGCACCCCACCCTACGCGGAATGCCGAAGATGTGATGCCAGTTAGCCGTCTTGTCGTTTTCCCAACCTACAATGCAACCAACCAAAGGCAAACTTCTGAAACTTAAAATGAATTGCATTCCAATGTAGGGTCAGAATAGCGGAAATTAAAACCTTTTTATCTCGGGAATGCAACTCAACTATATACCTCATAAGTATGTACCACAGAGCAAATCTATAATCAAACAGCTAATAACTCTAACCACAGAACACATCTATAACTGATATATAACACAGAGCATATCAAATTCCTCCAGAGTACCATTACCATGAGCCATGTCCCTATACATCTATTACATATGAATAAAGTCATTTATATCATCACACTCACCTGAATAGTCAGAATCAATCTATTAGAACCCAAGTCTCCACATATTATTGCCATCAGATCCTCACTTAGGAATGTCTCTCAATCCACTAGTGACATATCCTTGTGCTTTCTAGTCCAATGGAGATGTATCCTGAAAAATGTTAAATAAATGGAATGAGCTTAAACAAGCTCAGTGAGTAACATAGGTTCCTGCCATGGGTTTCAAAACCAGTTCATATATATATATATATATATATATATATATATATGCATGCTCCAGTAGAACAGATGTAATTCAAGAGAACGAATCGAATCAACATGGAACCAAATAGAATAGATCAATACTGAATACCAATTAAACAACGGTATATCAACAATGTGCCTGAACCTTCCCCAGGCGATGTAGGATGGCATTACTTCCCATCCACCCCCTCACATGGAGGGCCTCATATCGCACACCTCCGGCTGAGGTTGGTATCAGAGCGGAACAGATACAGCTCAAATAGAACGTATACAACTCAAATAGAATGGATACAGCTCAAAGTGCCTGAACCTTCCCCAGGCGATGTGGGATGGCATTACTTCCCATCCACCCCCTCACATGGAGGGCCTCATATCGCACACCTCCGGTTGAGGTCGGTATCAGAGCGGAACAGATCAGATAGGATTGAGCGGATGCTGAGCTCTGGGCGTCCCACAGAGGCAGCCATCCATCCACTGATATACTCAATCCCATAGTGGGCCCCAGATAAGACTCAACATGACAAACAGAATCAAAGCAGACTCCAAAGGACAGGTAACAGAACAACAGACTTCAACAGAATCAACAGGATATATCAAAAGGCAAGATAGAACAAAATCATGCCACAAGTAATGCAAATCAAGAGGTATGTATGAAAGCATATGCATTTAAAACAGTTCAGTGTATAAACAGTTCAGCATATAAAGCAGTATAGTATACAGAAAATATACACCAAGTCAGGAGTCCGAGTTACTCACAGTTTACTATGCTTATCTCTATTCACTGATATCCTCCAGATGTGTTAAGTACCTCCATACATGTCCTCAATAATCATCATCCTGAATAATCATCATTAATTACAGACAGATCAGAATTTAATCATTCATGTATTATTTATCATTTTAGGCATCTATTGGATCACCTAAAATAGCCTAATGGCCTATTAACCTCTCACTGGGTTTCAACTGAGGCTATTATATTCCTTTAATTAGGCTCAGTAGCTATTAGGATTTCAAGCTAAGTCATTTAGACTCTATCATTATCTATCAAGCGCTTATTTGATTTTTAGGGGCAAAAATGGTAATTTATCATTCTGGCCCTGGACCCTGTCGTGATCCTCAGGATATTCCCTATATCTCGTATAAATAGTCCTTATGCAAGGCATCTCAATTAGCAACCACAAAACCATAAAAGATGTTCATATTTGTCAAGTATCATGGCAGCTGCAATTTAGTATTTATTAACAAATATTAAATTCGTATAGGAGCAGAGGTGGAGAAGAAGCAATCACCTGATATTGGTACCACTGGATGCATTTGACAGCCCGGAATCAGAACTCCAGTTACTGATTCCCTCTACTTCAATCTCTGTTCTACTGCATTTAGAGTTTAAGGTTAATCTTTAATCCATGGTCAATAGTTAAAGAAAACACACAGGCAGGTTGATCAAGTCGGCCAGCCATTTTAAATCCAGTTTCATCAGCTTCTTCAGCCTTTTCCCCAAAGCTGTCCAGGATTCTGACTAGTCATGCCTTTTCCCAGAATTCGCTGCATCTCACCCATTGGACCTTGAAGAATCCTCTTGTGCTCTTTCAGACTAGACTTCAGGAGTTGAAACCACTCGACCAAATTGGTCTGACAGACGTTGGCCATCCTTAAACCAACCAGTTACATTGGCTTCTCAAGTGTCTCACACTTAACTGCTACAAGGGCCTGTAAGTGGTGGTTGACCACTTCTTGTTTCACTCTTCAGTACTTCAAGCTTTTCCCCTTTTACTATTGAGAGAAACCAAACTCCTCCAATCCATAAAACTGCCTGAATTCCATATACATTGTAACAAGATCCTCCATCATAAGCTACCCAAGTCTTTTTATTGCTTCAGTCATGCTAATATACTGCCTAACAACGTCCTTCAATCAGCATCATTAAAATCATCTAGCTGCTTCTCTCTCTATCCACCAAGGTTAGTGCACAACTGCCACAGCAGGTCTGTAACAACAGCTCCGATTGCTGCTATAACAACAGCCCTAATTGTTGCTGCTTTCCTTCCCTGCTGTATTTCAGTCCCTTAACTCACTGAACTGGAGCAGCCAGCAGAACAAAGGAGACTACACCGTGTAATCCACTCCAAAATCCAATTTAAACAAATCATCAAACCCAAATCCCTCAATTGGACAACTACACAAGTTTCCAATTAAACCGATATTACTTCCCCTGAATTGCTACATTCCCCTGTTGTGGTAAGACCACTACCAATTCCCTCAACAGTTGCTTGCCCCTAATATCCAACTGTATCCATCCCTGAACAGCCGTAATGGCTACACATCCCAGCAAATTGCCTCCACCTATATCAGCTCCTCAACACGTTTGTATCCCCCTCAACCAAGCTCCATTACATGGTTAGTCACCCAAAGAAATATCAGACCATACCCAAGTGCTGATTATTTAGACCATTGCTCTGTAATTTACCCTAAGAGCCAAATTCAAAAGATGGGCAACCAACAACTGCAATTACAGGAAAATTAAACAAAAACAGCAAGAAATCGGCATCTAATTGAACCTTGCTAGACAACCCTGTCCCACAATCACTTAACATCAGTCATTGATTTCGGCTGAATCAGCTTCCCCTTTCACTAATCACGCTGCTGTACGCTGCTGCAGCTCCTTCATTTTCCTTCAATCCAAACTACAATCCACAATCTTTCTCAACAATAGACACGCCCCCTATTGCACCACTATACAAACACAAACAAATATACATACATATATATATATATATATATCTAGCTCTGCACCGCACTCTCTACAATTTCTCTCCATCAGCACCAACTCGCACACAATTACATGCATATATCTATATATACCGCCTGTTGTAGCTCCACCATACCTGCTCGATTTTAACCCGACGGATCAACTGAGCCGTAGGGACTCCAGCCTCGAGATCCAACTCAGCGACCAACCGCTTGCCCACAAAATCTCGCTGAACCAAATCGGAGCCATCTACCGCTTCTGCAGCCTAAACCGATTGCTTTTCCCCCAATTTTCCTACAACAGGGATGTATATATACAGTTGCACCCATAGAGAATTCTGGAATTCTCTTTTTCCTTCCCAGCCGTTTCTTCCTCTCTCCTTTATTTCTTGTGTACAGCCGTCTATATATATCTATATGATAGGAACACTCTAGAATTTTCCTTCCTCCCCCGATCTACTGCACCGCCTAAAACCTTCCTGCTCTAGACGTTTATGCTTTCCTCTCTTTTCTTATTTTACCTTTAGTTACCTATATATATATATATATATATATATATATATGCCCCTTTTATCATTTTAATATATAAAATATACTTCTATATATTTTATATATTCTTAGAGCCAATGTCTTAATTATTAATATATATATATATATATCTCTTATTATATTAATATTTTATTTCATCAAATATTAGATTATAAGATGCCAGCAAATTTGTTCGCAAGGTCAAGGCTCGGTTCATTATTATTTATTTTATTCGTATAATTAATATTTTCCGTATCGATCCCATTTATCCATTTCGGCACTTGATCGGCTGGGTTAATTTCCCGAGCATCTATTATTTTCAATGGTCTGGATTAATTTTCTATTTTCCAACAATTAATCCCCTCACAACTTCCCGTTATGGCTTACTATATCTTAAGCTATTTTAAATTATTATGTCACAGAACCTAAATTATTATTAGGTCAGAATATAATCTGAATTATGTCGAACTTTCGGGATATTACATGAGATCTTATTTGTTGCAAATATCTATGAGTCCTTTGACTCATTGACTATATCTTGTCCTTGTGATCATTGTGATCCCTTTCGTTGTAAACGTTTCTAACCTATGTATATGCACATACCTTAGTGGAATCCTTTTGCTGATAACATTATTTGTGAGAACCCGGTGTTATGTCTGTCACAACGCCCATCTTAATTTTTTGGATGTTAATGACCTACGGGTCGGTGTTTGGGAATGATACCCAACACGTTGTCCTAATGAGGACATTTTGATATGATAATAAAAGCTCTTGGTGCCATTCAAGGGAACTCAAAGATGAGTGGTGAACTTGGATGAGTATTGTGTGGGGGTAACCGAGCCCTATTTGTTAATAACATCTATTTCACTCAATTTGTATACGTTTGATTCCACACCATTTGTTGATTTGATGATGTTACCTTTGGATGTGAAATACGCCTTTGAGGTTTATCTTTATGTTTGTTTGAATCCCTTTGACTTTGGTAGCTAAACATTTTATGTTGATCTATTTGACTTAATTTATATACGTTTGATTCCACACTATTTGTTGATTTGATGATGTTACCTTTGGATGTGAAATACGCATTTAAGGCTTATCTTTTTATTCAATTTGAATCTCTTTGATTTGGGTAGCTAAACATTATATGTTGATAAATTTGTGCTTGTTGACTTGCTTAGTCATTCTTATCGTATTTGTGAACTCCTTATGAACTATGTTATTCTGTCCTAATGGCCAATTCCTTGAACTTGAAATCCTGTGATTTTTCGCTTGTTATACACCCTTGTGTAACCCATGGCAGAGTGAAAGATTTACTTATTGAGTTAAGTTAGCTCACCCCAAAATTATAACAAATTTTTAGGTAACACAATATTGAAGGAAAGGTATAATAGTGTCTTATGGAGCTAGTGATCTACTTGTGGGTAACGTTAATGATGTACAACTCCAAGACTTAGTTTGAATTAAACCTGTAAGGATGATACTAATATTAAACACTATAACTTAGTGATATTGGGAGATGTCATTAAATTAGAATTGTGTAGAAATTATTGATGATTGTTAAAGTTGATTTGGATATCAGATGAGTTACATGTGTAGCTTCCGCACTTGATAAATAAAATAAAAAAATAATAATTTATTACTGTCTTGTGTGATTCATTTAATTTTGTACGGCCTGTCTGAGTGACAGTGTCAATCATTGACCCTTAATCCATATAGGGTGGGTTTCGGGTCATGAAAAACTATTAGCGACGCTCACTCTGTGCGTCATAGATGGTTCCTTTTAGCGACGCCCTCTGTGTGCGTCGCACATGGTATCTTTTAGCGACGCTCATTTTGCGCGTCGCAAATGCCAATCTTTAGCGAAGAATTTGAAGCGTCACTATAAATTGATTTCTTAGTTTTTAGCGACACATTTTGTGCGTCGCTAAAAGTTTTTTTTTTTTCCCCTACAACATTGGTTTTATTTGTTATTTTATTCCTGTTTAAACCTGTATCAATCATCCTGATATACAATAAAATCCAAACATTCTGAAATAAATATATATTGAAAAAGAAAAATACATTCATATATATATATATATATATATATATATTATAGTAATTAATTAGTTACATTTGTAAAAGTACAATTTAAGAATAAAAACAAAAATAAAAAATTGTCTCAAAAAATGTAACTATAGATGTCGATAAAAAAACATAGATAAAAATAGTCAGTCCCGATGCAAGACCTAAAGACCCCGGTGCAATAATCCCGATCAATTTATAATAAAGATCAAATGATATATATTAGAACACTTATTAAATATATATGAAAGTGAATATATATATATTTTTTTTGATGCAGAAATAGTAAGAACGGCATAAGTAGCATAAGTTGAAAACCACTAATCCGAACTGATTGCCCTAAGTTTTTGGTAGTCTATTTTGTCACGTCTGACGTGTGTGACGGGGTATTGAGATAGTTAAGTGGATATCCGGTATTTTGGTCCGTGAAAACCCCAAAACCCACCTTTACAGAGCAAAAACTTGCATAAGTTTCAAACCATTGATCCAAATCGAGTGCCGTAAGTTTGTGCAAGTCTATTTTATCATTTTTGAGGTGTGTGATGGGGTTTTGGGACCGATAGACTGATATCCAGCATTTTGGTCTATCAAAACTCAAAAATGGGCCTTTTGGAGCAGAAACTTGCATAAGTTTCAAACTGGTGATCCGAACCGAGTGTCATAAGTTCATGCAAGTCTATTTTATCATTTATAAGAGGTGTGTGATGGGGTTTAGTGGTAGTTAGACCGATATCCAGTGTTTTGGTCCATCAAAACCTGCAAATGGGCCTTTTTAGAGCAGAAACTTGCATAAGTTTCAAACTGGTGATCTGAACCGAGTGTCGTAAGTTCGTGCAAGTCTATTTTATTATTTTTGAGGTGTGTGATGGGGTTTTGTGGTAGTTAGGCTGATATCCGGTATTTTGGTCCGTCAAAACTCAAAAATGGGTCTTTTTGGAGTAGAAAACTTGCATAAGTTTCAAACTGGTGATATGAACCGAGTGCCGTAAGTTCATGCAGGTCTATTTTTATCATTTGTGAGGTGTGTGATGGGGTTTCATGGTATTTAGGCTAATATTCGGTGTTTTGGTCCTTCAAAACCTGAAAACGGGCCTTTTTGGATCAGAAACTTGCATAAGTTTCAAACCGGTGATCCGAACCGAGTGCCATAAGTTCATGCAAGTCTATTTTATCATTTTTTAGGTATGTGATGGGGTTTCATGGTAATTAGGCTGATATCCGATGTTTTGGTCCTTCAAAACCAGAAAATGGGCCTTTTTGGAGCATAAACTTGCATAAGTTTTAAATCGGTGATCCGAACCGAGTGCCATAAGTTCGTGCAAGTCTATTTTATCATTTGTGAGGTGTGTGATGGGGTTTCATGGTAGTTAGGCCGATATCTGATATTTTGGTCCATCAAAACCCAAAAATGGGCCTTTTGTAGAATAAACTTGCATAAGTTTCAAACCGGTGATCTGAACCGAGTGTCGTAAGTTCGTGCAAGTCTATTTTATCATTTGTGAGGTGTGTGATGGGGTTTCATGGTAGTTAGGCTGATATCCAGTGTTTTGGTCCGTTAAAACCAAAAAATGGGCCTTTTGGAGCAGAAACTTGCAAAAGTTTTTAACGATCATTCGAACCAATGAAATTAAATAAGTTCGTGCAACTATTTTTTTTTTTTATGTAACATTCTCTATAAATAATAAATCCACCAAAGTATATAATTTTAAAAACTTACCAAGGTTGAACAGAGCCACCCTACTGGCTGAGCATCATCTGCATAAAAGCCTCTAGCTGGGAATATTGCTCCTCGAGGCTATTTACTTGCTGCCGTAGCTCTGCATTCTCTCGTTGAACTGCCTCAGTGGCTGCGTGTGCCCCAGCATCACTCTCAATGATAGAGGATGATGCCGTCGGCACCATCCTAGTCCCTAAGCCATGCACATAGCCTAGCCTCTTGCCCAGAATAGTCTCCCGTATCTGGTCATCGGTTAGCGGATCCTGACCCTCAGCTGTCGGCTAAACACGCAACTAGACCATCTCCTCCTATAAAAACATAAATATATGTTATTACTTTTATAACTTTAGTTTAATATTAAATTAGTAATACTATGGCAAGTTACACAAAAACTTACATAAAGCCGCTGTGCTTGAGGCCCAGTCTAACCCTTCTCGGGGTTGTAGTGCATCCTGTGCCACAAATCAATGTTGTAGGGTGGTGCACCGGTCTCCTGGTCTCGCTGGAGCAAATAAATAGTAGCTTGTGAAGATTGATTTCATGAATAGATTATACAGTAAGAACTTGATACATTTATTAACTTACCATATCATGCCTATACTATACAAAAGCACGTGATCCACCACAGTGGGTCACCTTTTGCTTGCTTCTGCTCGCGCTATTTTTCCTGCTCAGTTGCTACACTTGGCCAAAACAAAGAATGTTAGTATAAATGATAATAATTTTCAGACAACAAAAATAATTTTTACAATTTTTACCTAGAATGCGTCACTAGCCAACGGTCATAAAGTAACATCCAATCCTCCACTGTGACCCCCCTGTAGGGTCTGTCATGGGGCTCTCTACTGGCTGCCACCTCCGCCTCGTAGTGCATGTGGAGCTGGTGTCAATAGTCCGTAAAACGGACTCCCAGATAACGGCCCATTGCCTTCGCTACGTGAGGCAGGTGGAGATCGATGTCAAACTTCTCCTGTAAAGCATGTCATTGTTCATATATTACGGCATTAGATATGGTAAAATTTAGTTCAACACAATAATAAAAGATATACCAAGATATGCACATGAATATCCTGTCACTCCTCAATGACGAGACTCTAGTCACTAATATGGAG
The DNA here is from genome assembly GCA_008638375.1 of Nyssa sinensis. NCBI lineage: Eukaryota > Viridiplantae > Streptophyta > Magnoliopsida > Cornales > Nyssaceae > Nyssa > Nyssa sinensis. The sequence continues at coordinate 41,704,505 of CM018051.1, read as the reverse complement.
TGGGGCGCGTAGTCAGCAAATGATGTTGACCTCTGTGGTGAACTGCTATTCCCACCCACCAACGAGCTTCAGCAAGCCTTCAGGTAGCTCAATCCAAAGTCGCGAGCCCCCTGCTGCCTCCATTTGTGCCTGCAAACTCCGATTCTTCGACCTACAGCGCCCTCGTCTAGAGGTGGTGGCCGAAGCTTTAGAAAAAATAAAATAGAAACAATTAGTACCATATTTATATAATCATTAATACAAAGTGGAACTATGCATACCATCAATGACAGGATCGGTTGACCCTGCAGAGGAAGGGGAAGGGGTCGATGGGTCTACCGGGGCTATGCATCTGCGTGAGCCTGGTCCAACCATATCTACAAATAAAGTTTAAAAGTAAATTCAATTACATCATAAAAATTAAAATCCATTACATCATAAAATTGAATATCCATTACATCATAAAATTGACAATCCATTACATCATAAAATTGAAAATCCATTACACTTGATCCTAACACATGTAACACCTATTACAATTATTCATTTGAGTCTATATCATCATCTGAACTTGAATTTTCTTCTTTCTCGGTACAATACTCTAACAATGTCTCATCATCAAAATCACTTTTCTCATTATCATCATCATTAATGAACATTGCATCCTTCAGATCTAATTATGTGGTATTGGTGACGTTGGAAGCTACGACATGATCTGGTTCTACATCAGTTTTATTCAACCGATACGAAGTAACATCTTCCTGATCATGCCGGACAACACCATCATGGGTAGTTTGAGACTCTTCCTGTAGTGCCTCATCAATCCTCTCCAATTCTTCATCTCCCTTGCTAACTTCTAGGACATCATAAACATTTCTAGTTTTTATTTTTTAGACAATATGCTAATCACCTCTTATTTTTGCGTCCTTCAAATAGAAAACTTGTTATGTAATCGATGCCAAAACATACGGATCATCTTTAAATGCCGTACGTGACGTATTAACACTTATGAAGTACTTATCGATCTGCATTCCAATCTTCTTATTACTTACATCCCACCAATCATAGTTAAAAATATACACAGAATGATCATAGCAATAATGTAACTGTATGATGTCTTGTAAAATACCATAGTACTCTACAGTTTGTCCTGCGTCACCATCTCCCTAAACAAGAACCCTACTATTTTGTGTTCGCCGACTGACCTCACATTCCTTCGTGTGAAATTGAACACCATAAACAATTAAACCGGTGTAGCAGGATATCCTTTGATCAGGACCACATGCCAAGGAATATAATTGATCGTATGCCTCAGGAGATTGTTGGTGGTGTAATAGCTTCATCTATTAATTCAATACAAGTACAAAATTAATTAAATACAAATGCATAAAGTAATTCAATTACAATTAATTGAAACCTTATCTTACACGTTCTCCGAACCACTTTGGAAACAAATTTTGTTGTCTTTGCTCTAGATTAGAACTTGATACACGTTCTGTCTGAAGCTCAATCGTATGCTCACTGCATAAGATGAGATATGTTATATGTAACTTACATTTGTGTACTAAGATAGTATTGTAATGGTTTCGATAAAATTACTTAAAATATGGCACTGTTTCATCGCAGTTGTTGAGCACGGTGTAGTGGGCTTTTTCCAACTCTTGAGGATGACACCATTCATATATACGGGCACCTATTGGTCGCACATTCTGATTAAACACCGCAAGGCCAGTTCGTTGCTGCCGTGGACCACTATCAGAATTTTGCTCTTGAAGATTAAACCTTGTCTCAATATCTTCAAGATGCATAGAGCAGAAGGTGAGACATTCAACATTAACGTAAGCCTTAACAATTGACCCTTCCGGTTGTGCTTTGTTACGCACATATTTCTTCAATGTGTGCAAATATTTGTTTTAATAATTAATCAGTTATACATTAAAATAGTTAGGATGGATAGATAACACAATTCATAAAAAATTTTCTATTGGATACATCCGACGGGATTGGACAGGTCCGCCAATTTTTGCCTTATGAGGTAAATGCACAGCTAGGTGGACCATTACATCAAAGAAAGCTGGAGGAAAAATCTTTTCCAACTTGCAAAGGATCACGACAACATCTCTTTCGAGCTTTTCTAGTACTTCCAAATTCAACGTCTTCGCACATAATTCTCTAAAGAAGCAGCCTAGCTCAGTCATTGTAGTTGATATGTCATCGGTAAGATATCCACGTAGTGCAACAAGAAGAAGTCGTTGTAAAAGAACATGGCAGTCATGACTCTTCAATCTAGATATTTTCCCATCTATAACATTTACACATTGAGATATATTCAATGCGTATCCATCTGGAAACTTCACCGATTTAAACCACTCGCAAATCCTCATTCGCTCTGCGAATGATAACGTATACTGTGCAAGAGGCACGATATATTTATTACCGCTACGTATTAGGTACAGCTCTTTCTGTATTCTAATCTCCTACAGGTCCAACTCGGCTTTAATAGTATCCTTCGTCTTCCGTTCAATGTTCATTAAAGTTCCCTGCACATTATCATAAATGTTCTTCTTGATGTGCATAACATCCAAATTGTGCCTCAACTTAAGCGTCTCCCAGTACAGCAAATCAAAAAATATGCTCTTCTTCGTCCAATTTAACTCCACATTAGTACACTTCCTCTTCTTAGTACCTGTTATCTTCCCAAACAGTCACTGGTTCGATGAGTGCCAATTGCGCCAACACGTCTTTGCCAGACAACAATGGAGGTGACAATCTGCGCTCAATTTTTCCATTAAACAAATGCTTCTGCCGATTTTTCCAGCCATGTGATGGCAGTAGAAAACGATGATAGCACAAGTAGCATTTCTTCTTTCCATTGGACAAATGTAGGGAACATACATCCTTATTGCAAACTGGACATGCCGATACCCCTTAGTGCTCCACCCAAACAAGTTCCTGTATGCTGGAAAGTCATTTATGGTCCACAGTAACGCTGCATGCAATTGAAATGTCTCGTTCTTCGAGACATCGTATGCCTCCACTCCCACCTCTCATAATTCATTTAACTCATCCACTAAAGGACGCAAGTACACATCAATTTCATTACCAGGAGACTTCAGCCTTGGAATAAGCAACGACATGAAGATAAATAGTTCTTTCATACATTTCCATGGTGGCAAGTTATATGGCACAAGCAACACCGGCCACATGCTGTAGGCATTACTCATGTCACCGAACGGATTGAAACCGTCGCTAGCCAACCCAAATCGTATGTTACGCACCTCATTTGCAAACCATTCATGATTTGTATCAAACTCAGCCCAAGTTTGAGAATCTTTCAGATGCCTACATACATTTTCCTCAGCAACACGCTTCTCCTTATGCCACCGCATATCTTCTGCCATCTCTGAGACATGTACAACCTTTGTAGTCTAGGTTTTAAGGGAAACTATCTCAGCACCTTGTGCGAAATTGTCTTTCTCTTTCCTTCATTCAACTTGTACCTGGGTTCGTGGCACACCGTACACTCCTTACATTGTTCAAGTCTCCTTCCAAAATAACATGCAATCAGTTTTGCAAGCATGTATGGGAATATACCCGATGCCCAAGTCTCTTAATATTCTTTTTGCCTCGTAATATGATTTCGGAAGGGTCTCCCCAGTAGGAAGTGCTACTTTAATCAATTTAATGGCCATACTAAATAATTTGTTACTCCATCGGTTGATGGTCTTAATATGAAGGAGTTTCACGAGAAAGTTCAGTTTCGAAAACTTATCACAACCCAGATATAACGGTTGCCTTGCTTCCTTCAACAAGGACTCAAACGCTTCCGATTGCCCTATGTCACTCCTGTGACTACTCGCCCCAGTTGTTGCCCTATGCAAGTCTGCCAGCATTTGTGGCAAGCCTTCGTAACCAACCCCAACATTATCACCAAACTCATCATCGTCGTCTTCTTCTTCATCCTAAAATACCACTCGTACGTCACGGTGTTCCTTGTGAAATTCCCAACACGTATACCTCTTGTCTATCCAGTGTTAGAGTAGGTGCTCTTTGGCCTCATCTATGTGCATATAATCCCTATTATTGCACCTCCTACATGGACATCTTATCCTATTTCTCCCATATGCAGATGCACGAGCAAACTCAATAAAATCTTTGATCCCCTTCACATACCTTGGTAAATGCCTGCCCTTCAAGTCTATCCAACTCTTATCCATTTTTGTCTACCTAATACAAGTCAAAAATGGTACTCATTATAAATATGAAACATGAATCCTATCACCTCCAATTTCTCTCTAAAGGGTAAGATGGTCCTATCCCATTCGTGAATGCATAATCTACATTGCAATCAGCAACAAATCAAATGCTTGATTCCACTCGGACAAAATTTCGACAGCATCTCCCCACGATTCACCAAGTATACGAGATAGACGTTAGCACGCCTAAATATATACCCAGAGAACAATAGGAGACCATGCTAAAATTTTGTCATAGTAGAATATTCAAGCATGAGAAGTTATTGATTGCAATGCAGATTTATGCATTCCCGAACTGTCCTCTCTAGACAATTCAAGAATAGGTTTTCATACACACAAGCCCAATCGCGAATAAATTTCATGGAAAGATTCACATTTGATTAAAATGACTCCCGAACGAGGCTAGGCTTACATGAATGCAATCCCTAAATTACAAAACAAATGCAATCATTTTTTTTCACGAACTAATCCCTTAAAAAAAAAAAATTCAAATCAAACGTGTAACACACTAGATAGTTGGTCGGCCACCTAGTGTGTTTCTGGGTCTTTGGATGCCCATTATCATTATTCTTCATAACAAACAAATTGATTCTTCATAACACATTGTTTGTTCAATGGATCATTCGTATCGACTTTAAACTCTAATAAAAATAATAATAAAAACAACACCTAACATTCACTAAACAAATTTGTAACTATAATTATCTAGGAAATTTCATTGTCTTCAAAGTAGGGTTCCATCCTAGCTATATATATATATATATATATATAATTGTATGAATAATGATAAAAATAACAGATTTTTTTTCATTATTTCTCATTCTTAAATATAAGATAACCTGACTATGTACAAATATTACAATAGATTCATCACTTTATGTTTGTCAATATACTTTCTGACTTTAGGTGTGTTGAGATTTTTGTCAATTTTTTAAAGGTGGTTGAATGATTTTTATATTTGTAATCGTGGTTCTTTTTGAGATGATACTTACTTAAAAAAAATATGATCTTTATTTTTTATCATCAAATTTAAAGGTCCTGTAAAAAAATTTTAAAGATGGTTTTCAAATCAGTAATCATACATTATTCATCTACTAGTTATTTTTATAATACTCTAAATTAATAACTAATTATTTTATATTATTTAAATAAATATTTAAAATTTTAAATTAAATTATCAATACTTTTTCCCATTTTAATTATTAATTATTTATTTTGAAATTCATTTTAATATGGTAGAAAAAAGTATCAACCTATCATCGCCTTTAAAAATTTCAATACCAATTAATTTTTTAGTATTTCATTGAAAATAAAAATAAAATAAAATATTTTAAATTAAATTTTCAGTAAGTTTCAGATAATCCTCGAGATCATTTTCCATTTATTCTTAATTTATTTTTACTTTTTTAATGTATTGTATTAGTTTTTAATGAAATTTTATTTATTTTCTAATGTATTTTAATTTACAGTTTCTTGATTATCTCATGGAGTTTTAATCCCAAAAAAGTGATAAATTAATTTTTCTGACAATGATTCTTCCCTTAACCTTCTTACAAACAACAACATTACACAATTCATCTAGCATCCAAATCTGTAACAACAATATCACACAATGTCATCCAACATCCAAAATCTGAAAAAATAGTTCAAATACATCCAAAATCTATAACAAATCAGTAGCATCCAACAAATCAGTTACCGTCTTGAAGGAAAATTCTTGTCGCCGTCACCGAATATCCTCTCACCTGCCGTTCGTTGCCGTTGCTGTCAAAACCCCCAAAATGCCACCTGTCGCCGTCGCCGTCAAAACCCCTAAAATGCCGTCCGTCACCGTCGCTGTCAAAAGCCCTAAATGTCGTCCGCCGTTGTCGGAACCTAGCGTGAGGAGTGAAAGTGAAACAGAGAGAGAAAGAAAGAAAAAAAAAAATAGGGCTCCAAACAAGAGAAAAGAGGTCGCGGTCGTTCTGGAATATATGGGGGACTTTTTAGCGACGCCCATTGAGCGTCGCTAAAAAGAACATGCGCATCGCGAATAGGTCCCAACACGATGTCATTGCAATTACAAAACCAGTGAGCGTCGCTAACTTTAGGCGACGCCCGTGTGCGTCGTTAATACTTTGTTGTCCGTCTCTCATGGATTGGCGCCTTTTTTTTTGCACGGGAACCGTGGCTTTTAGCGACGTCAATGGTGTACGTCGCTAATAGTGGCTTTTGGCGACATACACCGTGCGTCACAAATAACGGGCGTCGCAAAAAATGAGTTTTCCTGTAGTGATACTTTGGGTCACTATCTACTTCATCTTGGACAGATTTTAGAGCTAGGCTTTTGGACTTCCTAGATTTTCAAAGAGTAAGTTCAAATGTTTGAAGAGGCCTAACCAACTCATCAACAATAAGAGCATCAACATCTTTGTTCTCCTCAATTGCAGTTACCTTAGGTTCAAATCTCTCAGGTAGAGATCTCAGAATTTTCATAACAATTTTAGGTCCTCAATTTTCTCTCATAGGTTGTATGATGAATTCACAATATCACTCAACTTGGAATAGAATTCAGCAAATGTCTCATAATCTTCTATTCTGAGAGATTCAAACCTAAAAGTAAGCATTGTAGCTTAGACCTTTTTACTACAGTAATACCCTCATGGGCAGTTTCCAAAAATGTCCCAAGCCTTCTTAAAAGTTTCACATGTCATGATACAATGGAAACTCTTCGGGTGTTATGGCATTAAAAATTGTATTCAACCCTTTGGTAATATATCCACAAAACCTACTATCAATTTCATTCCAAGTGTTTGGGGGTTTGGGAATTGATGGAGTTTCAGTTGTGGCTGTTATGACCAGATTGGTCCAACCATCTTGAATAGCAAGCCATACACACTCATCAATTACTCTCAAGAATGCTCTCATATGAGCTTTCCAATCAGTGTAATTTGATCCATCAAACCGTGGAGGTCGAGATATGGACACGCTTTCACGTATACCATCTATTTACACACAAATCAGGATTTAATCTATTGCCTTAGATTAAAAGCTCTAATACCATTTTGAGAGGTCTCTAACTATGTCTAAATGGAATTTATTACCTAGAGGGGATGAATAGGTATTAGCACAAGATTAAACTCAATATCACCAATAAAAAAATGGCATGCATTTGATACAATCAATTTGTTAGGTTCATAACCACAGCGGAAGCGATTTCAAAAATCTATTTGGATCTTTTTCTTTACATGAATCATACATTCTTGAAAAGAGGGCTAGAATTACCTTGTTCTTGATAATCTTGATTTACGAATAATCCTTCTTGAAGAGATTGATGCAATCTTCTTTATTCTTGATAATCTTGATTGTTAAAGAAACCTTCTTGAAAAGATAGATGCAATCTTCCTTCTCTTACTCTAAGTTTTCTCCTCTTTTCCCTCTAATGCAAGTTGTACACAAGAAAGGAGAATGGGCTTCTCTTTTTCTCTCTCGCAGGAAAATAATCTTTTTGTTGTTGTGCGACTATTCCCTTTAAATCACATATTTATAGGGGTTTACAAAATTAGGGCAAAATAAGGCATCTAGGGTCCCACCAAATTATCTCCAATTAGTCAATTAATTTTTAATTAACTCTTAATTAATTAATAACTAATTAATTCAAATTAATTCCAATAAAAAATTAGAATTGCACTCTAATTTGGTGAAATAGAACAAAACCTATAATCACTAATGTCACACCTCGAATTTTCACAAACCCCGGGCTGAGCGATATAAAACAAGAAAAGTAAATAAATGACAATTTAAAGGATTTAACTAGATAAACATCCATTCTCATCAACACATAAAATGTAAAGTACAATCAAGAAAACAAGTTGTTCATATCATTATGGGCTTATGCCCTTACATCTCAAAATATGCCCCTAAAGGTCAAATACACTTATAGGTTCCTTTCCTTTTCTTTGGTTAAGACCTCATCAAATCTCAAGTAGCAGGGGCGTCATCTGTTGTCAAGCCCCGAATTTCCAACTGAACCCGGGGACGCGACTAAAGCGAAATAAAGGAAGAAAATAAATAGACGAATAAATAAATAAATAACAATTCAACTGATTTAGATACAAGCCTACATACATTCCTGTTTTATAAAATTTCAGGCAGAACCTCCTTTGTTTTCTAAGCCTTTTCTCACCTAATATTTTGCAACAATTCACATATATAAACAACAGTACATCCCATCCTCACTCGATGGCCACAATCTCATCAAATTTAAATATACATCGCCTAATTATATAACCAAAGACAATTAAATAGATACACACGTACATACGTTCACTTCGATCAATATTTATACATGTCTTTGGGCTTAAGCCCGTACATCACAAATTACACCTCTCGGGCCAAAAATCCATCTAAAGTCAAGTCTCCTCCACTCGGCTAGACTTCCTCAAGTCTCAGGTGTCGGGAGTGTCATCTGAAATGTTGTCCCACGAATGGGTCAGCTCAACTGCGAGTATGGTACAATACTAATGGAAGGAACAAAATTAAGTCGTGGCATGTGCAAGTGTACATTCATAGCTATATGCCTTACAAGTCATGCATACAATATAATGGCAATGTACAAACTACATCTGTATAAAACCCTATATCATATTCACAAATTCATCAACACAATGCACAGGCAATATACGTGACACACCCATGCATCTCAATGTCACACCCATGTCTCGCTTCACGGTTCTTCCCCGTTGGCATGCCAGTACCAATATATGCCTCGCTTTATGGTCCGGACCCTGTAGGCATGCGAGTACCTAATGGCTAATTTTGGATTTTTCACCACAGGATCTGCACCCTCATAATGCACAACACCTCGTGCTGACCCACACTATGCTTTCAAGGAATCACCCTATGCCAATATGCCATGATTTCATCATGCAATAGGACAGTTTAACTGAAACATCACTTTCATAAGTATATGCAACATACTTTAAATAATGCATCACAATTAAGATCAACAATAGCATTTAAAGCATTTAAATCACAAGATTTCATCCACAAATCTATGTGTCATGCTCGATCAATCTCAACACTTACGCAATCCACATGTCACAATATCAACAATCCTTCTAGAACATAAATCACAGATGATGACAACTCAAGAAGTAATCACAACTCCCAAATAATCTTAAAGAACACGGAAACATATAAACAATTAACTCAAAGTGTCTCAAAGCAATAACTCCTATGTGATCTTCTATCATCAGATAAGCACAAGAATCATTCAATCAATATGCACATCAATCCTAATTTAATCTTATTCCTTACTTAGTAAAGTACCATACCTGACTAGGGCGTGTCTCAACCCTAGAAAGTCGTGTCCACTACGTAGTCTAATCAACTGATGGATAGCTCAGTCCTTGCACCTGCTCCTTTCTGTCCAATGTTCCTTTGACTGGCTGTAGTCAAGTGTCACAAGTGGCGCTCAACACTCATTTGAACCCCCATTACAGTTGCTGCTGCAACTGCTTCTCCAACAAGCTACTCTAATTGAGGCTGATTTGCCAATATGTTTATCCTGCTACAAAATGGGACTGCTTACGCTTGATGCTTCAAGAACCCATTTTAATCTTTTCACCTCAGCAGCTGCGACAGAAAATCCACCTTATTAATTAAAAGACCATCTGCCTCCAACTAAAATGCTAGTCTAAATAATTTTTCACAAGTTCTAGTATAGCAGCCACCATCACTCTACGCACATACTCCAAACTCATGTTAAAATTCAACCTCTATCGCTAAATTCTCCTGTACCACTTTACTTAATCCCAAGTCACTTCACAAACCGCAACATTCACATAATCCCGAGTTGTATCAAAATCCATCATCCGAACCTCCATCGTAGCTGCTGTTATCTGTTGCATCAAATTTTGCAAATCAGCGGCTCTAAGAACATCCAACTGAACCAATCCAATTCAACTCAATACTGCCGTAGCTCCTATCTATCACCAGAACCTATATCAGGCCCTTCACCGCCTCTGTACTTTCGTCCCCCCTTGCTGCATCGCTACATACCCATAGCCACAATAACCGAGCCCCCAACAGAACCCATCAAGCAAGGGCAACTGACCCTCACTGTCCATAACAACCGCACCATTTCAAACAAATTATCAAAACCCAAATTCTGCATCATCTTTCTCAAACCGTAACATCATCATTCAACCCTCAATACACCCAACACACTATAATCTTACAACTGTAAGTCACGAATTTCTTAGAAAGGAACCTTAAAACAGTTCTCAAATTCCCCGATCATAGCCTTCTACCTATACAAGAAACCCAATACCCAACTGACTGAAGCAACCATCCATATACATATACTGTAGTCTCAATGAAGAAATAGGCATCCCATTATTTCCTCCCCCTAATTTAGGCTCAATCAAGTCATCACCGTAGCCATCGACAAAATCGCAACATCACACACAATCCCGAACCACAAAACCGTAACATCCACTCACACAATTTCGAGCTATACAACATCGTCTCCAAACACGGCCATGACCAAATCAGCAATCGAACCTGAAATCCATTTATTCCATCGCAGCTCCATTCTCACCACTCGTCATCAACCTGAACTGCAATTCATTGCCAATAGAGAAACAGTAGCACTAAAACCACATGACAAAAATCCCAAATTCAGGTATAAAATTTTGCTGCATAAGATCTGAAATCTCCCCATCACCAACATGAATTTAACCCATCAAATTTAAAAGAGACGAAAACCCCTTTTTGGAACAGCCCACATCCCCTGCCTCGCTGCCTCACGTTTCTCTCTCTTTCTCACGTTCCAGCGGCTTCGGCTGCTTCTTATCTTGCTTTCTTTTCATTTCTTTTTCCTGCTTTCCTTATCTCATTTGAGATATTATATATTATATCACATATAAGACACACACTCACAACCCTTTTTGCCGACACCCCCCTTTTTCAATTCTTATCTTCTCGGTTTCTCCTCCCCCACATTCCTATCTCTTCATTTCTCCACCGCACAACTTAATATATATAATATATAATAATATACAAGAATGACACCCATCACAACGGCTACTCATTCTTATCTTTCTTTTCCCTACTTCTTTATTAAATTTTAAACACATACTACTACACCACGCACTATACGAATTTCTCATTTTCTTTCATATATATGTTCATCTTAGTAGTTTATTTTATTATATTATTATTATTTTTTTTCCACATTATTTTTATTTCTCATGTTCACACATTTAATTTTTTTTAACCTATTCTGACTAATATGTACTGCCCTTCATAAATATTGAATTTTTCAATACAATCAATCCTTGTATATTCGAAGTTGCCAATTATTAAATTGCACATCCAAAAATTAATACATAAATATGTGGCTCAAGATTCCCCGTCATGGCTTACAGCCCTATCGGCAAAACGAAAAATTTATTCCCAATTTTTCATCTCTCTACATCTGTAATATGATATCCCACGAATGGGTCAGCTCAACTGCTGGTATAACACAATGCTAATGCAAGAAATAAAATTAAGGCGTGGCATGTGCAAGTGTACATTTATCTCTACATGTCATCCAATATCATCAATGCAGTACATGAACAATATGCATGATGCACCCATGCAAACTCTATGCCACACCCATGTCTCACTTTACGGTCCTTCCTCGCTGGCATGAGTACCACTTGTATGTCTTACTTTATGATCCGTCCCCGCTGGCATGAGTACCAATGGCCGATTTTGGGTTTTTCACCATAGGATCTACACCCTCATAATGAGTAGCACCACGTGCTCAACCCACACCATGCTTTCAAGGAATCATACTATTCCAATATGCCTCAATTCCACCATGCAATAATGCAATCTCAACGAAATAATATATCAACACATGAAGCATGCTTTAAGTAATGCATATTCTACTTAAAGCAACAATGACATTAAATCAGAAAGCTTCTTTCACCAGTCTACATATCATGAACAATCAATTTAATCACGTGCTTGATTTACACATTCACTATCTTAAGAATTTTCTAAAAATATAAATCACACACTGTGCCAACACATGGAATATGCATATAGTCATGATCCATATTTATCACTTAACCAAACTTTCAAGAAGATAACAAGAAACACATAGGCATATAAACAATCAAACAAATATGTAAATCATTAATTCAACATGGCAATTTCTCCTAAACTTAATCCTATTTCTTACTTAGCAAAATATCATACCTGATAGGTTTGTCTCAACCCTAAGACGTCGTGCTCGCTGTCTAGCTGAACTAACAATGATAATGTAGAAGGTCAGACCGCCTTCTCCTTGCCTTTCAGTGTCCCTAAAATCATGAAAGGTAACTCAGTCTATTGCTACTTGAATTATGCTATTCATCAAATTTTATGTCTTTATTTCATGAATTTCTATTTTGCTAAAATAGACTCTACCATTGAGTCTGGAACGTCGAAGAAAGTCAGTTTAAGCTTTCACGGAACTCAATTTGGACTTCTGTATTAAAAAGGGCAAAATAGTCACTTTGCACTTTTACGGGTTCTTAGATCTCGAGAACTCTTTTCATAAATTGAACTCCATGGTTGAGTCCGGAATGCTCAAAATAATAAAAATTCACTATTTGTTTACTTTAATCGGAGTTCGTTTGACTGCTTTTTGACTCAGGGGCATTTTGGTTATTTTTTATTTTTTAATTAATTAATTAAATTAACAATTAATTAATAATTTATTCAGGGGGGTCAAACTATAATTATTAAAAGTTTTGGGGGTCAGATTATAATTTCTAAAAGTTGTAGGGTTAAATCAAAATTTTTGATTTTTCTATTCCCAATCCGAATAGCCAAACAGTGGCTAATTCCCAAAACAGGGATAAGATATCCCTATCCTTAATTCAATTCCAATTTCAATTTCTTAACCCTATAGCTAAACACCCCTAATCCCATTTTAATTTATAACCTAAAACGACGCCGCCTCAGAACACCCAACACGTGCGGGTGGGTCGAATCTAACCCAACCCGACCCGACCCGTGGCCCAGACCTATACCCAAACAGTCCTCCTTCTTCCTCGAGTTTTCGGTAGGGTTCCGGCGGGGTTCCGGCGCCTTCTTCGGGGCCGGCAAGAATTTTTCGATCAAATTTCAATGTTTTGAAAATGCAGTTTTCTTCAATTTTTCCTATAGATTCCATTTCTAACTTTTGTTTTCATTTTTATCCACTCGATCCCTACAAAATGGCCAAGAACCGTAGCTCCAGCCAATTGTGTTTCCCAAATTTTTGGCTTGTTTCTCTACTGTTTTGTTTCCAATCTTTTGTTACTTCCTTCCTGTGCTTTGTAGGTTAATTTCTGGGTAGATTAGACAAAGTTTTATGCATAAAATGTTGATGACCCGCATTATCCTAGCCACCTGTAAATGGTTATATCTCCCTCGATTCTTAACCATATCTACTGATTTTTCTTGCATATTAATCCCCCTTCTGTGTTCTACAAGGTCTCGCATCTCAAATTAAATCATCATGCTTTTGAAAATTAAAACAAAAGCTAGTGGACTCACCTGTTTTGCTGAATATCCTGGTGCAGTCCTCTATCCTCTTCCCTTTTTGCTTCGACTATTTGGGCCTCTCAATCTCCTCACTGCTCTCAGGTTCTACCTCTTCTTCTTACTGATTTCTTTTCTCTCTAACCCAATGGATACCTACGTATATACATACATCACCCACTTGCCCCAAGTCTAATCTTCCTTTCTCTCTCAGTTCTCCCATTTTTTGGCTCTCCTTATTGTTTTCTTTCTTCATCCATGCAGAAATGCAGCTTTGCATTTAATGTGTGGGTTGACCTTTTGTGTTTTATATGTATATTATATAAAACACACACCACACACACACAACCGTACACGCACACACACCCAACCGACCTCACGAACACACAGCAGCACACACACACTAGTTGTCTTGCACATTGTGTATATAGATATGTATATATATATATATATATTTAAACACATGTATATATATATATACATAACATATAATATTATACACATATACATGTATACATACATAATACACTATTCATACACATCTTATACATACACACATTTATTTAAAAGAAAAATTTTATTCCACAAAAAAAAATTCAGATCTCTACAACTAAACATGTACAGCAGGCCCCTCTATCTGGATATCAATAATTAGGATTTGGGCTTTTACACCGTCAAACCAATTCCTAATTATTTTTACAACTTAATTCACCAATTATTAATCACTATAAAATGGTCAACATCTCAATAAATAATTTATTAAAAAGACTACATCCGGATTTCAATGATTAATCAAATGAATTAATACATTAGTGATATCTTTCTCTCTAATTTAGAGAGTGTAGATTCCATGCTCTAAACAATGATTTCCCAAGATACTGAGGTGTTGATCTAAAAGACCTCACTCATTGGTAACTCAAAGTCACCACCATTAAAAACTTGAATCCCTTATTCTCTTAGGATTAAGAGCTTATTGCGAATAATGAATATAAGAATCACGTCAAAGACGACAGCTTTATATGACGTGTTTCTTATAGTAATCCAGTTCAGTGTATTCTAAATACACCAATACAATAACCTAGAGTCTACTACTCTAGTGGTTAAGATAAACCACCCTATCGTATAAAGGTCAACTGTATTACAGTCTTACAGACAAGAAACTTTATCATAAGTTCATATTACAGTCTTAATGACTACGAACAATTCTAAAATTGTTTTATCATAAGTTCATATTTCCTGTACATAAATCTCATTTATATACATGAACTATTTCCAATAACAATTCAAGGACTAACCATCTCATGGTATAAAATAACAACATCCACGTGCATGATAATATGAAACTCAATAATAATAAATCAAATTTATTAAATAATAATAAAATATCTTGGATGTGAGAGCCTACATCCTAACAAACTCCCACTTGCATTCACATTCATATCCCATTGCAACTGATACTCATCCTATCATATCAACTTGAAAATGATTAACAAGGTTATCCACAAATGCAATCCTAGTGACTATAATGTCTCCGCACAAAGCGATATCTTTAATGAGATGATAATTGTGTTGTATGTGTCTCCCACTCTTGTGATTCTTTTGCTCATTTGATTAAGTTACAGTCCTACTATTATCATAATAAATGACTATAGGTAATTATGCCTATGGTACCATTCTTAATTCCAAAAGAAACTTGTTAAGCCAGACTGCTTTTTTAGCTATTTCTAAAAAAGTTACGTACTCTGTTTCAATGGTTGGGTCAGCAATACACTAATGTTTGACACTCTACCATCTGATAGCTCCACCACCAAGAGTAAACACATATCTTGAAGTTGACTTTCTAAAGTCATAATCTAACACAATGTCAGAATTCGTTTATCCAACTAGAATGAGATCACCATCTCAATAAATCAATAGATAATATTCAGTACTTCTCAAGTACTTGAGTATATGTTTAATGGATAACTAATGGTTTAGTCCAGGATTAAATTGATATCAGCTGACCATGCCTACTATAAAATAGATATCTTGTCCAATGCAAAGCATAGTCTACAAAAGGCTTCCTATACCCGAAGCATAAGGAACCGCCATCATGCATTCCTATTTCTCATGTGTCTTAGGACATTGCTTCTTAGATAGAGATGTTCCATGCTATAAAGGAAACATGCCTTTTTTGGAGTCTTGCATTGCAGACTTATCAAGAATCTTATCTATATATGCAGCTTGAGATAAGCCCAATATCCTATTTTTTGATCTCGCATAAGCTTGGACAGAAGGATATAAGCTAGTTTCTCCTAGATCCTTTATATTAAACTGATTCGCTAACCAAATCTTAATGTTAGAGAAAACTCCTACATCATTCCCAATGAGTAATATGTCATCCATATACAAAACTAGGAATATCACCATGCTTCCTTAACATTTCTTATACACACAAGGTTCATTCGAAGTTTGATCAAAACCAAAAGACATGATCGTCTAATCAAAATAGATGTTCCATCTTCTGGAAGCTTGCTTAAGTCTATAAATATACCTATACAACTTGCATACCATATGCACTTGGTTCTTAGCTACAAAACTCTTTTTCATAACATTTTACCATTGTCTCAAATCTTCATCAGATATAGCTTTATCATAGCTATTGGGATTTAAAACATATTTATCATAGACTAACTCTCCTAAGAACATGTACCTGCTGGAGGCCTGACAATTCTCCTACTATGATGTAGCTTTTATGTAATAGAAGGTGTTGGAGTAGTGGTCTGAGGATTATTTTGTCTAATATCAGAAATATCTGTCTGAGAAATCGAAGAGACATCTTATATCTCCTCCAAGGTGAACTTGTTCTTGGGCTTCTGGCCTATAATATAATCATCCTTCAGAAAGATAGTATTCGTGCTAACGAATAGTTTCTACTCTTTAGGATTATAAAATAGCCAACCCTTTGTTCTTGTAGGATAGCCTACAAAATAACTCAATTCTTATCTTGGTTCCAATTTACCAGTTTTTCCCTTTAGCACATAGGTTGGACACCCCCAAATCTGATAGTGATCCAGACTTGACTTTCACCTAGTCTAAAGCTCTATTGAGGTCTTAAGGATAGACTTATTTGGAACCGTATTCAAAAAATATATTGTTGTTTCAAGTGTGTATCCCTAGAGGAATATAGTTAAATCTGAATAACTCATCATTGCTTTCACCGTATCTAAAAGAATCTTGTTTCTTCTTTCAACTACACCATTCTGTTGAGGCATGCAAGGTGCTGACAATTAGGATAGAATCCCATTATCCAACAAATACTACTTGAAGTCACTAGAAAGATATTCTCCACCTCAATCTGATCAAAGTGATTTAATGTTTTTGTCTAATTGTTTCTCCACTTCTGCACGAAGCACTTTGAACTTTTCAAAAGCTTCTAACTTATGGTGTAACAGATAGACATAACCATATCTTGGGTAGTTATTGGTAAAGGTGATGAAATACTCATATCCTCATCTAGACTCTAATCCCAATATTCAGGGTCTACATACATCTGTATGAACTAACTCCAATAATTCTTTGGCTTTGTACCATTTTGTTAAAAAAAGTTTCTTGGTCATTTTTCCTTCCAAACGGGATACACAAACTGACAATGGTTCAATAACCATGGAAGATAAGGTACTCTTCTTTATCAGTCTATTAATCATATCTAGATTAAAATGACCCAGCCTCAAATGCCAAAGATAAGTTGAATTAGAAGAAGAAAATTTTCTTTTAAGTGGAAAATTCTTTGAATAATTCTTCTCAGTGTCATGTATCTCATATAGACACTATAGCAACCTTTGATTCTTTCCCCAAGTGTAAGGTAATCTCACCATCACTTAGCTTTCTAGTCTCCTCAAACTCCTATAATGAATTACATATGTGATTATTTACACTAAAGTTAACACACTAGAAATCTGAAGTATCTGCTATATAGCTTACTTCAATAAATAGTGACTCGATTACACCTTAATTCCTCCTATTGTTTAGATAATCATGACAATTCCTTTCTATTGCCCTATAAACCCATAATGGAAACATTTATTTTTGGGCTTGGGATTTTCCCTTTTATTTCCTTTACTTATACCCTCTTTAGGACCCATATTTCCTTTGGAGTTTTTGGGATTTTTTTTTCTTTCCCTTGCCCTTTCCTTTAAGATTAGGCTTGGAAGAAGAACCCTCAGCCACATGCGCAATAGGATGGCTTTCGTTAATACCCTCTGCTGCCTGTAAAGAGCTAAGAAGCTCAGTTAAAGTCAAATTCATTTTATTCATATTGTAATTAAGTTTAAACTGATTAAAAGAGTCAGGTAACGACTCAAGGATAATATCAACTTGGGACTCAACATCAATCTTAGCCCCTAGAACATCTGGTACATTTAAAAAATCAATCATTTTTAAAACATGTTCTCTTACTAGAGTTCCCTCTACTATCTTAGTGTTCATGAGAGCTTTTATGGCAATCTATCTAGCAAGACGCCCTTGATCCCCGAACATCTCCTTGAGGTTAAGGATTATATCCATAGCATTCTGAAAAGTTTGATGTTGATACTGTAATATATTTGACATCGAAGCTAAAATATAACAATGTGCCATTTTATTAGTCTTGACAAGATCCTCTTGGGGTGTATTAGCACCTGGAAGGTCTGAGCTATTTGTAGTGAGTACATATTTGTACCCCTCAACAGTGAGTACAATGTCCAAGTTCCGTTTCCAATCCACATAATTATACCCTGACAACTTGTTTTCTTTTAGGATGATAGCAATTGAATTAAATAAAGACATCTTAGAATCAATTATAAGCATACATTATCATGGATGAAAATAATAAACAATAAATAAATTTTGCTTTCATAGACATATATTAGTATCCTCAAGCCACTATCAATGAATGCATTAGAACCTAATCCTATAAATAACATGTTCCGTACGGATGACAATGCAATTCACATGCTTAGGAGGACTATCATATCCTATACAATTTTATTACCTAGACATCTCATGTCAAATAAAATCATAACTTTCAATATCCTTTGGTCTTCAAAAGAAAATGACAAACTCTGTGGGGAAAATACCATTCCATTTTGATCAAGTATTTACCATTATCTGAAATTAAAAGACACCTGTTGTGAATAGTGTCTCTATGGGGGGATCACCCACACACCGTTTCTTCCGATTCTATCCTAAGAGGTCCATACTTGTAGCCAACAAAAATAAGCACCCTCCGTATGGAAGCTATTCAAAGATAACACAAGGTGCCTACTTTTGTCTTACTATGTACCGATGATAGAAGACCATGGGACCTTTCATAAAGGATCCCTCTCCCACATGATTTTATAAATTGATGATCTTATTATATATCACATGTATAATTAAATATTTCATTATTAATAATAATGACATTACACATCTCATATATAAATAATAATCTCATTACACATCTCATGCATAAATAAATATCTCATGTATTAATAATAATCCAAATATGCTTCCTTTTAAATAAAAATAAAATGAATATTATTAACACATGAGATCTACCCTTTTATGGATCACTTATGATATTTATTAGCATAAATAAAATATCATGCATTATTATTTCAAGCATAAAGAGAACACATATGCATCTAAAAATAATAACAAATACAATTGGTAGCAAACTTGAGTCTTTCCTGATCTTCTTGATGTCATCCACTTTATAGTATATTCTTCATTCTTGAAATAAAATAAAATAAAAATTTATTTATTTACATGAAGAACCTATACTCACATGTGTGAGTTTACATCAAATCTAGAAGAAACTAAAAATAAATAGGCTAGGGAAACCAATGACACTTGCCTTTTCATGGAAAAAAATCTCAAGTCCATTGCCTTGTACAATTGCCTCAAATCCAAATTTATTACATAATTCTTAATGGCCAACCATGAGAAATAGGATACATCCATTCACATAAATGAAGCATTCAAATATGAGAAATAAAATATTAAAGCATTTGAACATCTGAGTTATCATATACATCATCCATGTATATCTAGGAATATACTAAGATTTGATCCTTATATCTAAGAACTCCTATAGGTCAAGTCTCAATTAAACTATACTTTATATAAGTTTAAATCCAACATATTTGGGTATCAAATACCCATGGGTACCATATACCCATAATATAAAAGGATTAAAGTAGAAAATAAAATTTGAGCCCTTAGGTATCATATATCTAAATAATTTAATTAATTTTGGCTATTTAATATCTAATTAAAATAATAATCTATATTACTGTCAAGATTTTCTATCCATGGGTATCATATACCCATAATATAAAAAGATGGATATATAAAAAATAAAATTGAGCCATTAGGTATCATATACCTAAACAATTTAATTAATTTGGATATCAAATATCTAATTAAAATAATAATCTATATTACTGTCAAGATTGTCTATCCATGAGTATCATATACCCATAATATAAAAATATGGATAAATAAAAAATAAAATTGAGCCATTAGGTATCATATACCTAAACAATTTAATTAATTTTAGGTATCTAATATCCAATTAAAATAATAATCGATATTACTATCAAGATTGATTATCCATAGGTATCATATCCACTTAATATAAAAAGATGGATATATAAAAAAATGAAATTATTTAATTAATTCATCCTTATGGGTATCAAACAATGATTAAATCTTTGTATCAACAGATCGTATCACAAAATCACATTCTAATATACCCAAAAAAATCCTTTGTTTTTATTGGGATCCATGAATAGGCCTAGATCAAAGTAAATATAACCTTCAAAATTGATGGATTCACGTAAAGTTTCTCTGATACCAATTGTTAGGTTCGTAACCACATCAGAAGCGATTTCAAAAATCTATTTGGATCTTTTTCTTTACATGAATCATACAATCTTGAAAAGAGGGTTAGAATTACCTTTTTCTTGATAATCTTGATTTACGAATAAGCCTTCTTGAAGAGATTGATGTAATCTTCCTTGTTCTTGATAATCTTAATTGTTGAAGAAGCCTTCTTAAAAATATAGATGCAATCTTCCTTCTCTTAATCCTCTACGTCTTCTCCTCTTTCCCCTCTATGCAAACCGTACACGAGAGAAGAGAGTGGACTCATCTTTTCTCTCTCGCAAGAAAATAATCTTTTTGTTGTTGTGTGACTATTCCCTTTAAATCACATATTTATAGGGGTTTGCAAAATTAGGGCAAAATGAGGCATCTAAGGTCCTACCAAATTATCTCTAATTAGTCAATTAATTTTTAATTAACTCTTAATTAATTAATTTCACTAAATAATTAGAATTGCACTCTAATTTGGTGAAATAGAGAAAAACTCATAATCACTAAACATATATAGTAGGCCCCTCTATTTGGATATCAATAATTAGGATTTGGGCTTATACACCGTCAAACCAATTCCTAATTATATTTACAACTTAATTAACCAATTATTAATTACTATAAAATGGTTGACATCTAAATAAACAATTAATTGAAAAGACCGGATCCGGATTTCAATGATTAATGAATTGAATTAATACATTAGTGATATCATTCTCTCTAATTTAGAGAGTGTAGATTTCATCTTGAGAATATGTGTTCCCACAGTCTAAACAATGATTTCCCAAGATACCGAAGTGTTGATCTAAAAGACCTCACTCATTGGTAACTCAAAGTCACTACCATTAAGAACTTGAATCCACTATTCTCTTAGGATTAAGAGCTTATTGCGAATAGTGAATATAAGAATAACGTCAAAGATGATAGGTTTATATAACGTGTTTCTTATAGTGATCCAGTTCAATGTATTCCAAATACACCAATACAATAACCTAGAGCTTACTACTCTAGTGGTTAAGATAAATCCACCCTATCATATAGAGTTCAAGGGTATTATAGTCTTACAGACAAAAAGTCCAGTCTCATCAATGACTGCAAAAAATTTTAGAATTGCTTGATCATAAGTTCATATTTCCTGTACATAAATCTCATTTATATACATGAACTATTTCCAATAACAATTCAAGGACTAACCATCTCATGGTACAAAATAACAACATCCACGTTATGAAACTAAATAATAATAAATCAAATTTATTAAATAAAACAAAATTTCTTGGATGTGAGAGCATACATCCTAACATAATTAACAAATAAATCTACCGATTATTATGTTAAGATTATCAATCTAAGTGGAAGCATATAAGCATGAATCGATTTGTAAATTGAAAGCTTGTGAAAGAGATAGACAAATGTAAATCAATTTGGTGACAAAGAAAACACCACAAATCAATCAATTTGTGGTGGAAAACTCTGGGGGTCTAGCCTAGATGAAGATTCCACTAAAGATGCTTTGAGTGATTATAGACTTCTGATGACCCAACGCTAAATCCCTCAAGCCCCATTCATCTCTCCGAATCTGTTCGGTCTTGAATCCACAAGTGCTTCTCCGATTGGAAACTCTGCTACAACCACGAGTGACCACGTGGCCTCAAAATCCTCCAACACTTGAGTCAGGCACAAGCTCGGACTAGATGATAGTAGATGATTTGAATCTCAATCCCTTACTTGTGATTTAGATCTAAGTGAATACACAAATCATGTATGAAAGTTTTTGGTGGATAGGAATGAGCTCTCAAGAACACCCAAAAGGATTAGCCCATAGAAAGAATTTTGGGGTTTTATCAAAAGCTTACGAATCTCAAAAGTGTGTCTCAAATTCTAAAAAGGAAAGATTTAAGCCATGGATCATTTGAATAAGCACCATTTCATTTGAACGAAATGGGCTTCGTTCGAATGACTCATCAAATGAGTGAGTTCTAAATGGCTACTGGAAAAATCGCAAGCACGACTATTTGGACTCAATCGAACGAGGACACACAGGAAAAATCATTCACACGGAATTTGTTTGGAAATCAAATGAACATCGAATGAGAGTAAATTGTTGCTCGTTCGAATTAAGGCCCTTTCGTTCAAACGACCAATAGTGTTGTCTAGAGGAATGGTTTATGAAATATGTTTAACCCCATAGTAATTTGAAATAAAGTTTCCCTATAAAAACCCGAGGGAAAATATTTAACAATCCATACACAACACACACATGAATAATGTATAACAATGTAATGCATAGTGTGTGAGATCCAAATCATAACAAAGTCCTATGCACCTCATGAGAGAAAAAAAAAAAAAAAAACAGTGATGATATACACTGCAATGAAGCTTGAGTTTTCTTGAGAGAAACATGAGGCTCGAGATATACTTAACCTAGGACTAAATTACAATTACACACAAATCAATTTTGTCAACACGGATTAGCCGATACTATAATGGACTCAAGTTCCTAACAAAGTTAACTCGTCATCGTCTTCAACGGGAAGAGTTATTGTAGCTTTGAAACCCTAGGGTTCTATACGCTATTTTGGGCGATTCTAGCTATCGATTTTAGCTTTTTTTAATCCTATTTGATTTTTAGAACTCCAACCTTCATTCTTGTATTGGTTTTGAGGCCTAAATAAAATCCTAGAGCTTGGTCAAGCTTCACTATCATAGTTCTGGAACTTAGCTCATTTGAGTTTGTTTCTTAATCATTTCGCACAAAATTTTTCTCATTTTGATCCTTATTTCAAGGGTTTTTCATCTCCGTTCTTAAAATTCAATTTATTCTCATTTGTTCAAGTTTCCATTTTTGGCCATTCTACAACTCATAGTTTCGTAGCTTATTTTTTATCCAAATAAATGAGTTTAATCAATTTTATGATCCATTTCATACGTAGATTATGCTTTAAGTCATGATTTTAAGCTTTGTTTAAGTTAGTTTCTAGGTATTATTTTAAGATCTGTCCATGTCTATTCTGTTGTCTCTAGCCATCAAAACCTTGGTTTCTTGGTATATTTCATAGTTCATACACACGACCAAATAGCCTTAAATAATTAATTTTCCAATTGATTTCTAGAGAGAGAAGTTCAAGCTTAATACCATCCATGGCTGGTTTCCTTTGCCTTGCTCCAAACTTCCTTTGTTCGTGTTTCTCTTATCTTTAATCCCATGTGCACATGCATGTAGGTTTGCTTCTCATTTCTTTTCACTTCTTTTTTCTTTCCTTCTCCCTCTCTCTCTCTCTCTCTCTCTCTCTCTCTCTCTCTCTCTCCTATTCTGGCTTCTCTCTTGGTTGGGTTGATGAGAATGCCAACACACATATATCTTGTGTATAATGTATATATATATATATATATATATATGTGGGGTTGTTGCATGAATTTGTATTGGTTGAGATTTTGGTCCACTTGTATGGTGACATTCCACTTTGACTACATAAAGGCTTGACACCTCATTTTTGTTATAGGAAATTTATGTCCATATGTGTTAGTTATATATACATTTGGCTGCATATATAACCATAGCATACTAGTGGCCTAATGGTAAATTTTTTGTAATCTTTACTAAGGTCTTGAGTTCAAGACTTAGGCTTACCTTTTCGGGTCTGTTTCTTCTTTTTTCCTTTTTACGTGTGTGTAACATTGTGTCCTAAGTGTTTTAATCATCTCCCAAAATTTGCATGAATTTGTAATGGTTGAGATTTTGGTCCACCTATATGGTGACACTCCACTTTGACTACATAAGGGCTGGACACCTCATTTTTGTTACATGAAATTTATGTTTATATGTGTTAGTTATATATACATTTGGCAGCATATATAACCATAGCATACTAGTGGCCTAGTGTTAAAGTTTTGGTAACCTTTGCTAAGGTCTTGAGTTCAAGACTTGGGCTCACTTTTTGGGTTTATTTCTTCTTTTTTTCCTTTTTAAGTGTGTGTAACATTATGTCCTAGGTGTTCTAATCAACGCCCAAAATGTGTGACATAACCTAACTTGGGTTAATAAGACTAATGGGTGACGTGATCAATATATCACTAACCTAAGGTTGAAAAATAATACACCAAATATTATAAATTATTTAATTATTTAATTATTCAACAATTAAAGAAAATTAAGAAAAATAAGCGATAAATAGTTAAAATTATGGGGAAATAGAAAAAAAAATGCAAATAGTATCCCAAATATTATTGTGACCTATATATAACATTGGAAACCCAAATACACACACCAAAGTATGTAAGTGTGTGAAAAAAATTATGAATAATTATAGAAAATTAGGAAAAATTAAGAGAAAATAATTTAAAATAATATTAAGCCTTCCCATGTGCCTAGCATGTGACACAAAGGGCTGGCACAACTACCAAGGTGTAATAGTGTGTGTATATGTGTGTGTGTATATATATATATATATGTGTGGATATATAATTCCAAAAAAATAAAAACAAGAGAAGCTTGAGGGATAAGCTGCAACAGTGTATATGGGCAGCCCACCATGCAGCTACAAAGCTACAACTAGCACACCATGGCCACTCTCTTAACCAACCACATCAGTTTCCTTCACTTTGAAGGAAATTTATCTATATATATACACAAGTCCTCAACTGTAATTAGACTTCTATAATTAGAGAAGGAAAAGAGATAGTTCTGGATGAAGAAAGGGGTTCAAAAGGCGCTGGAACAGAAGAGGAAGATGAGAGAGAAAAAGAAGGAAAAATTTAGAAATCCATCAGGCTTAAGGTTAAAACTTTTATCCATTTAAGTTCCTATGTGAATTGTGTGTATAATAGACTTATTTTTAGAAACTTTTGAGCCCTGGTAGTGGTACAACAATGAGAAACTGCCATTAAAGGGGAGCCCAAAGCTTGCCTTGAATTCAAGTTGAACAAAACTCAAAAATAGAAATCCTAAACTAATTTACATTACAAATAACACATGAAACCGTGTAGAACAGGTAGAAGCAAGCAAAAACTACAAATCCCTAATTTTGAATCATAAGGAAATTAAGCACTAAACTCAATGTCGGATATAGGAGAGGAAACCCCATAAGGTATGGATCATAATGCAACAAACCAAACACAATTTGGTTAAGAAATGACCTAGAAATAGTAAAAACAAAGAGAGCATTATCGAGCTTGAAGTTGAGCTCTATATTGAGATTTAAGCTTGGAAATTAATGTAAAACTCTAAGTTAAGACTTCAAAAGTCGATTAGGATCAAAAGAAGAGAGAAAATAGTCTTGAAATTACATGAAAAAGCGACTGAAATTGCCAGGATTTCTGCGCTACAGTGACCTTCTTGAGGAGAAGATGATGAATAGTGCCTCGAGTCGATCGGTTGGTCTGGTCGGATATGGGTTGGGTCCTAACATACGTGTAAAGGGATCCAAGAGTAAACCAAACGATGTTGTTTCATGTAAAGGGTGTTCTGACATCAGCATGACATCATGATGATGCACCAAACTGGTTGGACTGGTTGGTTTTCACCTTAATTGGACCGGTTCACTTGGTCTTTGACTAGTCTGGATGGTTTTTATTTAATATTTCCTAAAATTATTATTTCATCCCTAGAATTTGATGCGAACCCCACCAAAATAATGAGATTTGACAACAAAAAAGAACCCAAGATCGTTCCACGATCAGATTTGAATGATAGACCTCGACTCGTTGTTTACGACAAACAAGAACCTCGGTATAAGGAAGACGCCACAAACGGTGGTGGAAAATCCGTTTGATAAGTCGTTGGTGAATGCCACGGAAAATTTCGATAAGTTCTGATAGTTCTTCAAAGAACCGTAGAGAAAATAGTCCCACAATTTGCTGAATAATGATTTGGAGCGACTAGCAGAGTTGTACATCAGAGAGATAGTCAGACTTCATAGAGTCCCGGTATCGATCACATTTGATCGAGATCCATGATTTGTATCTAGGTTTTGGAGAGGCCTACAATGAGCTATGGGAAGTGAGCTGAGTCTTAGCACAACGTATCATCTTGAGAGTGACGGACAGTTAGAGAGGACGATACAGACTCTAGAGGACTTGTTGCGGTTCTGTGTCATAGACTTCAAGGGGAGTTGGGAAGATCAGTTGCCACTGGTAGAGTTCACTTACAATAATAGCTTTTAAGCTAGTAAGCTAGTATTGGTATGGCGCCATATAAAGCATTATATGGTAGGAAGTGCCGATCACCCTTGTGTTGGACAAAAGTGGGTGAGAGGAAGCTTTATAGGCCAGAGATAATGGAACAGACTACAAGAAAGATACAGCTGATCAGACAGCGTCTACTAGCGACTTAGAGTAGACAGAAGAGCTATGCTAATGCTCACAGACGAGAGTTGGAGTTCACAGTAGGTGACTACATGTTCTTGAAGGTATCGCCCATGAAGGGTGTAGTGAGGTTTGGCAAGAGGGGAAAGCTAGGGCCGAGATACATTGGACCTTTCAGGATTATAGGAAGGGTCGGGCCAGTAGCCTACCAGCTTGCCTTGCCTTCAGAGTTAGCACATGTACATAATGTATTTCATGTTTCGATGCTGAGGAAGTGTGTACATAGCGCAAATCAAGTGATTGAGCATGAGCTATTAGACGTCTAGGAGAACTTGAGTTATATAGAGCATCCAATACAGATTTTGGACCATTGAGATCAAGTTCTATAGAACAAGACTATCCCTTTAGTCAAAATTCTGTGGAGGAATCATCAAATAGAGGAAGCTACTTGGGAGCGAGAAAACGACATGCACGCTAAGTATCCTCAGTTATTTTCATTTTAGTAGTTATATTTTCCACCCTAGTATGTACTAAATTTGGGGGCAAACTTATTTTAAGGGGGGAAGAATATAATACCCTGACCCGGGATAACACATAAATCGAGGTAAGCCTGGTCAAGTAGTGTAATACCCAGTTGTAACCCGAGCTGTTAAAGCTCTATATCATGATCTTACATGAATTGAACGATTTTAGAATGGAACGGTTTTAATTTTATAGTCAGTGCCGGGCGACGCCCGAGCAACCCAGAACCGAGCCTTATAATGCATGTACGCACGTAAACCCATGCATGTCTACTTATGCATGTATGCATAGGCCATAAAATATAAGAGTATGTAGACGTACTTAAAATCTAGTATATGTGTGTATATATGAATATATATATACATGTATAAGATAAGTATAAATAACGTATATATATATATATTCAGTTAAATAATAAAAATACATATATATATATATATACCAGAAAGGAAGGGGAAAAGGGGAACTAAGTGTGTTGTATGTATGTGTGTGAAATTAGTGTGTCTTGGTGGTGTGTTGGGAACAACAACCAAGTTGTCGACACAAGGAGGATGTATTATGTAAATATATATATATATATATATAACAAATATCTACAATATTGGACATGGAAGGTGGAGAAGCAATGGATGGTGGAAAGCAATCCAAGAAGGCTGCAAGGAAGGTAGGAGGAAAGAGAAAAAGTAGGTGCCTAGTGGGGGAAATTTTCCTATAAAAATCAAGAGGGGTTTTGAGAGAATTCAGAAAAAAAAAAAAAAAAAAAAAAAAGGAAATGGGAGAAACTAAGAGCTGAATTGGGTTCAAAGCATTCAGAAGAGCAAATTAAAAGAAGGGAAGAGGAGTTTCTGCAAGCTAGAAAACTGGGAAATTTAGGTGAGTGAAACCAAATCTGTTTTATTTTTTCTAGCATGGTTCATCTAGTTATAAAAGTAGAGTCTTGATAAGCATGAAATAAGGATTACATTGCAAGAAAAATTAGTAAAAATAGTCAAGAACCGAGGTAGAAAACAATAGTTGCAGGTCTTATAAATAATTCGGGTTCTTGATATTTTATGTATGAAACTTTGTCTAAATTCTCTAGAATTGATCCTACAAGGTGCAGAAAAAGATTAGAACAAAATTAGGGTCAAAACAGTAAGGAAATCATAGAGAAATAGAGCTCACTGGAAAATTGTAACTTCTGGTCAGAGCTACTGTTTCTTCATATTCGTGATGATGGGTTGGTTGAATCAAAAAAATGGGCTTTGGGTTGTAATCCTTATGGAAAAAGGAAGAGAACTACATTGAAATTAGGGGAGAAAATAGCCGAAAAATAGTCGCCGTCGCCGGAGAAGGCGACGGAACCCTACTTGAGTCTCACCGGAAAGGCGTGGAAGATGATGAATAGTGGCTATGTGAAAGGGCACTGTGTTGGGGCATACTGCCTTAATACTGCGTCGTTTAGAGTGTTCCTATTTTAAAATTAAAATTGAATTAGCAGTGTTTGGCTACGGGCTTAAAAAATTGAATTGGGAATTTAAATTGGGAATGGGGATATCCTATTCCAGTTTTAGGGATTAGCTACTGTTTGGCTATTCTGATTAAGAATAGTAAAATCAGAAATTCTGATTTGGCCCACAACTTTGAAAAATTATATAAGTAACCCTAGACTTATGATAATTACAATTTGACCCCCCAGAATAAAATATTAATTTAATTAATTAATTAAATAAAAATAAAGAGAAATTATGAAATTGCCCCTAAGTCAAAAAGTAGTCAAACAGATTCTGATTAAAGTAAAAGAATAGTGAATTTTTATTATTTCGAGCATTTTGTACTCAATGGTGGAGTCCAATTTATAAAAAGAGGTCTCGAGAAATAAGAACCCGTAAAATTATAAAATGACCGTTTTGCTCTTTTTAGTATAGATATCCGAATTGAGTTCCGCGAAAGCCTAAACTAACTTTCTTCGACATTCAGATTCAATAGTAGAGTCTAATTTAGTAAAAGAGAAACTTATAGCATAGAGGCATAAAATATGATGAATAACATAATTCATATAACGACAGACTGAGACGTATTTTATGAATCTTAGGAACACTGAAGGGCAAGGAGAAGGCTTCCTAGACCTTCTAGTTAGAGACAGTAAGAGGTAAGTAAAGTTCGATCTCTGCATATGTTACTTTCCAAGCCATGTCAATAATTCTTTTGTATATTGCCTATTGTATTCTATACATACCAGTGTTTATTGGGCCACATTGATATTGCCCTATCATGTGGGAAGCATTTATTGATTTTTATATATATCTCGATCATGATTGTATACTTGTGCATAGATTTCTTTTTGTACACTTGTACTTAGGGCCGTGAGGGATAGATAGTTATATTCGAAGCAATCTAGTAACCATAGCCTCAAAAACTATCGTTACGTCAAATTGCCAAGAACTAGTTATGATTCCATTCGTCAAATTGCCAAGAACTAGTTATGATTCCATTCGTCAAATTGCCAAGAACTAGTTATGATTCCATTATACTCTTCGTGGAAGATAGCATGATCCCGATATATTATTAGTGCCGGATTTGTGCTTAGTCACAACTCCATCTGATGCTATTTATAACCATCAGGTCAAGGTTCCGAGTGGAATATTTACTACGTTTCTATGTGAGGCATGGGACGTAGAGTCACATTTTATACAGAGCAGTATTTCAGAGAGCCCGTGTGGAACTGAATACGAGCTCAGGGGGATTTTTGGGCCCTACGAGTGCATTTCTTTTTATTGATATCACTGTCATTTATTGATTATCATAGCTTGATTATATTATTTTATTATGAATGATCATGAGACTTTACAGCTTTCATTTGAGTGCTTACAATTCATACTTGATATAGCTCATGATTGTAGCAGTATGACAATGTTAGCAGAGTAGATTCATTTCCTTGTCATTTGAGCTTCTATCATCTGATATTGAGCTATATATTCATTGACTAGCTAGCACTTCTATATACACTTTTATACATGGCAGAACAAAGGAATACTTATTGAGTTTTCATAGCTCATATAGATACTAAATTTATTTTTAGGCACAAATATCAAGAACAGACAGTAGAGCCTGATAGCTAGAGATGGACATTTCTATTGAAGTTGCAAGTGTAATACTTAGTACAGCCTTGTAGCTCCCATGTCATCCACGTCTTGGGGATGAACAGTTGTTAAAGAATTTTATAGTCTATATGTTGAGAACCTTATATATATCACATGCAACTTTTATTATTGTTTAAGTCTTCTGCTATTTATATTTTGATAGTTGTTGCATGTTAGTAGCACTGATTGTGTAGCAAGTATAGAGATCCGATTCGGCTACAGCGTCGGGTCGGGTTCGCGACATGAGATCTGCATAGGGTGGGTCTTAGGTCGTGACAATATTTGTGCATATATTGCATTTATTCTTAAAGTTTTTAAAAATTGTCAATATTTACAAAATACCCTATTCACCCCCTAGGGTAAATATCTGGGCAATGATAATATATAACTCACTCAAGTCATTTTTATTCAAATTAAAATTTAAATAATAAAAGAAAACATCCACTATAAACAGATGTTAGCTAATTTATGTTTCTTACCATAAAATTCTTTTATTAGGATAATTAATATAGTCTAATTTAATAACATTATTTTCCACCGGGGGGGGGGGGGAAGAGTAAAAGAATAGTAATATATATATATATATGAACTATTTAAGTTTAATAATATTATTTTAGAATATTTAAAGGGATTACAAGACTATTATGGTTAATTAACATAGTATAGTTTATTAAATTATTAATTCTTTTTATTAGGATTTGTCTTGTAATTTATGTTAATCCATTAAATTATTAAAGTGATAAAGATATTCAACTAAAAAATTTATTTTATTTTTAAATTATTATATATTTTTATTTTATATTATACACTTATATTCATGGTTAAAGTTAATAATATATTACTTAATAATTAATATATTTTTTAAAATATTTTATAGTATTACTATTAAATAGAGTAGAACACATATATAACTATGTTAATTGTGTCAATTTCATGTTAATAGGTTAAACATGTCATTTTCGAGTCACGGGTCATGAGACACGTTTTAATAAATGGGTCAATTTCGTATCAGTCGGGTCAACCTGAATACGACACGAATAGTAATCATATTAATTGTGTCTGACCCGTTTGCTAGCCCTAACTGTGAAGACAATACACTCTAGACATATCGAGGTCAAAAAAATGTATTTGGGTGTCGACCTAGATTTCTTCTCGATTGCATTAATGTGTGAAAGATAGAGCTCTGACCTTGCCTCTTGAGCATATCTTTTCCTTACCCTCTTGAACAGTCTGGTTCCAACACTGGGGGTGTTGGTCTTTCTGAGCTACTTGTCTTGGCTTCTGCCTCCTTTGATGTAACCTTTTATCACACAAATTAGGCCTAACATCCTATTGCACATACTCTTAAAGCCAACTTTTCTTGATGTTTTATCTCCTACTTCAAAGCTCGACATTCATCAATTGTGAGGTCCCAATCTAGGTAGAATTCACAATTTTTATTTTGATTCCACCATTTTGGATCTCTTTTAATGTATTTCGGCCACTTTAAGTTTTCCCAAGACAAGATCTTGTGGAACATGTGCCTTAGGGAGGCATTTAGAGGGGTGTAGTTACTATACTTCCTTGACCTCGAACCAGGTTCTGGCTTCTGGGCCCCTTTCTCAAGGCTCTGTCTTCTCTTTTTATCATCCCTCCTCTAGGATTGGTCCTCACTCTAAGATTGTTCTTTTGCATATTTGTAAGAGCTCTTCACGTTCTCGAGCTTTATGTATTATTGGGCTCAGAAGAGGAGAGTCACCATGTTTGTTGGTGGATTCTTGGTCAATAAGCCCTTTAATCTACCAAGTTGGAGCCTTAAGTTCAGGGCTGCTACCATGAACCCTTCCTCGCAATTGTGAATGGTTGTGAGCTCGGTACTAAACCTTGCTATGAAATCATATAAGGTCAATTTGCTCCATTGTTTCAATGTTAGAAGGAACTTGGGCCCTCTTCTAAGTCTTTTGCTAGTTAGAAACCTCTTTTATAAATTTCCTGCTGAGGTCATTGAAGCAGGATATTGAGTTTATTAGGAGGTGGTGAAAAACCATGTCAAAGTTGCCTCTTTGACGCTTGTGATGAAAGGTCAGCATATGAGGGCGCCAGTTCTTCCTTGTAAGGCCATTGTATGGTGAAAGTGTGAAAGGCGGTCAATAAGGTCAACGATCCCATCATAAAGTTTAAATTTCAGGAGGATAAACTTCTTTGGGCTCTCATTGACCATTACTTTATGAGGTTAATGACATTCTTGGCATTTTGAACAGATTGTAAAGGTAGAACCTCATTAGGATGAACATGAGGTATTTTATTCGTGACAACCTGATCTTAGGAGTTTGCCACTACCTTGACTCCTTGATGTTTCCTTAATTAATGTTGGGATCGTACTTGGCGTACTAACCGTCTCTCTTGCTCTTGGCCTTATTGCTAGACTAGCGAGTTTCCAACCTCTAGCATCGGAAGAGGCGGAGGCAGTAAGTTCCTATCCTCTTCTATGGGGGGGAGGAAATGGTGACACCAGCTGCTGATTTTGCACCAAGGTTGCCACTGTTTTACTTAGGGCTTTGACCTTGTTGAGTGAGATGCTCCATTCTTAGATTCATTGGACTTGGAGTGGGCTTCCGGGCGCCTGTCCTTCTTGTTGGGATTTGGTTGGGTTGTGCTCTAGGTTGATTTTCTCGTGGTTAGAGTTTTGGTGCCATTGGTGATGCTTTATTGAGAAGCTTATCGTTCCCATAGATGATGCCTAACTATTGTTACTAGTTTTGACTACATGCAATCTCCTTCATAACTTCCTTGTAAAACAAAGGTTAGGGGTCACTAGATCGGCCCTGGTGTGGCCACTCCAATGCTTAAGCTAGAAAAAGAATTGAAAGAGAGTGCAATTGAGATAATTTGTCATGAGTTTAGGGCATACCTTGCACCCTTATTTATAGAGTAAGTTCTTATCGATTCTGATAAGGATTAGGAAGAGAAAGATCGGATATGGAATGAGTTCATTGTTGAAAGTTTTCTTGTTGAACTCTGGCTCTAGAGGTAGATTTGTAGGGTGACTCTGTGGCTCAGTAAATACCTAATTCGGAGTACTTGTATCACAAACTCTAGACCTATATAAACATGTGACAATTATGTACACTAGTGCTCAAATATGATTTATCACAACCAAATATAAAACTATAGTCTACATTTGCTTATTTGGAAGACTGAAATCATACAAAAATACAATTTTAAAATAGATCTATTCGAAAAAAATAGGAAGGAAAACGGGTATTGAGAGAAATATTTACATAAAAAAGAGCCAAAAAGGTGAAAAATTCTCACCCTTGCAACTGTCGTCATAGTTGTCGTCAAGTCTCCATAATGGCATTACAGTAGCTTGGGAGCTGAATGCAGTGGAGTCCTCTTTTTGGTTTAAATAGATAAAAGGGTATTATGATTATTTTGCAACTTTTAGAATAAACCTAAAAATATGGACATTATCTAATTACACTCTGAGAGGTGGGTTTAAATAATCCCAATTTTGGATACTAATTCCACCCTTTTGTACTTTTCAAACACCGTATAAATAAAAATTGCGAAAACTAAAATAATCTAATGTCCCAATCTAACAAAATTGCTGAAATATTTTTTACTTGAAAAAAAAAGGGCCTATTAATATTATATTTCAAATTTCAAAAAAAAAGAAAAATCACTGGAAGCAGGTGCGAAACGGAATTCAAAACATACCGAAAAGAAAAAAACGGAATTCAAATTTCGAAAGAAGGAAAGGAAACACGTGCGATTGATTGGGTGTACCGTTGTGCGTAGGAGGGGCCCAAAAGTTGAAACCGATCCAAAGAGAGAACGGTCTCCTTTCTTTTCCCTCCTTTTCTGAACCCATTTCAATTTTCAAATCTCAAACCCCAAATTCATTCATTTGAGTATAGGCGATTTGGATCCAAACTTTGTTTTTTTAGGGTTTCTTTCTCGATCTCGCACACAGAGAAAGAGAGAGGAAATTAATGGACAAGTACGAGAAACTGGAGAAGGTAGGCGAAGGAACGTACGGGAAGGTGTACAAGGCGAAGGACAAGGCGACTGGGCAGCTAGTGGCGCTGAAGAAAACTCGGCTGGAGATGGACGAAGAAGGAGTCCCTCCTACCGCCCTCAGAGAGGTCTCCCTCCTCCAGATGCTCTCCCATTCACTCTACATCGTCCGATTGCTCTGCGTCGAGCATGTCGACAAGAACGGCAAACCCCTCCTCTACCTTGTCTTCGAGTACCTCGACACCGACCTCAAGAAGTTCATTGACTCCCATCGCAAGGGCTCCAATCCCAGGCCTCTCCCCCCGTCCCTCGTACAGGTATTATTATTATTATTATTATTATTATTATTATTATTATTATAAAGGAGATCTTCCATTGTTTTTCTGCGCACACATTCCAAATCCAATCCATCGTATCTTACATTGTTATTCTTCGGCGTTCATATGTTACTTTCCTTTCATACCCAAATATAATTAGATCATTTGCTCACTTCGAAAGCTAATTTATTAATGCTCTTAATTTTTTTATTATGACAGAACTTCTTGTATCAGTTGTGCAAAGGTGTTGCCCACTGTCATAGCCATGGTGTCCTCCACAGGTTTCATATTCTTCCCTCCACTTTTCCTCTCTCTCCACAGAATTTCTATCCCTTTTGATCTCATCTTTTGCCGTTTTGCGAGTATAGAGATCTGAAGCCACAGAACCTTTTGGTGGATAAAGAGAAGGGCATACTCAAGATTGCCGATCTTGGTCTAGGAAGGGCCTTCACTGTTCCTCTCAAGAGTTACACTCACGAGGTTTGTCTTCTTATGTATATTTTGTATGGGCCAATTGTACAGAGATGTAATTCTCTTCCATTTCGTTGAGCTAATTGATGTGCATGTGCTCTTTCGATTTTTGGTTGTTCTCAGATTGTTACGCTCTGGTACAGAGCTCCAGAGGTTTTATTGGGTTCAACCCATTACTCAACTGCCGTGGATATGTGGTCCGTGGGTTGTATTTTCGGTAAAATCATTTTACTTCCCCATGGTTAACAATTTGGTTTTCAACATCTTTGCTATTCCCTTTTATTGTTGTTCAAATTTCAACGCATGCTTTAGTTTGTCTTGAGATCCATTGTTTACATGATGCTTGTGATATTATTGAATGAATTGTGTTTAAAATTGTTCCCAAAAGTTCTCTCATAAATATCTTCGCTAAATTTTGCATCCTTATATCTGAGGCTCATGATTATTGAATGAATTGTGCATCCCACGATTGCTGTTCAATGTATCCTTTCTATGATTACTGTAAAGTGGTACAAACTTGAAACTGATCTTTCATGTAAGCCCTACTATTCCAGAAACTCGCTTTAGTAACAACTTCCATGCTTGTTGAGGACATCAATCTCTTTGCTCTGAACATTTTTTTCTTTTTTAACTACAACCACTTGGTTTTTACAGGGAAACAAATTTTCCCAGCCTGTTTTATTTATATTTTCCCCATTGCTTCTTCCCTTTCTTTCTCCCTTAATCCCTCAGTTATTTTCACTGAATTACTCTTTGCAGCTGAAATGGTAAGACGGCAGGCTCTGTTTCCTGGAGACTCTGAATTTCAACAACTGCTTCACATATTTAGGTATATCCTTTTTATTTGGATTAGTTGCTGGTTCCATTGAAGAAATTTTCTGCTTGCTATTCATCTCATCTCGACATTGATTCTGTTTTTGATCAATAATAATTTACTCCTGATACTCAAGTTGTCAATAGTTTCCAAACAATTTACTACCAGACAGGAAATTTATTGCAATATTGTCTTGGGCTATGGTTTGTGCATGTTAAAGGTTGTTGGGAACACCAACAGAGAAACAGTGGCCTGGAGTTAGTTCTCTGCGGGACTGGCACGTGTATCCCCAGTGGGAACCGCAGAACTTGGCACGTGCTGTTCCCTCATTGGGACCTGATGGTGTTGATCTCCTATCGGTAACTACTGATGCTTGAACTTTATTTTATGAGTAATGTTTTGTGATACAATATATTTTTTTTATAGCACAGCTAGCATAATGGTGTGGGATCTGTATCCATCATATTCATCTGGCTCTACTCTCATGTAAGGAGTTGTGCAATGAAAAAAAATTTGTATTATTTTATACTTGCATGCTTCTAAAGACTTCATATATAATAACAATTTTACATGTAGAATCTTCGATTACACCCAAATCCTTATTTGGGTTTTAAGGAAAACATTTATACTTTTTTGATTGTTTCTTTATTAATTTTTATCTTATTGCCATATCTTTACGAGGAAAGATCTTTTTTAGTTTTTCAGTTGTAATTTGAGATGAAAACCCTAACCCTCATCAATTGGTGTGTTGTCTAGCCCAGTTTCATACTGAAGGGAGATCTTAGTTTTGATTCTGAAACCTGAACACATTATTGGCAGCCTGTCTGTGAATAGGATTTGCTCAATTGCATCATCTTAGTTTTAACCCATTTCACATTGTAGTTATATTGGTTTTGTTAAGGTTATAACTTCACATAGACAGCATAGAACCACAATAATGCAGTCATGTGGGAATGCTTTATTATAAACTTGACTGTGCTTAACGACAGAAAGTAGGACTGTCATAAGTCATTCCTTAAATTGAAGTGACTCCTATAGTGGCTGCACTCGTCTAAAAATTTAGGCAAAAAAACTAGGCAGCTATTTTTTCTTTATTTTCTGAATAATGTGAGATTAATATTATGCTGGGTGTGTTTGGCCAATGCAGAAGATGCTCCAGTATGATCCAGCGGATAGAATCTCAGCCAAAGCAGCTCTAGATCATCCCTACTTTGACAGCTTAGACAAGTCTCAATTCTGAAGTTACATTGCACCCTGGTTTTGTTCAATTGATGCTCGGTGGAGTCAGTTGTAATCACAAAGAATGTCATCATCTTGGTGATTTTGAACTGTCACATAACATCTGCAACTTATATATTTCATTCTATATCTATTTTCAACAATTTCAAGTTGTTTCTAGAACTATATTTTTTTCTTGTCTTTATTCTTTTGGTGATGCAGTACGTTAATCTATAATCTCGGATCAAATTTGATTAAAATTTCTCTGTGATGTTGAATCCAGTTGCCAATTGAAATATAGAGTTAATTGGTGACGAGTCTCTCAAACAAATGACAAATTAGTCTAGAGTCCAATGGCATACATTTTTTCAGCCCGACAGTTGATTTTTTTACTTTTTGAGATGAGGCCAATTTGGATGAGCTGTCATTTTTATTTATTTTTCTTTCAAATGGCAATAATATCTTTGTATATGATTTACTCTACACAACCCACGGTTACCTTCTCAAAAACCACTTTTTTGAATTTGCACCGCCAAAAATCTCCCTCCAAACCACCCCCCTCCATTGCTTTATATGCTCTCTTTTGCTTAGCTAAGGTTCTCGATTCGAAGCTGTTACCTTTTTTCCCATAACCAAATATGGATGTGACCTCAGATTTGCACATGAGTGAGGCCAGAAATCTATCTCCCCTTTTCTTTCAAGTTTAGAGAAATGGCAAAGTCGAAGAATCACACTGCTGATAACCAATCCTATCACATCCCAAACCTTACTTTATACGAATTAGGGATAATGACTAGTCACTTAGGTACTTTGACAATACACTAACTTTGTTTAGCATATTGATGACGTATTTAAGCAAAAGTCTCTTTACATATCTAAGTAGATTGCATTCAATAATATAAAGTTATGCAGCGAAAGTTTGAGTCTGTAAAATTTTTTGTTTGAATGCAGTCACATTTGGTAGAGCATAAGTAACATAACATAGAGTTACAATAATATGAGCCAACATTACATTATACACGATTATTTAAACTAATACATCATTGATGAATATTGTTTACATTATATTTTTATTCTAAGCTATCACATCAATCTGTTATTCGTCACTTTGGGTTGTTATCTCCATGGTTGGAATATTAGTCATTTTCTAGCTAGAGTCTTTGTTTATTATAGTTTATTAACACTTGGATCTATAACTCTTTAGTCGTTTATGAAAATATTCATGATAAAACTCTGTGAGTTTAATGAAAAGCTCATGAGTAATTCTAGTCTCCTATCATGAGTTTTTGAAAACCTTTTTTTTTATAACTTTAACAATTTTTAAAAGTTTTATAGATAGTAATAGAAAAGAATTGTACTAAAAAGTACAGACATTCTTAAAACATAAACATATAATTGAGAATTGTAAGATCATTACTTGAAATCATACAAGTGTTTATGTCAGATAGTTTTGCAAGATAATCATGATATCATAAAATCTGATACTCATGAGTAAATAATAAATGTCACAGTTTCTTAAAACTTTTGTCCTTAGGATTATAAGTTGTCGCGTGGTGACTTGAAAATTGAAGCAGTACAAAATTTTGTGCCAAACAACTAGAAGCTATGTCCCTTGCAGACTTGAAATAGTTACTTGGGCAACTAAATGTAATCTAGAACTCTGAAGTTTACATGACCTATCAGATTCAAACTCCCGGTCGAGTCGTTCACCAAATTTAAACTCCCGATCGAGTTGCTTACCAAATTCAAATGCCCGACCGAGTCTCTTATATAGACTTATCTGAAGTTTATCGAATCATAACCCTCGACAGGGAATGTAGGGCATATAAAACTTTATACTAAAATATTCTTGCAAAAAACATTTTTTAAGTCTTCTATGCTATAAAACATTTAAAGAATTGTTACTTAAAAGCATGCAATTCAAATATTTATTTCAGTATTCTAAAAACAGTCATGCTGTTATGATTCGGAACCCACCCTTTGCGGATTAGGGGCCGTGACTGACACTGTCACTCAGATAGGTCGTATAAAATCAAATGAATTACACAAGACAGTAATAAATTTTTCTTTTATTTTATTAAGTGCAAAAGTTACACATATGCAACTCATCTGATAACCAATCAACTTAAACAATCATCAATAAGATCATTCCTAAGTACAATCTCCATCATCATTGATCGAAGTTCAAATCTAATAACATCTTGCAGTATCACTAAGTCACAATGTCTATATTAGTATCATCTTTACAGGATTAACTCAAATTAAGTCTTGGAGCTATACATCATCAATGTTGCCCACCAACACAATCATTAGCTCCATTAGACACCGTCATTGTCTTTCCTTCCATATTGTGTTATCTGACAAATTGGTATAATTCTAGGGTGAGCTAACTTAAGCTTAGTAAGTAAATCCTTCACCCTACCATAGGTTACACAAGGGTGTAAAATAAGAGATAATCAAAAGGTATCAAGTTCAAAGAAATTAGCCATCAGGTCAGAATAACACAGTTCATAAGGAGTTCACAATTGCCATAGGAATACTTAAGCAAGTCAACAAGCACAAATGTATCAACATATAACGTTTAGCTGCCGAAATCAAAGTAATTCAGATCAAATATAATGAAAAGCCTTAAAGGTGTATTTCACATCCAAAGAATATCATCGTTAGATCAACAATCATGGTGTGTAATCAAACATATATAAATCTGAGTCTACTAGATGCTATGAATAAATAGGGCTTGACTATCCCCTAAATAGTACCTATTCAAGTTTACCACTCATATTTGGGTTTCCCTGAATGGCACCAAGAGCTCTTATCAAATAGTCATGTCCTCATCAGGACTACGTGTTAGGTATCATTTCCAAACACCAACCCGTAGGTCATCAACATCAACAGAGTCAAAATCTGCATTGTGACAGACACAACCCCGAGTACTCACAAATAATATTATTAGCACATGGATTCCACAAGGTATGTACATATACACAGATTACAATTGTCCACGATAAAATGGATCACAATGATCATAAAGATAAGATAAAGCCAAGGAGTCGAAGGACTCATAGATATCCACAGCAAATAGAATCTCGATAGATCACAAATTCCATAACATAAATCACAATAAACAATAGGTTATGGAATTAAAGTAATTATTGATGCATAATTTCAAGAACAAGGATTGACAATTATCCAAGTAGGCCACATTGACAGAGTAGAAATTCACATATTAGAGTTCGGGTTTACTTACATTGGGTCCTTAGCATTGCATTCTCATACTGGTACCATAGTAGCTATTCCATAGCCTTGTTCTATTTTTCCATCATTTAGTGGTCCTATAATGTATCAAAAATACATTGTATGTTGAATTAGTACACATTCTAATTCAGGTACCTCAATTTTGTGTTTTAAATTCTTTTAAACTTAGTCTAGTTGATTAAGAGACCCTTAGATTCCCAATCTAGGGTTCTTGTTGCTTTATAGCTTATCTGGCCCCTCGGAGCATAATGGTAATTTATACTTTTAATGTCCCAAATTTCTCCGTACATGAATTGCATATTTAGACTTTATTTTAGAGTCCAAATGGTCCTTAAAACATTAATATAGGTCTTTTAATTTCATCTATACTCATCTAGTAGTTTCATTAAGTCTTAAGGATGTATTCGTCATTTTTTAGTTTGTTACCGAGTTTTATTTTTTCTCAAGGGATGTCAACATCAGGTCCAGAATATTGAAGATAATCAATTTAGGCTTTTTCAGATCTTAATTTGCCTATTTATGACTTATATTAAGCCTATGGGCATTTTTGTAATGTTACACTTTCACGTGTCCCATTTTTTGATACTTTGTTTGCTAAAATAGATTCTACCGTTGAGTCCAGAAAGTCAAAGAAAGTTAGAACATGCTATCGCTGACATTTAACTAGCTTTTGCATTACTAAGGGCATAATGATAATTATGACATTTCACGTGTCTATATTTTCGAGACCTTGTTTCATTAAATGGACCCATCATTGGTTTAGAATGTCCCAAAATGTTAAGGTAGGTATTTTTAAAGTCATCGGACTTTAATTGATAGCTTAATTAATACATTAGGACATAATTAGAATTATTCTATTTATTCGTTCATACTTTTTGAGATTTAATCTCATAAATAAGACTCCGCAGTTGAGTTCAGAATGCTCAAAAATGTTGGGTTAGACTTTTCGTGCATTTTAATTGGCCTTCTTTTGGCCTTTTTTTGGCTTAAGGTATTTTAGTAATTTATCATAATTTAAAAAGAATTTATAATTGTTTTCTAGGCCATTTCGTAATTAATAGAAACATTTGTTGGTCAAAAAAGAATTTTAGAAAGTTGCATAACTGAATCGTCCGGTCTAGTTCAAAAGTAAGTGAATCGGTTCAAAAGGGTTAAGAACCAACTAGTTCCAAGGGTTTAGTGCATCATGTTGACGTTCACATGATGTCAATAGCCATTTAATGAAACGACACCTTTTAGTTTAATTTAGAATTTGTTTTAAAACAGGTTAGCCCATGCTTATATTCGACTTGACTCGTGACCGACCAGTCAAGAGTTGACTTGGTTAACAGAGACCTTGCTGGCGCCGATCGCCTTCTCTGGCGACGACGATCTCCGACGATCATTTTTCAATGAGGAGTCCAACGTGGTTTGAACCGTTTTTTCACGAGGATTCCATATCTAATGTCAAAATGTAGTTTGACCGGACTTTTGTCGTTGAAACATGGGGTTACAAGTGCTGCTCCGGCGAAGCCCGATTTTTTGGCGAGAAATTTCTCTTTCTATTTCGACGTGTTACAGTCATGGTTTTCACTCCATTCTTCTTCTATTTGATTCCTGGGTCCTCAAGGAATCAATCTGCGTTCATAAAATAGAGAAAAATCATTTCAAACTTATACTTTCAATTTCTCTTTCCTTGATTGTAAATCATCATTTTTTGGTGGTTTCTTGACCATTTTAAGCTATTCAAATTGTATTGTGACCCATTTTTTTATGCTTTTTTGGGCCTTATAGTCCGTTTCAAGCTTTATCAAAGCTAGGTTCCAAACCTAGTTTTCATGATTTCGGGTATTATGAGTTCCATGGTTTTCCAAGCTTAAACTGTTCAATTTCTTTTCTATTTTCTTTCATTTTCAATATCATACACATGCATGTAAAGTTTAGGCTATATATAAGCTTAAAACAATGAGTTTTTATGTTACTTTTCTAGTGAGAGAAAATCAACATTTTTCAAATTACCTCAGTGGCAGTTCTTTCCTAGCTCCTTGGGCTTGCTTCTGAGCTCCAATGGTTTGTCCAAGGGTCCTTCTATAGCCTTCAACCATTGCATGCAGCATGCATCTCCATTTTCATGCTTCTCTCTCTCTCTCTCTACATTTCTCTCTGCATTTGGCTGATTTGGAGTGTATCAAACACTTAACACAGTTTTTGTGTTTGTATAATGCTGCTTTGCTGCACGGATTTTGATTGGGTGAGTGTTTGGTTCAATCACAACAAGGCACCACACCTTTGACTTGCCCGTAAGCTGACACCTCATTTTTTGCATGCATTTCATGCTAGCATTTCATTAGATTATATACACTTTGAGTGGACATTATAGCACAAAAGTGCTGACAGCTTAGTCAGTAGAGTTTTGACACTCTTTATATGGGATCTTTGGTTTCAAGACTTTATAGGAGCTTTTTAAGTCATTTTCTCCATTTTCCTTTTGTATATGCATCATATTGCATGTTAGAGTATTTTACTCACCTCCAAAATTGTATTTGCATCTCCCAAAAAGTCTCTTATAATTTTTGCAATAATTCTTGATTTAGCATACTTTATTCATGTATCATTAGTCTTGCCTTAGTGAATTTTATGCTCCAATTTTTCAAAGTTATTCAATGTGTTAATCCTCGGTTAACACCAATCATATTTTGTTATCAAGTTATGACATTTGATATTAAATCACATTATTAAATTAATTGTCTCTAATTCATGGCTAATTGTTCTCATTGATACATTTGTTTCCATATTTATAGACTATTAGCCTTAAGTAGAATTGTCCATGATTATTAAGAGAATTTTCTTTTAATAATCATCATTATGCTTAACTGTTCCACTAAATTGGGTCGGGATGTTTCACATGCAGTTGAAACATGTAGTATAATAGTTTGAAACATGTTATAAAGTTGAAAATAATTGCATGTAATGCTATA
Source organism: Nyssa sinensis (assembly GCA_008638375.1). Taxonomy (NCBI): domain Eukaryota; kingdom Viridiplantae; phylum Streptophyta; class Magnoliopsida; order Cornales; family Nyssaceae; genus Nyssa; species Nyssa sinensis. The sequence goes on along the minus strand of CM018051.1, from coordinate 41,660,867 downwards.
AAGCTGTAAAGGACTACATTTTATAGAAAAGTCTCTACTTTAAGATTCAAGGTTACTCACTTGTGGTCTAGAGTTCACAATCACTTGCTCACTTAACTTGCCTTGGCATTCATCTTATCTCTATTTCTTTACTAGTGATCCTAAATCATCAATCTGAATACATTGATACTATATCAGTACATATCTCAGCTTAATTTTTTGCTTACTTAACAGTTTTAGTCTCTTTTGAACTTAATCTTATTATTTAGGATTCCCTCACGGTTTTTAGTTAGGGTTCCTAATACTTCGTAGCTCATCGTGTGGCTTACTTTAGCCTTTAAGGGCATTTTGGTCATTTGCCTTTTTTCATGTCCTATATTATTCGGTACATCATTTACTCTATCGAACTTCATTTTTGAGTCCAGATGGTCTTTTAATCATAAGGTAGTCCTTCTTTTACTTTTTGAGTTCATCTGATTGCTTAATTATACCTTAAAGGTAATTTGGTAATCTGACCGTTCATATCTCGTCTTATGTACCCAATTATCTGAAACGAAGCTTATTTCCAGACTCAGAGGCTCCTATATACATTGGTTTGGGTTCCTTTATTCTTTTTATACTCTTTTGGTAGCTTCATTAAATCTTAGGGATGTGTTCATCATTTTTTAATTTGTTTCAGTTTTATATTTTTCCCAAATAGATATCACTGTTGGGTTCGGAATCTCGAAGATAATAAATTTAGACTTTTTCAAATCTTAATTGGCCTATTTGTGGCTTATATTAAGTTTAGGGGCATTTTCATAATTTTACACTTTCATATGGGACCATTTTTGGCTATCTGGATACTTAATTTGACCTCACTGTTAGGTTCAGAGAGTTTAAAAATGTTAAATATGCTTTTTCCTATTTTTTATCGATTTGTCTAGTAGCCCGTATAACACCAAGGGTAGTTTAGAAATTTCACATTTCTATGTATCTGTATTTTCGGTACCTCGTTTGACTAAATGGACCACTCTACTATTGAGTCTGTAATGTCAAAAAATGCTAAGGTAGGTATTTTCATAGTCAACAAGGTTTAATTGGTAGCTTAATTAATAATTAGGACACAATTAGAATTATTCCAGTTTGTCCGTTCATATTTTTTGGGATATAATTTCCTAAATCGAACTCTGCCATTGAGTCCAGAACGCCCAAAAACGTTGAGTTAAACTCTTATTGCATTTTAATTGACCTTCGTTTGACCAATTTTAGGCTTAATGGTGTTTTAGTAATTTTTCTAATTTTAAAAAGGATTTAAGATTAATTTTAATTAATTTTTGGGGTTTAAATATAATTTTAGGAAATTTATAACCTAAGTCGTTCAGTTTGGTCACATGGTAAGTAAACTAGTCCAATTTGGACAAGAACTAACTGGTTCAACTAACCCGAGGCATCATCATGATATCAACACTTTCTTTAATGAAACGACGTTGTTTAGCCTTAGGTTAAATTCGTTTTAACGCGGGTCAAAATAGACCTGACCCGTAACTAACCCAAACCTAACCCGACAATGTTCATCTTTGTCCCAAATTAGGGGTTTACTGTAGTTGCGAGTTTGAAAATTCTCAGAGTTAATTCCTTCATGTTTCTTCAACTATTTTGATCACTCTCCAATCCAAATCGACTTTTGAGACCTTAACTTAAATTTTGATAGTGCTTTGAAGGTTTGAAATTCATCGAGAAGCTTAAGGTCGAGCTTGATAATTTCTCTATAATCCTGTTGGTTCTGCCTCATTTCTCAACCAATTTGTGCATTTGTTTTTTGTTTGGAATCCTTGTTTAGTGGGTTTTCATCTCCCGTTCATGGAATCAAGCTTGGTGCTTGATCTCTGTGTTTTCAATTTTGGTGTGTTTTGGCTTTTAGCTGGTTCTAATTTTTCTCTAAGCTTTTTCACTTGGTTTTTTCTTGTTTTATGAACCATTTACTTCCTAGTTCAAGTTTTGATCATTGGAAATTGGTATAGTTTGGATCGATGTCTAGGCAAACATTGAAGGTCTGTTAATGGCTAGTTCATGAAGGGTTTGGTATTCTAGGGTCTTTCAGACCCTTTTACAAGCTCTAACATAACTATAGTATATGCAGAAACTTAAAGGAAGAAAAAGAAATGTGTACTAACCTGTTTTAGTTGGCTTTTGAAAATTTTCTTCTTTCTTTCTCTTTTCTTTTCCTCTTAGCCTAAGCACTGTTGTTTTCCTTTCTCTCACTCTTACTTGCACAATTTTCTTCTCAAGGTTGTAGTATATAACATGTGTATATATATTTCCTTTACACTGCCTCTCTCTCTTTCTAACCATGTCTTCCTCCAATAGCAACCCTTTCATTGGGCGGCAGCCACAACTGTTGTAGTTATCGCTCTCTTCTTCTTCCTCTTCAAGCTACAAGGTAGCCCTCCATGCCCCTATTATCCTCCAATTGCTATGTAGACTGCTTTGCCACCCTTTCTTTCAATCATAAGCTCACACACCCATGTCACACACACACACACACACTAATACACGTACACTGTTCCCCTTATATATGTTTATATATATATGTGTATACACCCTTCTTTCTCTTTTACATATATATATATATATTTATATAATCGTACTTATGTATATATATCCATATATATTTTTTATTAAATATTTTAATATATAATTCCTCACTTTAGGTTAGTGATATACTCGACCATTTAACCCTACTAACTTTATTAACCTAAGTTTGGTTAGGTTACATTCTAACCCTATATTGGGCTATGGCTTATTATAGTAGCAGTCCGCTGTTAGGTTGGGTTAGTTTCTAACCTTATCTTGTGTCGTGTCATGACAGTGCCCAAAGTATCCTCAAATTTTGCTTAATTGAGTTAACTTTCATCACACTGTCTTAATTGCCTATTTTACTAAGGGTTGGTGTTAGAAATCTTATAAAGCCTATAAAAAGGGGATCAAGAAGCCCAAGAAACACAGATGGAGCCCAAATTTTTGATTTTTCTTTTAAAAAAGTGAGATTGAGAGAGAATGGTTTTTATTGCAGCAAATTTGCCAAAGTGAGAGCGCTTGATTGTTATAACTCAATAAATTGAGGTTTTATATACAATTTTTTATTTTATCATCACGTTTGTCGAGGCATGCATATAAAGTATGTTCATTACTTGTTTTTGATGGTATAATATTTTTTGAATTATGCTTTGGTTTGGCTTTTAAATAAACGACATAACTATTTTTTATGGTCTCTCTAGTGGTATAATATTTTTTGAATTATGCTTTGGTTTGGCATTTAAATAAACGACATAACTATTTTTTATGGTCTCTCTGGTTTGAGTTTTATAATTGGTATCAAAGTCTTTTTGGTCGAACAAGTAGACAGTAAAATTTTAGTCTCTCAAAATAGAGATGTAATGATACAAACAAATAGAAAATTATGAAATACACAATTTTTGGCATGATTTTGTCCATGAAATTTTGATTATTTTTTTTAAACCAAATTTAAAATTGAATTTATACAATTTGTGAATGATCAAAATAGCAAAGTTGCACAATAGTAAAACTTTATTGTATCTATGAGACAGTAAAATTTTACTATTTCAGAGCTAGTGAAATTTCAATCATTGTGTTTCAAAAACTGATTTTTTTTTTTTTGAAAAAACTTTACTACCTTCAAAGTCTCTTTATTCATCCAAAATGTGGCTAAAATGATGAAAAAAACAACAATTGAGAATTTTTCCAATTTTCTTATGGTAGTAAAATTTTGGTCTTTTTAGCCAAACCTTCACAAATATGTTGATAATTAGGATGGGCTTCAAGTTCATTCTTTTTAAACCCCAAAACTCCCTTAATATTCATGTGACTCAAATACCATTTACTATATTAAACCTTCTTATCTGTAACTTCTTTATGTGAATTCATGAAGTGTTTCAAAAAGTTTTTCAAATTTCAAAATTCAATAATTTACAAATTATAAGTCTATTTTTAATAAAATTTATATATTCAGACTTTAAAAATTAAGATCTATAAAACAAGATCCATATTTCATATGGATTTAAAAAAAAAAAAAAATCTCTACAAAACAGTGAAATTTAATTCTAGGGAAATAATTAAAATTTATTGTTTTATTAAATAAAATAAAAATCATTCCTAAATACAAAAATGGATAGACTTCTTTTATTATAAACAAAAATTTTAATATGCTTCATGAACAATCAATTGTTAAAAAACTTTAAATTAGATCACTTATTGAGACAAATAGTGAAATTTTATTGTTTCAGAAACAATTAAACTTTACTATTTGCATGTGTCACCTTGGTTACCACTTCAAGAAAAACTGAAAGGAAGAAGAACAATGCAGCAACTTTTGTTCAGACCCACCATTTATGCTTTCATTAGGGAATTCCCAACCTTTGTCAAACAAATAATTTTTGTTGTTCATTTGTTAAAACTACTTCACTAGATGGTTTTCAAGTATCATTTGTTTCAAAATAGAAGAAAACTTAAAAGTGGAATTAAGGGTGGACCTTGCATTTCCTATGTGTGCTTTTTCAATTGAACTGCAACATCAAAATTAATATCACTGTTTGGAAAAATATTCATATAAGATCTAAATCAACAACTTGTCGATGAACTCGCACCCTAATAGCGAATAAAGGTTGCACTAAACAACAACTTGATTAAGAGTTGGCCACCATTGAAATGAAGGTTTTATGATGAGTTATTTTGCGTGGTGGGTGGTTGGAATTGTACCTCATTTATTTTGGATGATGTCGTTGACAGTGGTAATGATGATGATAGAGGTTGTAACATCCCTTAAACCCACCCTATGTTGATTATAGGTAAGTGATTGACCACCAAGGCTTTTCCAATATCAATTCAACCACAATTTAAGGTTTATTCAAATGCAACGAAATAATCACAGGGTAATCATTTGACATGGCTTATCATTTAACCATTTGGCGCAAAGCATTCTATTATATTAACAAAAGATGCTTGTAAGTTTTCCAATTATACATATTCAACCAGTCTTAGATCTTCATACAAAAAGTCTCCCCTGAACTATCTACTTAAAAGAGTACAAAAACTTATTTAGCAAAAATAAACTCGTCTCATCCTTTAAGCACCTACTCTGCATTGCTTGAAAATGAGCATGTCTAACATTTACTTGAAAACATGATAATCATCTGAAATGAGCTCAAGAACTCAGTGAGAATTTCATAATATGACAAGGGTTTGAAAACTATTATGTAGTTCTATACTGAAATATTTATATTCATTAAGTGATAGAATATGTTGTATCTAAGTAAATAACTGAATCAAAGTACAAGAGTTCAATAAATAATATCAAATGCATTTTCAAGCAAGTCAAGTAATCTAAGAAAAGAACTTCAATCAAAAGTCTCAAGTCAATGTCATAATTCCATAATCAATAGCATCGCTCGATAATCCTTAGTTTAAAGCCTTAGTCCAATAATCAATATCTTAGTCCAATAAATCTTATATCAAGTCAAAATCATAGTTCAATAATTCTTAGTCTAAATTATAGTCATAGTTTAATATATTTTACTTCGATAGTTCAAAGTTCAATCCTAGCTCGGTGTTCGATCATAGTTCAAATTTAATATACACAAGGGTTCAAGTTCATAGGTTTTTCTTCTATGGTTAGCAAATTAGAACTTCGCCGACTGAGATTGATATTCAAAGAACTAGTTCGAAATGCCATTCTGTGTGGCTCACCACTAATATACGTTGTGGCTAGAGTTCGATAAAGTTATAATTTATTCGATAATGACCGTTTAAAGAAGGTTGGGTCTATTCAAAAACATTAAAATTAAACTCAAGGTCAATAATAATCAATCAGAAGCCTAGATACCAAATTAGTATTTCTATATCTAATATCGAGTCAACACTAATCAATGATAAACAGAAATCACGTAATACCATGAATATTTTAGAAATCAATTTCCTAAATTAGAAAAGAAAATAATATATCGATGAATTATTTCAAACATTGCTTAGTACATGCATCCAATATCAAAAGTTATAAAGGAGTTCAATAGTTATATTTATAATGAAAATTACCTTAGACATGTCATCAAATACTCACCTGAAGTCCAAAAGCCTATATGAAATTCCTTTCCTTAATCAAACACTCCTATAACACAATTCAAGATCTTATTAAATACTTATTTAAAGTATTACATAATGTAAAACGTTAACTTAAAGTCTCTTTTAGCTTGATTGGACGTTGTATTTGGGTCCAGAAGCCTTCAAAACCTTGGGACAGAGGCCTTTGTTGTCTTCAGAGTTCACTAGGTATCCTAATTGTACTCATAGGACACATTTGGTATTAACCATTTATGGTACCATATTTTTCAGAATTTATTTTGAAGAAACAGGAGTCATCCTTGAACTCGGAATGTAAAAAATAGTCAAGATAGACTTCTTTTTATATTTAATTGGTCTTGGCCATAGCTAGGGGCATAATCATAATTTTACATTTTAGGTATCTAAATTTTCAACACTCCGTTTGTCAAAATAAACTCCGCTATTGCGTCTGGAATGTTGAACATTGTCAGTATAAGCCCTTCCCATACTTTAACCGGGGCTTCGTTTATTATTCAATAATATTTATTATTTATTTAATTAATTATATATATATATATATATATTATAAGATATAACAGAGCAGCATCAGTAGCCTTTTGGTAAAGGTTTTGCATTTCAATCACTCGGTCTTGGTTCGAATCCTCTACGCGGTGGATTTATTTTATTTTCTTTTTATTTCCTATATATATATATATATATATTGAACTCAATTTAGTTCGGACCACATTAAAATCTTGGCCTTTTAAGCAAGGGATCAGGGTTCGATTCACGGGCCCAGCGACCAATTTTTTATTATTGATTTTCAGAACCAAACGGCGGATTACCAAGCCAAATGGTAGATAAAACACGTATCCAGAGTAGGATATTCCTAATTCGAAGCGCGTTTATTAAATCAAACCCTTTATCCGCGTAGCCAAACAGTCAAGCTGGGGTTTTAAAAACATAGAAGTGTTTATGAAACGACGTAGTTTCAGGTTATTTGGCATCTAAAAATCGTCCCACCAAGTCTTAACTCGGTCCCGACTCAACCTGACCCGACATCAATCGGGTCAACTCGTCGCAAATCGTTGTCGTCCTCAACAACGGCGACCGATTTCTGGGAATTTCCCAATTTTCGATGACTTGTTTTCCAGCTTAATTTCGATCGCTTTTTGATACTAAATCTTTTTAAACTTTACCTAAGATCTTTTAATCATATTTTAAGCATTTAATCATGGCTAGATCATCCCTGACTTCGGATCTTCGTTTTCTTCCGATCACCTAAATTTCTCCCATTCTCGGTCGTTCCTCGACCATTTTCTCTCATTGTTTTTCCATTCTTTATCATTTTCAATTTCTTACATGATATTAATGTTCAAATGGGCTAAACCTTAAACTTCTACTTGACTTTGTTTCGCTGGGTTCGGCCATGGTTGGCCCTTCTTGAACCTTAAGTTTTTCCACAACTTTTTCTTCCATTTCCAACACAATTCTTCATATAATAACTTGAAAAGATGATCTAACTCAGAAAAAACAGGAATCTTACTTGTTTTCCAGCCTACTAGAAATTCTCTCTCCTCTCGTTGGTTTCTCTCTCTACGCATATCTCATTCTCTCTCTCTAGTCTGCTCAGTGACTCAACCCTCTTTCTTTTCTTCCTTCCTCCTTTCAACAACTTGCATGAGTGTAAACCAGTCTTCCATTTCTCTTCATTCCTCTCTCTCTCTCTCTCTCTCTCTCTCTCTCTATTTTGGTGGTTTGAGAAATACCAGCACAACACACAAATTGTATATACATATGAAGGTGCATAAGCTGCATGTTTTATGATTGGTTAATTTTGAGGTTTTTGACATCCTTACCTTTGACTACATGAGAGCTTGACACATCATCTAGTTCATGCATTTCATACAAATATATTATAGGTTATATATATTATAAGCGCCTATTAGGACTTGAAGACGCTGGTAGCTTGGTGGTATATTCTTGGTACTTTTCGCTTAGCGTCTTGAGTTGAAGACTTGGCAAGTCAACTTTTTGCTATATTTTTCTCTTTTATTTTGTTAGTAGAGGATTCCATACTTCTCTCAATATTTTATTCATCATGTATGCTTGATTTGTATATATTTAACTACTTGATGTATATTTTGTGCCCACAAAGGATAGTCTCTTCATGTCCTTTAATTAATAAGCTTGAGTAATTATAATACTAGCTAGGACATTTAGGCTTAATATTTATGCATCGTTAACAATTAGTCCTTAGTTAAATTATTATTTTTTTTATATTAATCTTTACCATCTTATTTTACTTAAGAATCATCATTGTTATCTTATTGTCATGGTGTTATTATACACTAATGTCTTTTTAAGGCTCACTAAACAATCATAATCACCTAATAATTATGTTGGGGTGTTATTGAGGTGGCAATGATTTATCCTACAATAAGCTCGTGAGCTCTTTAAGACTGGTCTCAATGGAAGAAGAACGAATATTGCATTTGTGTCTGATTAAAGGGACAACGATTCAGATTGAAAACCATCGACAAATCAAGAGGTTAGAGATGATGAGAGAGAAAGAGAGAGATGGGCAAAGAAAAATTGGTGGTCCACTAATCAAAGACTACTTTGGGGTATTATTGTCACTTAGGAAAAAGATAAATATGACATCTCATCAAGATGAACCTTAGCTTAAAAGGATAAAAAAGTAATTGGACTTGTAACTTAAAATTAAAGGACTATGGACTCACGCTCCCACAAAGTCCATAAAAAAGACTTATAACTAATTATCCCTAATGTTTTACTATCTTTTTTTCAGGGATAGTAGCTTTTAATTGTTGGAGAAACAAATTTTTTGCTCTTCAAATTTTCACATGCAATATGAATTTTATTTGATAGATCTCAATTTTTAGAACACAAATATATAAATTTTATTGAAAATGGATTTATATATTGTGAGTTATTGAATTTTGAAATTTTGAAAAACTTTCTTGATACCTGGGTGCCAATCTCTACGTACAATTAAGAATGTAAAGGTATTTTAGTCATAAAAGGTTTGAAGGACTTGGTGGACTAAAAGGTTTGAAGGACTTAGTGGGTTGTGGACTTAGATTTGATCATAATTTTGTTCTTTTTCATGAACTTTTGGTTGAACGGCCATTGAATATATTCTTTCTTTTTTGTTTTTGGTTGTGGCAGACTTTTCTCGATGAAATAAAATTGTAACATTGAGTGAATTGCATGATAATTTGAAGGTAGTTAAAATGGAATTGTACTTAAAAATTTAATGGAAAGGAAATAAATAGAATTGCAATATTTTCTTGTCTCATATTTCTTTAGGACGTGCTTCATTTGCTGGGTGCTTTTTTGTATATCTTTTCCTCATTGATCACAATGGCAATACGCCAATCTATTGAGATTGAGCTTAAAAAAATTGGGGTAATATTAGGCCTTTGTCCTAATGTTGGTTTTTTCGGGGGATAGTCTAACTAGGTTGACGAAAATAGCAATTTGGGTTTGTGGCTCCCATTTCTCGGTGATTTTCTATTAAATTATTTTCCCCAGTTTTTTTTCATTTCATGTGACCTCTGACAATATAATCTTTTTCCCTTGCATCGAGTAATTCATCAGGATAAAAGCACTGAAAATTACTACAATGACAAGTGACATTGGAACACCAAAAAGACTTGAGAGAAAAAAATGAGCTCAATTTAAAAGTTACAAAAAAAAAAAAAAAAAACTCAAAAATTGAAAAAGAGAAAAAAAGCTAAAAAATGAAATTCATTGATTTGATGCAAATATTATATCTTTCCTATTTTAAGGTTTGAATATTTAATTTTAAATTATAGTGCTGGAGTAAAATGGGAAAGATATACATTTGCAAAGTTTGGACATGTTTTTCCAAATTCTTGTTTGATATTTTATTAAAACTTTTTCTTCTTCTATTACTCTCTATCTCTCTTCTGTTTTACCGTGTAAATGCATGTTAATGGAAACAATAACCCATATCTGCTAATCTGGTACTAGTATTTTTCCATCAGGCACATATATTATAATATAAGTTTGTGATTGGAAGCGTCTACATCTTTTCTTGTCTACCATGTAAATTGTGTTGGTGTGTTTTTTAGAGGCAGAATTGTTTGTAGAATCCAACATGTAGCATAGAGTTGGTGATCATTCATGTAACAAACAATCAAACATCATTCCTATTCCAGTATTAGAGGTTGAGGATACTATTTGGTGAGGATTGGAGTCCAATGACTTATTCCCTCAAAAATCAGCTACAAGACTAGCTAAAGATATGAGATATAGGGATATAATTCAAAATTTGCATCAAAAGAAGTCTTATTTCACTTGGGCTTAGAAATTAAGGTGTGCTCCTAAAATTAAATCTTTTTATGGTTGGTTTTAAGGGGTAGGATCCCTACAAAAAAGTTGCTTAATAAAAGAGGTATAAATGTTGATATATTGTGATCTATGTCCGAATAAAGTTGAGACTTAGAACCATTTATTCTTACAGTGTAAAGGTGCTAGATATGTTTGGGATTTGATTGTGGGGGCATGTGAGAGTCTGGATACGGGGGATGTTGATATTATTGAATGATTAAAGAAAATTCAAAGGATCTACAAAAATAATAAGGAAATTGGAGAGAAAGTGGCTAATATTCTTTAGCAAATTTGGTGTTAGCGTAATGACAGAATGTTTTCACAGGATAAATTCAACCCTTTTCAAATCATAGATGAAGTCACTTTTATGTTTAGGAATTACTTTATGATTGATGGCTAGATTAGTTTTAATTCTACTGCTAATGTTAGGAATAAAAATGTGAGATTTATTAGGTGGGTTCCACTAATAGGAAAGGAAAAAATAAATTTTTATGGATCTAAAACAATAAATAGTTCTTTGATAGCGTGGGTGCTATTGTCAAGAATGACGGAGGTGAGATTTGTTGGGCTCTTTCTAGTTGGTGTAATGGTAATTATTTTGTTCCTTAATTAGAAGCTGTAGCTCTTCGTGAAGGGTTATAAAGAATAGACATACAGGATTGTAATAATTTTGATATTGAAGGAGACTCTAAGATTATTATTAACACGTTATTAGGGAAACAAAGGTGTCCTTGGACATTATATAATATATTGAAGAATTGTGTTAACATCAATAAGGAAAAAGGTTTGCAGTTTACATTTAAACATGCGTATAAAGAGGCAAATTTAGCAACTGATTGGTTGGCGAATAAAACTCATACATGGAAAATGATATGCATGGTTAGATAGATATTGTAACACCCACCTTTAGTAAAATAGGCAATTCGGGACAATGTGTTGAAAGTTTCATCAATAAAAGAACCTTTTCAATTTTTTTAAACACTAAGCAGTAAAATGACCTAAACTAGGGTTAGAAACTAACTCAACCCAACAGTGAGTCATAACCCTAGTTAGGTCATCACCCAAGTAGGGTCCAAAAATCAAACCTAACCTTGAGTCAGCCTAACTTGACCTTGGTTACAAGACCAATTCGTTAAGTGATCAACACACCACTAACCTAAATTTGTTTGGGGGGGGGGGGGGGGGAGATGTAGAAAAATAGAAGAAATACAAAATAAAAACATAAAATATTAGAAAAAATAAAGTAAAAATATAGAAAATTATTTTATATATTATGTGACTCATACATAATGAAAAAGCCCAAATACACACACTAAAGTGTGTATATGTGTGTGTATATATATAGAAATATATATTAAAAACTAGGAAAAATAGAAAAAATAAGTAAAAATAATTAAAAAAAACTATTTTTAAAGGTCATGTGCCTTGCACATGATGAAGATGGCCCAAACACACACCAAGTGTCTATTAATGTGTGTGTGTGTGTGTGTGTGTGTATATGAATATATTGAAAAAAGAAGAAGGAACCAAAGCACATGCACTTACTACAGCAACCATGTGCTAAGCCACCCATGGCCACCTTGCAGCAGTTTTGTAACTGCTCTATAGCCCACAATGCACAGCCCTAGCCACAATTTTTTACCAAATTCCTTAGCCATGAAGCAAGGGTTTATATATATATATATATATATGTACAAGCTGTAAAAACCTAAGGTTTACTTTACTAAAATTGGGAGAAAGAGAGAAATTTTGTGAAGAATTTGGGGGGGTGGACTAATGCTTGGACAGAGAGTGGAGGAAGAGAGAAGGAAAGAGAAAAATTGAAGGAAGTTTGTTTGAGCTTAAAATCATGTTAGAACTAGTCATTCTCTATTTATTTCAGCTTCTATGTAAGAAATAGTCATGATTAGATCAATTGCATGAGCTTTAGACCTCTGAAATGATAGAACCCAAAAGGAATCACCGTTAATAGACCTTCAAGGTCTGCCTAGAATTCGACTTGAATCAAACCTGTTTATGAGCATCAAGACTCAATCTACATCCAAAACGAAATAAACTAGAAATCGGAAGGGGCCGAATTTGGGACATGAGGAAATGAAGCACTAAGCTCAATTCCATGGAAGGTAAATGGAAGCCTATGATCTAAGGATCACAACCTAACAAACATAACCTAATTTGGTTGAAGAACAAGAGAAATATGGGCAATTATTCAATTGGTCATGAAAGCTCAAGTTCGAGCTCCACAGATGGATTAAATGCCGAAAACCTATTCTAAATCAAAGATAATCCACCCAGAAATCATTTAAGATTGAAAGTATATCAAAAAGTGGTATGGAAACATGCAAAATAGCGACAAAAAGTTTAGTTTTCACAGCTACAGTAAACCCTAGCTCATTAAGAAGAAGATAAACAATAACTTTGGGTCGGGTCTTGAGTTGGTAACGGGATTGTGTCACGGCTCGAAACCCACCCTACGCGGATTTAGGGCCTGTGACCAACACTCTCATTCAGACAGCCTGTACATAATCAAATAAATTGCACAAGAGTGATATATTTTTTTGACATTAAATGCGGAAGCTACACATATGCAACTCATTTGATAACCAATTCATCAACATTCATTTATGAAGGATACTCAAGGTAAAATCATTGTGATCACTATCATCATCATGATTCATCAACATTTATATATACATCACATATGTATCCACAAAAGTACAAAATGAAAATCCCCAAAAGTCTAGGCTGTCATCAAGTTCAAAAATATACATCATATGATTACCATAAATGATCCACATCACATCCAACCAAGATCCTAATACAAAAGATCCATTACATTCACGCTCTCAGCCATATAGTGTGAACTTTGCTACCTCCATGCCAATTTAATTACCTGAAATATGTTGGATAAAATTCATATGAGCTTCACTAAGCTCATGAGTAATTCATGCATCCTATCACAGGTTTTGCAAGATAGAGTTTTGCATAAAATACCATGGGCACCAAGTTTCTTCAAACAGATAACATATACAAAGGAATATCTTAAACAGGTTTTCAAAACAGATCACGTATAAAGCATAATAGAGTTTCAAACATATATAATAGAAGCAAAAAAATAGATCACGTATTTTTTTAACATTAAATGCGGAAACTACAAATATGTAACTCATCTGATAGCCAATTCATCACCATTCATTTATGAAGGATACTCAAGGTAAAATCATCGTGATCACTATCATCATCATGATTCATTAACATTTATATATACATCATATATGTATCCACAAAAGTACAAAATGAAAATCCCCAAAAGTCCAGGCTGTCATCAAGTCCAAAAATATACATCATATGATTACCATAAATGATCCACATCACATCCAACCAAGATCTTTACATAAAAGATCCATTACATTCACGCTCTCAGCCATACAGTGTGGACTTTGCTAGCTCCATGCCAACTTAATTACCTAAAATATGTTGGATAAATCCATATGAGCTTTACTAAGCTCACGAGTAATTCATGCATCTTGTCACAGGTTTTGCAAGATAGAGTTTTGTATAAAATACCATGGGTACCAAGTTTCTTCAAACATATAACATATACAGAGGAATATCTTAAACACGTTTTTAAAACAGATCACGTATAAAGCATACTAGAGTTTCAAGCAGATATAATAGAAGCAATTCTAAAACACGTTATTTTCAATAACACAGTTCAAATATCAAGTCACAAAGTAGATAATGTAAAGTTGTTCACAAAAAGTATAATAGCATATGCATTTATTTAAAATATGATTAAGATAATTAATTTTGAAACAGATAACATAATAACGAATGACAAGTACACACGAAAGGATTCTTATAAAATTTGATTTTGAATAACGAATAACACAAGATAGATGACAGACACATATTACACACATCAAAGATTCACATAATGAGTTAGAGCACTATATGGGTAAGTCTCATTAAGAGTCAGAACGCCATGTAGGTAAGTCTCATAAATGAATTCTACAATGAGTCAGAGCACCATGTGGGTAGTCTCATCAAGAGTCAGAGCTCCATATGGGTAAACCTTGTGTAGACACAAGAATCGAGTCAGAGCACCATGTGGGTCAGTCTCATCAAAAATCAGAGCGCCACATAGGTAGGCCTCGGGACAGACACAAGAATCGAGTCAGAGCACCATGTGGGTAAGTCTCATCAAGAGTCAGAGCGCCACATGGGTAGGCCTCGAACAGACACATGATTAGATTTAAAACAAGTATAATTCAGGTTGCGTAGTCAAAACTAGATCACGTAAATCATTTTTTTCATTAAAGGGATGCGATGATTTACAAACATTTTTCAAATCAGTACACATGAATGTCATTTCGAAATATAGTCATGAAGATCATAGTTCTCGAATATTTCACAAAGTGCAGATAAACATTTGAGCAGATATAAAAATTCATAAGATAGACATTTGAACATGATATAAACACTTAAGCATTTATCAAATAAGAGATAAACACTTAGGCATTTTTCAAATAGGAGATAAACATCACTGATCTAGGATATGGAATTACTCACCTTAAACTTTCAGTCCGTTTCATTAATCTCATTTCCTTTGTCTTTAGTTCCTAGATCATATGTCAAATGCACATAACTCCGTACTAGAACATAACTAAGGCATTACTATCACCCACTTATTACTTTTCGTAACTAAATTTTCCTTAACGAATTTTATTCGTTAGTCTAGTAGCCCTAGACTTAAGTTAGGTCCCGCCCTCTTTTTCTAAATTCATTTTATAGCTAAATTAATGTTCGAAACGTAATGGGTATTACCTCATTTGTGGTTTCATATTTTTTGAAATTTATTTGGGCTTAATGGACCTCACCACTGAGTCCAGAATGTCTAAAATAGTCAAGATAGACTATTTTTTATATTTAATTGGCTCCGGGTATTATTAGGGGTAAAATGGTAATTTTTTATTTTATGTGTCTTAATTTTTGGGATTTTATTTCACAAATTGGCCCCTACCGTTGAGTCCGAAATGCCCAAAAATGTTAGGTTGCATTATTTTTTTTTTATTGTATTTGGGCATTGGGAACATTTCACCAAATTAAATTAATTTAATTCTTTTATTTCATATTATATATATTCAGTCCATAATATTCACATGTGTGAAGTTGGCATAGTGGCCACATGTTTGGGGTTAGATCTCTCACATGCACAGGTCAGGGGTTCGAAACTTAGGGAGTTGCGGCTCCCCTTTTATTTTCTAATTTTTCATTGGCCAAACAGCAAACAAGGTGCAATCCAGAGATAGGATATCTTGTTCCGTATGCCGTTATTAAATCAATCTTTTAACCTCATAGCCAAACAGATCTATTCTATTTTAATTTAAAAATCTAGGAGCCTAAATGACACCATCTCACTTAACCATGTGTGCGCTTGAGTGGGTTCCGACGCAAACCCGACCCATTCTTGTTCATCTTCTTCCCCATCTCTCACGCCATTATTGCCCTAATTCACAGAATTTTCCATATCTATTTCGTGATGTTTTAGGTAGCCATTTCTTCTATGGTTTGTTCCTATGGATTCCTAGGACTCCAAGAAAGATTTTGGCGTTGGTCTTGGGGTTTGAATTGGGCTATATATTTCATTTGGGTTTTGACACTTGTGATTGAAACAAGCTTGGTTTGAGCTTGTTTCTCCACCAAAAATGATGGGGTTTGCTCTACTATGATGGTCTCATCATGGGGTTTAAATTCCCATGCATAAATTGGGCTTTGGTGTTGATTTGGGAAGGTTGGTTCTTAAACCCACAACCTGCAAGTTGAGGTTTGAGGGTCTTTGTCTTGGCTTTTAGCTCGCGGACTAGGGTTTTCATGACCCTTGTGAAGTCTATTTCAAGTCCGAAGTGAAGGAATTGAGTTTAATGAAGAGTGGTTCAGGTCTACTTCTTTGGAGGTCCATCAATGGCGGGTTCCCTTTTCTGGGGTATTTTGACTCAATTTTCTCATAAATTTATGTAATACACTTATATATATATATATCTTTATATGCACATGCATGTGCTTATTTTTCATTCAAAAGTGAGTTACAATGATCATTTTCTTAGAGAGAAAAACATATGGCTTAGATATTTTTACCTTTGGGTAGGATCTCTCCCTCATTCTTGCTTGATTTTGAGTCTCTTAGGCTTCTTAATGGTTGAACTATGCTTGCATGCAAGTTGTTTTCCTCTTCTTCCTCTCTTATTCTTATTCTTCTTCTCTCATTCTATCTCTCTCTAGCCGTACACACACATGCACACACACACACACACACACTTCTAATACGCACACCACATATATATATATATATGTACATATACATACATATATATATATATATATATTCAGATGATGTGTTACATGAATTCTGATTGGTTGTGAGGGGTGGTGGAATGGGGTTTTGTAACACCCCGACCCGATTAAATAATAATTAAGTCACTAATTTTTAATTAGTGACCTTAAAAGGAGTAATTAAGAAATTTAATCGAGAAACAAATGATAATTCCAAAAAAGAAAAAATAGTTTCGAGACCTTAAGTAACAAGGTTAATTCTGAAGAGAAATAATCTACGGCTACGATTTACAAAATCAAAACATGAAAGAGTAAATATTAAATTTAAAATCACAAGGTGAAAATAAATGCAAAAATTGAAGATAAATAAATTAAATGCCAAACAAGGCACAAAGAGGAAAATAGCAAAAATAAGCTCAAATTGAGGCCAATGGGTTTTGAACCCTTGACCTAAAATAGGAAAAGACTTAAAGCCCAAAAAAATACCACTTGGGCTGCCCACCTATTTGTGATTAAAAATACAACCTATATGTATATAAACACATCAAAATATCCCTCCACCTCCCAAATTGGCCAATGGCCTTACATGCAACCAAAAAAATTACTTTTAAAATAAAACAATAAAATAACAAGTGATATCATATATCTATATTACGTGTGGGCAATTGAAGACCAGAAAATCAGAATTTTGATTTATAGATCTGATGTAGAGTAAGAGGCTAGAGAGAGAGTAGAGTAGAGAAAATGAGTTAGAGAGAGAGAGTGGAAGGAGAAGAAGGGAGAAGAAGGGTTGTTTGCATGACTACCTGACCTGCAAGAGACCCCAGATCCAAACCAAGTGAGAGGGAATAGGAAGCAAACCATTATTGGGGTACAAATTTCAAACTCACAATTTTCTTTTCTCTCTAAAATTTATACATCTATACAGACTGTTTGGGTCCTTTTTATGTATGCATGCATAGTGTGAGTTTGGGGGAAACATAATAGAAAACAGATCTTGAAGTTGGAGCATGTGACACACCCTAACCACTAAACCCAACAGATTTTCTCTCTCTAAAATTTTTTCCATAATCAAACTGTTTTAAGCTTTTTCTTCTGCATGCATGATGTTTAAGAGTTATAAGCTTGAATAAAGGCAAGAAATCGAGCCTAGACAACTTGAAACAGCCTTAGAACCCTAAACCCGTACACATCCACCATTACTGGACCTCCAAGGTGCAGGTCTGAGATGACCTTCGTAAAACATATTTTTGTTGTGTTAGACCCAAAATAGGTCTTATGAGGGTATCAAAAACCAAGTTTCGCGACCGTGAAGCCCAGGTAAAGCCCTCTAAAATCTGACTTGTAGTTTCGGGTATTGGAGACCAAACTCACAAATTGACCACAAAAACAAATTTTGTTGTTGGGGGATGAATCTACATGAGCCTAGGATCAGAATAGACCAAGCTAGAGGCCACAAGGTCCAAAAATAGACTGGTATGTTGAAGTTGCAGGTTCGGTTATCTAATTTCAGATCGAACGCTTGAGCTCGATCTAGTGCCCCAAATGAATTCCAAAACAATCCTCAGGCTTCCAAAAACACCTTGGGATGAAAAACAGAAGAAACTACCTACACAAAATTCACGAAATTGGAAAAAATAAAAATCGGGAATGTTATGACATGGAAATTTTTTTTTTATTATTTTTATTTTTCTTTGCTAATATTAATTATTATTATTATTATTATTATTATTATTATTATTATTATTATTATTATGATGAATGTATGTATATATATATATATATAATTTAAGTTAATTAGTGTGTATATGTGTACACATGTGAGTGTGTGTATTTAAATATGTAAATATATATATATATATGTGTATAAAACAGTGTGCCGTGTGTGTGTGTGCATGTGTTGAGTGTTACACACTCAAAGGGGCATGGGTTGAGGTTATGTGTGTGAGTGGAATTCAGGGAGTGGGAGGTGCAGGTCTGGCCAGAGGGTGGTTGGTCTTGGAGAGAGAGAGAGAGAGAGAGAGAGAGAGAGAGAGAGAGAGAGAGAGAGAAATGATAGGGAGAGAGAGAGAGAGTGACCTTGTGTAAGTGATTGTGTGTCTCGGGTGAGAAGAAAAGAAAAGGAAAGAAAAGGGAAACAGAGAGAGAGAGAGAGAGTTCTGGACTGTGAAGAAGGAGAAGAAGCTCGAGGAGTGACCAAAAGAAGGGTGGAAGAGGGCACGGCTAGAGAGAGAAACAACAGAAAAACCGTGAGTAATCTTCTTCTGTTTCAATTTTTTTTAAAAGCATGTTAATTGATTCAAATTGTAGGATCTTAGAGGGCATAATGTAGGGATTATTTTGCAAAAAGAATGAGAAGAAATGGTTGAGAAACTAGGGAGAAAACCCTAGTTGCAGGTTTCGGCCATGGAGGTTGAACCTTATCATTTTATGTGTAAAACTCCCTTTAAGTGATCCTAAAGAAACCCTACGGAGTGCAGAAAGAGAATGGAGAAAGAAAGAATGAAAAATAGTGGAAAAATAAGCAAGAAATTAGGAATTTTACAGTTGGCCGGAGATTCGGCCATGAGCCTTTGAGCTCTATTTCGTGGAGATGGGGATGGTTTGGAGGGAAATGGAGGTTGGATATGGAACCTACGCGAAAAACCCTAGAGAATGGCATTTTAAAAACCTTGAAAAGTCACCGGAGACCGGTCGCCTGGCGCCGGAACCCTACTGTACGTCGCCGGAAAGTCGGGGAAGAAGGTGGGGGTGACCGGGTCGGGTTCCGGGTCGGGTCGGGTCCGGTTCGAGCGGGTGTGGACCGCCCCTGCCATGTGTCGCGTGGGTGTTTTAAATTAAAATGGGATTTGGCCCGTTTGGTTGCAAGTGTAAGAAATTAAAAGATTTAAATTGGAATAGGAACAGGGATATCCTATCCCTGTTCTAGATAAGTCTCTGTTTGGGTAACCGAATTGGGAATAGTGAATTTTGATTAATTGTAATTTTGACCTTGAACCTTTTGAAAATTGAACCTTGACCCAGAACCTTAAGAAATCTGATTTTGAACCCCAGAACTTTGATTAATTATGTTTGACCCCCCATGAATAAAATATTAATAAATTATTAATTAAATTAATTAATTTAATTAATTAAATATTCAAAAATATCCCGGAGTCCAAATGGGGCGAGTCATTAGTGTATTTTGACTATCTCGACCATTCTGAGACCAATGGTGAGGTCCATTTTACGAGACGGGATCCCAAAAAAATAAAAGACCCGTAGTAACCTTTAAAATTACCAAAATGCCCTTGAATTGAAACACAGTCAAACGAACTCCGAATTAGGTAAACAAAGAGTGAAACTTTATTATCTCGAACATTCCAGACTCAACCGTGGAGTCCGATTTGTGAAAAGAGGTTACAAAATGTAAGGACACGTGTAAAGTGCAAAAATGACTGTTTTGCCCTTTTGAACCCAGATGTCCAAATCGAATTCTACGAAAGCCTAAACTTATTTTCTTCAACGTCCTAGAACCAATGGTAGAGTTTAATTTAGCAGAATAGAAACCTATAAATTTAAAGACATAAAATTTGATGAATAGCATAAATTCAAATGAAAATAGACTGAGTGGGAATTTATGTTTTTAGGGACACTTACAGGACAGGAGAGGGAGATCTGATCTCTTGCATCTTCATTGACCAGTGCAGTTACACATTGTGCACGTTCTTCTTGGGTTGTGACTGACCCATCAGGTATGGTGTTTTGCTAATGTTAGAAATGAAGTTAAGTTAGGAATATTTGTGAATGACTGAGATGCTGTATGTGTTTATTTGTAATGTGTTTACCTGATTATTTGGAATTGGTTGTTCACATGTTATGTGTTACTTGCAAGTTTAAGAACATGAATTATGATGTATGAACACATGAGATATGCATGTATATGAAACTGACTGGTGATTTATTTATTATTGTCAGAGCATGTTATATTATCGAGATCCATGTTCATTGAGATTGCATTGGCATATTGGCATATGATGAATTCCTTGAGAACATGGCGTGGGTAAGCACGTGGTGCTTTGCATTATGAGGGTGTAGATCCTGTGGTGAAAAAACCCAAAATTGGCCATTGCATTGGTACTCCGTAGCCATCGGGGAGTACCCGTAAACGAGACATGGGTGTGGCATAGAGTTGTGCATGGGTGTGTCACGCATACTATTCATATATATTACTGCGATGCTTGAATGTCATTTAGAAATAAATGTACACTTTGCACATGCCACGCCTTAGCTTTATTTCTGGCATTAGCATTTCATCATACCAGCAGTTGTGCTGACCCATTCGTGGGCAACATTTTTCAGATGAGGATCCTCCAGCCACTTGAGACTCTATGATGCCCTGATAGGGTGGAGTACGCGCGATATATTTATGGTCCATGAGACTTGTATTTTGTTATGTAAGGGCTTAAGCCCGAATGACCGATGAACGATGTATTGTATATTATTTTATGTATTGATGAGAATGGATGCATGTTTAGTGAATTTGATTACTTTTGTCCTTTTATTTATTTCATTTCTGTCTCGTCAGTCGCGCCTCGGGTTTGCAGAAATTCGGGGCGTGACAGGGAATTAGGGCTACAATGCGGTGGTGTTGGGGAAGGAGATGAACAGTGGCCGAAACGGGTTTTGGGTCCGATCTGGGTTCGGGTCAGAACCCGACCCGTCGCATAAATGGGTTAAGTGAAACTACGTTGTTTGGTTAAGAAAATTTTAAATTTCAAAATTTAGTGCTGACGTCAGCATTACGCATTGAACCGGCCAAACTGGTTGGTTCAATGAAATAGTGGACCGGTTCACTTATAAATAAAATGAACCCTTTGGTTTATTTCAAAAGTTTTAAAGAATTACATTTTGGCCCCCCAGGAAATTCTAAAATATCATTTGAACCCCCAACTGTTTAGAATATTTCTATTCTGGCCCAGATTTTTAAGAATCAATTCAAATAAGCCCCTGGAAAAATAAATAATTTATTTAATTATTTTATTAATTGTGTAAAATTACTATTTTGCCCTCGGGCACTAAATGAGTCAAACGAAGCCCAAATAAAATAAATGAATAGTGTAGTTTGACTATTTTGGACATTCTGGAGCCAATGGCAAGGTTCGTTTCCTTAGACAGGACTCTAAAAAATTTAGACACGTTAATATATAAATTATCAAAATGCCCCTAATACAATACGAAGCCCAAATGAAGTCCAAATTGGACGAAATTGACACCAATAGAAGCCCAAGTATTAGCGAGCTTGTATATATGATTAAATAATGATTCGGGGTCAGAACGTCATAAAATTTAAATAATCGATGTGTCCCTATGATCAAAAGCAGATACCAAATGAAGTCCAAAAGACCTAGAAATTTACGTATAAGATATGTAAAATATTCAGAGGACCATGATAGGTTCGGGGCAAGAAAAATAAATTACCATTTTGCCCCTGCTTATGCCCAAAGCCAAATAAAAAGTCGAGAAGGTCTAAATTGACTTTCTTCGACGTTCCGAACCCAACAGTGAGATCCATGATACCAAAATAGGTACCGAAAAATAAGTCACGTGAAAAAAAAAATTATCAAGTCACCACAAGTAGACCAGTAAGAGCAATCCTAGGAAATTAGGATACGTCGGTTCTAAGATTAATTGAAGAGCATCAATTTAGAGATGATTTGAAGTAAATGAGGAATTAATTGAAGCCTTGATGAATTTGATTTTAGGAATTTCAAAGGGAAAGGGGAATCCCACCAGTAGTGCTGACTCAGGAGAACAAGGTGAGTAATCTTGTACTTTGAAGTGGAGGTTTTAATCTCCATGGATTCTGAAGTAAATAGAAGTTTAAATGTTCTGAAGTGTTTTCACATCTGCAGTATTTCTAAATTTAAATTCCCGTATTTATATGCTTTATATTTCAAATGTACTTTCGTATTAATTATCAATCTACCATGGCATGAAAATTTATTTATGATATTCTAACAAATGATACGTTTATTTTCTGCATGTCCATGTAAATGCCAATTTTATTAAATGCCTTTTGAATTAAATGTTTTCATTCTGTCAATGCTTTAATAAATTCCTGTACATCGTGATTTAAATCCCTGAAGCTCATGTGTTAAATGTTTCAAGTATTGCCCTCCAAGTATTTAAAAACACCGTTAAATTATCCATGTTCTGAATACTCATGAAAACTCTTTCCTTTATTAAAGTCATGTTTTTAAAAGCTTATCAAAAGCCTTTCTTGAAGAAGCCATATTCTTAGATGCTCATAAAAAGATTTTCTTGAAAAGACATGTTTTCAATGCTCGTGAAAAAAGCACATATTTGAAGAAGTCATGTTTTCAATGCTCTTTGAAAAGCATCATTGAAGAATTAAAAGGTTTTACAAGATAATGGTGCATAAGCACCGCAATTGATGTTGGGTTCCTTCGGAACTCAATTGACATGAAGAATGCTCGGTAGCAGGATCTAATCCCCCAGGCATGAGATCTCTCAGAAGTAAAACTAGAATCTGATTCGAAACAGATTCTCCTAATCAAAGTGAAAAGATGACAATGTTTTCAGAAATGGTAGTAGGTTTTGAACCCGCATTTATCTGAAATAGGTTTTTATATATATCCCTTTGAAGTATCGAAGAAGAATAAATTTGCATCCTCCTATTTTCATGGAAAGAATTTCAAATTATTTCCTTGGTCTTCAAATAGCCACTCTGCACATGTTTATAAAGTCTGTTGCATATTAAATGCTTTATTGAATGCTTTTAAAAAATGCATCATGCTACGTAATTTGAATATTCTTATATTCTACGATCATTGAAGTACGTGCCTAGCTTGAATGCCTTGTATGCTTCACGCTATCTTTTTGAAGAATTCTATTTTCTGTATCTGAAGTATATGTACAATTGGTAGTGCATGTTTATATGAAGTCTCTTTTGAACTAACCCACTACCAGTTGAAACCCATGACAAAGTACTGGAATTACTCATTGGGCTTTTCGAAGCTCACCCCATTCCCTAACATTTTTCAGGTGATGATAATGGATGGAAGCCTTGCCCAATTTGGGAATAGGAGATTGGTAGCTCTATTTTGATTTGGAATTTTGGAAGTACTAGGACCCGTAGTTGGTCAAATTTTGATGTAGTAAATTTTGGACAAATATGTACTTAAGCCCGAAGAGGCAATGGATATGTAATATATATATATATATATATATATTATAACTTTAAATTTTTAGTATGCTTTGAATGTATATTATTTGTTTACCGCTCTAAAGAAGAAGAAGAAACGATGGTACCGAGCGAGCGTGCAAAAAGAAAAAGTTTTTCACGCTTCCGTAATTCGCCAGTTCTGGCCCTATCGCACAGCCGTTCGGCATCGTTGCTCACGTGAAGCCTGACCCGACGGCCCCTGGGCCGAAGGGTGGCGATCGCGATCCTGGATCCGCAAAGGCCGGATTCTAGGTCATGATAGGTTTAATATAGTATATACATAGCTTATGAGATATATAGCACAAAAGTGCTTGTAGCCCAATTGGTTTATTTTTTGGGTATAAATTTCTTCTTAATTTTTGGTCTTGGGTTCAAGACCTTGGGCTAGCATTTTTTGGCCTATTTCCAATCTTTTTCCTTCTTATGACTTATTTGGCATTTTGCATATTATATCCCATTTTTTATTTTTGCATTCTTTTTATTTCTTTCCCACATACTTGTATTATTTGTAGTCTTTATTATCTTAATTTAATCTCCCATAATTATTATTTTGCTTCTTAAAGTCTTTATATTTAAATTAGTGACTTAATTTTCAATAATCGATTTGGGGTGTTATAGTTTGGGTCCGGACTGATGTTTAAACAGATATGAGCTTAAGTTATACGACACCATTTTTGTCATGCCCCGAATTCCAGCAAACCCGAGGCGCGAGTAACGAGACAAAAGAAAATAAAATAATAAAGGAATAAAAGATAATTAAGGACGATTACATACATTCTACATACTGTTCGGATAAATACATAAGGTCTGGTCCATTTCTTCACCACTTGCAAAATAA
This sequence comes from Nyssa sinensis, assembly GCA_008638375.1. NCBI lineage: Eukaryota > Viridiplantae > Streptophyta > Magnoliopsida > Cornales > Nyssaceae > Nyssa > Nyssa sinensis. The sequence continues at coordinate 41,636,013 of CM018051.1, read as the reverse complement.
AATACAGTCGCGGGCTTATGCCCTTGCACAATATCAAAAGCGCCCCTTGGGCCTAACATAGTCCCTAATCAGTTCATCTCCACGCCTCGTACCGTTGGGACATCATCTGAAATGTTTGCCCCACTAAAGGGGTCAGCTCAACATGCTGGTACAATATAATGCTAATGCAAGAAACAGAACTAAGGTCGTGGCATGTGCAAGTGTACAGTTATTTCTATATGGCATTCAATGTCATGATGGCAGCATATACACAATATGCAGTATATGAGCAGTATGCGTGACACACCCATGCAACTCTATGCCACCCATGTCTCATGATACGGTCATTCTCCGTTAGCATGAGTACCGCCGCGTATGTCTCGCTTCACGATCCGGAATCCGTCAGGCAAGCAAGTACCTATTGGCCGATTTTGGGTTTTTCACCACAGGATCTGCACCCTCATAATGCAAAGCACCAAGTGCTTACCCACACCATGTCTAAGGAATTACACTATGCCAATATGCTCTGATATCATCATGTCACAATGCAATCTCAATGATGTATCTCATTCATACATAAAGCATGCTTTCAAGTACACAATTCATAATATCAACAGTTCTTCAAAGCATATAATTCACACACCACACTAACACATGCGACATACCCATAATCATCATCCAACTTAACAAGATAGCACGTAGCACATAAGCATGTGAACACTCAGGCAAACATGTGAACAATCAATGCAGCAAAACAAGTATTCCTAATCTCAATTATATTTCTTACTTAGCACAATATATCGTACCTGATAATCGATCTCAACTCAAGAAGGGGCACTCGTAGTATGGTAGAATCACAGTGAGAATACCGAAGGTCAGATCACCTTCTCCTTGCCCCCTCGTGTCCCTAAAATCATAATAGGTGATTCAGTTCATTGTTATTTGAATTATGCTATTCATCAAATTTTATATCTTTAATTCATAAGTTTCTATTTTGCTAAATTAGACTCTACCATTGAGTCCGGAATATCGAAGAAAATAAGTTTAGGCTTTTGTAGAATTCAATTCGGACACCTGGGTTTAAAAGGGCAAAACAATCATTTTGCAATTTACAGGTGTCCTTACATTTCATGACCTCTTTTCACAAATTGGACTCCACGGTTGAGACCGGAATGCTCGAGATAATAAAGTTTCACTATTTGTTTACTAGATTCGGAGTTCGTTTGACTGTACTTCAATTCAGGGGCATTTTGGTAATTTTATATGTTACTACGGGTCTTTTATTTTTCGAAACCCCGTCTCGTAAAACGGACCTCACCATTGGCCTCAGAATGGTCGAGATAGTCAAAATACACTAATGACTTGTCCCATTTGGACTTCGGGACATTTTTGAATATTTAACTAATTAAATTAATTTATTAATTAATTAATTAATTTAATTAATATTTAATTAATATTTTATTCATGTGGGTCAAAACATAATTATTAACAGTTGGGGGGTCAACTCATAAATTTCGTAACTTCTTGGGTCAGTTTATAATTTCTAAAAGTCAAGGGGCCAATTTGTAATTTAAGAAAGTCCCATTCTCACCATGGATAGCCAAACAGGGGATAGGGTTAAAACTGGGATAGGATATCCCTGTCTCCAATTAAATTTTCAATTTCAATTTCTCATCCCTGTTGCCAAACACTCCCATTCCCCTTTTAATTTAAAACCAGTGAGTGACACGTGGCAGGGGCGGTTCAGCCCCGCCCGAACCAGACCCGACACGGACCCGAGGCCCGACCCGGTGGCCTCCCTTCTTCCCCGTTTTTCCGGCGATGACCCAGTAGGGTTCCGGCGCCTTCTCCGGTGCCGGCGACTTTTTCCGGTGAGATTTCATCGACTTTTTAATACAGTTTTCTTCGGTTTTTCTAGGGGATTACGTATCTCGAGTTTGTTTTCCCTGTCATCAATCAGAACCTTTCGAAATGACTAGAACCGTAGCTCCGGCCACCCCAAACCCAGATTCCGGCGAGCTTGTTTCCTCCGATTCTATTACTGTTTCGAACCATTTCTTTTTCCTAAAAGTTTCATGTACTTAATATGAATATTTTCCTCTCATTTAAACAAGTTTCAACACATAAAATATCAAGAACTAAGCTCTCACCCTAGGCCTGCAACTCGCTTTTTCTCTCTCATTTTTGAACCATTTCAGTTCATTCTTTTTGCAATAGACTCTAAATATTTTAGTCTACAAGACCCTATAATTTAATTCAACCATTATGCTTTGAAAAATTTAGAAACAGAAGCATAGTTGACTCACCTATTTTCTGGTTTCTCCAGTTGCTAGGCCCTTCTCTCCTTCTGGTTTTTTCTTCCTTTCAAGCTCTTAGAACTCCCCAAGACACTCTCAGCTTTTATCTCTCTTTTCTATCTCCTTTGCTTATTCCCTCAACCCAACGTGCATATATGTATACACACATATACATGTCCACACCCTCACGCTACCTTTCTGCAACCAGCCTCCCTGTTCCTGACCTACCCTCTGTTCTTCCTGACTTCTCTTCCTCCCCTTTTCACTTGCATTTATTGCCTTGCTTGTATTTGTGTATCATGTATATGTATATTATATTACACCCACACTCACACACAAGACACACACACACAGCCGACACCTCACATACCCACTTGCACAACCTGATTTTTATATATATATATGTATGTATACGTATACACATATAATTATACACACACACATGTCTAATACACACACACCTTACACATATGATACATACACATTAAATTTCAATCATAATAATAATAATAATAATAAAATAATTAATAATAACCATGAAAATTTATATATTTAAAAAAAAAAATTTCGGGTTATTACATCCTTCCTTGCTTACAGAAATTTCGTCCCGAAATTTAAAATAGAATACATCAAGGATCAACCAACTCGGGATACCTAGTACGGACCTCGGCCTCACGCTCCCAAGTAGCCTCCTCAACTCCATTATGGTTTCGACGAACTTTGACCCAAGGGATGGTCCTACCTCGTAAAACCTGGTCCCTCGAGTCCAATATCTCCACGGGTCTCTGGTCATAGGAAGTGTCGCCTTCTAGCTAAAGATCCATCCAATCTAATACATGGGAGGGGGTCAGGCTGGTACCCCCTCAGCATCGACACATGGAAGACATTATAAACTCCAGATAGCCGTAAAGGTGAGGCCAGCTTATAAGCCACCTCACCAACCCTCCCAAGAATCTCAAAGGGGCCTATAAATCGTGGTGACAGCTTCCCACTATGCCCAAATTTCCTCAAACCTCGTTGGGGGATACCTTGAGGAACACACGGTCCCCAACCTCGAATGACATAACTCCTTTGGTGACTCTGGGCTGTCAACAAGCGCTACCTGATCACCTGTATCTTGTCTGCGGTCTCACGGATTAGATCGGGTCCCGAAACAATCATCTCTTCTACCCCAGTCCAACACACCGGTGAGCGACACGGCCTACAGTACAATGCTTCAAATGGTGTCATTTCAATACTGGACTGCTAGCTATGGTTGTAGGCAAGCCCTACCAAAACAAGGTGATCTTCCCAGCTACCTCTAAAGTCCATAATGCAGTATCTAAGCATGTTCTCTAGGATCTGAATGGTACGCCCTGACTGACCATCAGTCTGGGGATTGAAAAGTAGTACTAACTTAGCTGAGTCCCTAAGGCTGTCTAGAGGCTCTGCCAAAACCGGCAGTGAAACGTGGGTCCCTGCCTGAAACAATGGATACTGGAACCCCATGTAGTCGCACGATCTCTCTACATAGTAATAAACGATCAATGCAAAATGCATTGCAACATGTAGACGTGCAGCCTTACCCATGGATCATTCACCTCTCCCTCAGTCGGGCGATGTGGAATGCATTACCTCCTCCCATTACCATCTCCCCCGTAGGCTTCGCCTCACCGGTAGGCGTGCAGCGGTGTGCAGACATCTCCACACTCCATGCTAGGGTCTGATGCTAATCCCATCTGTAACGACTCACTCCACATGGTGCAACACATAATGAAATCCTCAAAACACATTGGCTCATTAATGCCAATTCCTTTCAAATTCCACCTAAGTATCACGACTCATCTCAACAACTCAACACAATAAAAAATAAAAAATAAATAAATAAATAAAGGAACTTCTCACTGATCACAAAGATACCCCATGGTCTCTCACACATGCTATGTCATCTAACCCACCTCAAATTAATCCATGAAATCACCTAGTGATTTATCCCGATGGTATAAATATACATTATTTGTACCACAATGCAATCTCATCATCCAGTATTTTCTAAGCACCCTAATTATCCACAAAATATCAACAGCACAATCTAAAAGTAAAGCTATCACCTCCCACCTTAGTCTATATATATATATATATATATAACCGAGACTAAGTGTCATGTACTAATAAGGGCTAGCCTATTCCTTTCATGTACGCGAATGTCGGCCGGGTATACAATGTGGACAGTGTAGGTTACGTACTCTAATCATGAAATTTAAGTCAATATACCAAGGTTTAGGAAAATGAAACATTAGTGAAACTCTTCACCAATTCCCCTTACAGACCTATATCAATTTTCACACACATGTATCAACACACACATGGAAACATGTTTAAGCATTATCTCATATATGCATTAATAATAATCAGTCGGTATATATAAAAAAAAATCAAAATTCGCAGTACTATAATGGTCACTAAACTAGCATGCTTATATAGAGTAAACGTACAATATTTAATAGCTAACATGTAGCTTACCACATCAGCACCCAGCATAAAATTTCATTTCAGGGATACACACATACATAAATAAGCACACAGTCTGCTGTACAGGTGACCAGGCACATTCCCCAACCTTACGGATATCCAGGCTCATAGCCTATCTCACTAACAACAAGCATGTAGTCTACTGTTTAATCTCACTCGTTACACTGTATAAAGGCAAGCATTGAATCCTAGATCATCAATAACCAAGTATACCCCACATTGTACCATTTCACAACTAAGGTAACAAACACTCCTCTAATCATGTAATCCAAACCAACCCAATTCAAATTAAAGTCTAACCCCTCTTGACCCACAATAAATTCAATCTAAAAAGGATCTACGGACACCCCATGGAATAAAGAAAACATCTCCCTCAGGAGTACACGCGGTCTCTCTCTTACCCTATAGCAGCCTATACTTGTCTAAAGTGTAAATAACCGATCTATCTCCAACATAATACCAATACTAGACGCATCAATTAAGATGAAGAATCTAAATAAGGCATGCAGTCAGCTACATTTATTGAGTAATTTCTACAGATTCTTGTCAGCATCATTCTACCCCTAACGTCATGGCAACATAGTAAATATGAACGGATGAGATGTACTATAATCTATTCAGTATGCTAGTCCATAAACTAAACACAAAAAAATGTACCTCAAGGCTCTGAAGGTCCAAAAATGATAGGTGACTCTAGGCTGATTACTGCATAACGCCACTGTGAGTGGTCTGGTCCTGCCTACCACCCCTCTGACTGAGAGTCCTGACACTCAATGTTGTAGGGGTATGCTGAAAATACGGTGTCGGAGGTCTCTGACCCAATAGTGGCTGTGGCAGAGGCACTTGGGTATACTGATAGTAATGTGGCTCCTCTAAGTCCTGGGAAATCGACCTCTAGGGACAATTGGCCCTAACATGGCCAGTCTGGTGGCATACAAAACAATTTCGTGGAGTCCCCCTTCTTTGACTCTATACTGGTGATGGAAATGACTCCTGACTAACCTCGACCCTCTGTCTCAAGCTAGGGTCCCTCAAAGGACAAGTGGCCATCTTGTGGCCAGGCTGTCCACAAATAAAGCAAATAATGGTCCCTTGGGAAGTGTATGTGAATGTGGAAGAAGTACCAGTCTGGGACCTCTTCAATAGTCTCCTACCAGTGTGAGTATGGGCGGGTATAGATATCCGTGCAGCAGCAGCACTGGGCTCGAGACCTCTTCGATGGCCTCCTACCAGCGTATATCGGGGTAGACCTAGGGATCTGTGCTAGAGTCGCCTCGCTCTGGGTCTGGGGCTCTCTGACTCCTCTAAGCTCAGCCAACTCTCTCTCAGCCCTGAACGCTCTCGTCACTACCTCCTGTATAGTGTGAAGGCATTCCCACATAATGGTCGCTACGTCCCCAGAACCACTAGCCTGCCCTACCTCCACTGGAGTAGGTGTAAAAGTGACGGCCTCCTCAACTGCAACATCTACCGAAGCAGCAGCTTGGGGCCAACTATGCCACGGTGGTGCAGTAGTCCTAGGCTCATCGTGTCTAGGTGGTATATGTCTGGGAGTAGCTTGTCTCGGTGGCATGTCTACAAGTCCAAAGAGAAGAAAAATTAATACCCCATTAGACACAGGCATTTAAAAGGACATTAAGTAAATACTTGTCAACGCTTCACAATTTCGAAGTAACCACCTCAATATATCATGACACACTTGCCTAATCAACACCTACATAATTAATGTCAACCATCCCTACCCGTTTGTTACACTAAACAATTTATACTGAGTTCTAACATAGCCCTCTACTAAGAAGGATTTTATCTAAACAATGTAATACACGCTTACTTAAACGTTTGAACACTAGCAAGGTTTAACTCCCAGTGAATACTATCCAAAACAATACATCTCTCAACAACCAGGGTTTAACACAAGAACAACTTTAAAAATCTAAAGGTAACACTCTAAGCATCCATCTATACACACAAGGCTCCACAAATCCAAATCCTTATTCTAGCATTTTAAGGTTTGATGTGTCTTTTATTATCTCTTACTTTTATAGCTAGGTGATAACCCTTCATGGATTACAGCTCCTTTCATTACTTGCTGATGGGGTACCATCCATCAACTGTAACTCAAGACCTGAGACCAATCCAGTCTGTATAGATATCATAGTCATAGTACTATAATCCCTGAAAATTGGTTACTAACTTAGCTCACTCATACAGAATTCACAAATAATAGTCAACCAGGTAAACAACCAGGTTCACAACTTGTCCCCTAAGTAACTAGGCACAATGTCTACCGTGTAGATAACTAAGGGTACAACCTACACCTCAAATGACTAAGCACACCGTCTATCCCATAAAGTATACGGTCTATCATATTGACATGAGTTTCTAATCTTAGTCAACCACCACCACAAAAAGTAAATTTTGTCTGCTCCCTCTCTACCGGGAAGTCAAGTATAGTGCATACTCGTGCACACCAATGCGACATGAGTATATACAAAATATTTTAGATAAATGCTCGGTTATGTTCTTATCAGCGACTAGGGAGTACGCATAGCATGCCATAATGTACACTTAACAAATTCTCACACATTATACATGTCATGCATCTCACTACATTAAATCACATAATCATGCATCATAACATGTCATCAATCAACACGTAATCACAACAAGTCATGCATCAGGACATATAAAACCACATAGCACACAAGATCCTATCACATGCTGCTAAAGGTTCACACTAAGTCTCATTCTTTTCTCTAGGGTCTCATGGTGTTAAACAACACCCCACGGTCTCTAGGTATTCGAACCTAAGCTCTGATACCACGTTGTCACGCCTCGAATTCCAGCGAACCCGAGGCGCGAGTAACTGAGACAAAAGAAAATAAAATAATAAAGGAATAAAAGATAATTAAGGATGATTACATACATTCTACATACTGTTCGGATAAATACATAAGGTCTGGTCCATTTCTTCACCACTTACAAAATAAAATACAGTCGCGGGCTTATGCCCTTACACAATATCAAAAGCGCCCCTTGGGCCTAACATAGTCCCTAATCAGTTTATCTCCACGCCTCGTACCGCTGGGACATCATCTGAAATGTTTGCCCCACTAAAGGGGTCAGCTCAACATGCTGGTACAATATAATGCTAATGCAAGAAACAGAACTAAGGTCGTGGCATGTGCAAGTGTACAGTTATTTCTATATGGCATTCAATGTCATGATGGCAGCATATACACAATATGCAGTATATGAGCAGTATGCGTGACACACCCATGCAACTCTATGCCACCCATGTCTCATGATACGGTCATTCTCCGCTGGCATTAGTACCGCCGCGTATGTCTCGCTTCACGGTCCGGAATCCGTCAGGCAGGCAAGTACCTATTGGCCGATTTTGGGTTTTTCACCACAGGATCTGCACCCTCATAATGCAAAGCACCAAGTGCTTACCCACACCATGTCCAAGGAATTACACTATGCCAATATGCTCTGATCTCATCATGTCACAATGCAATCTCAATGATGTATCTCATTCATACATAAAGCATGCTTTCAAGTACACAATTCATAATATCAACAGTTCTTCAAAGCATATAATTCACACACCACACTAACACATGCGACATACCCATAATCACATCCAACTTAACAAGATAGCACGTAGCACATAAGCATGTGAACACTCAGGCAAACATAGTGAACAATCAATGCAGCAAAGCAAGTATTCCTAATCTCAATTATATTTCTTACTTAGCACAATATATCGTACCTGATAATCGATCTCAACTCAAGAAGGGGCACTCGTAGTATGGTAGAATCACAGTGAGAATACCGAAGGTCAGATCACCTTCTCCTTGCCCCCTCGTGTCCCTAAAATCATAACAGGTGATTCAGTTCATTGTTATTTGAATTATGCTATTCATCAAATTTTATATCTTTAATTCATAAGTTTCTATTTTACTAAATTAGACTCTACCATTGAGTCCGAAACATCGAAGAAAATAAGTTTAGGCTTTTGTAGAATTCAATTCGGACACCTGGGTTTAAAAGGGCAAAACAGTCATTTTGCACTTTACATGTGTCCTTATATTTCGTGACCTCTTTTCACAAATTGGACTCCACGGTTGAGTCCAGAATGCTCGAGATAATAAAGTTTCACTATTTGTTTACTAGATTCGGAGTTCGTTTGACTGTACTTCAATTCAGGGACATTTTGGTAATTTTATATGTTACTACGGGTCTTTTATTTTTCGGAACCCCGTCTCAGTAAAATGGACCTCACCATTGGCCTCAGAATGGTCGAGATAGTCAAAATACACTAATGACTTGTCCCATTTGGACTTCGGGATATTTTTGAATATTTAACTAATTAAATTAATTTATTAATTAATTAATTAATTAATTAATTTAATTAATATTTTATTCATGTGGGTCAAAACATAATTATTAACAGTTGGGGGGTCAACTCATAAATTCCGTAACTTCTTGGGTCAGTTTATAATTTCTAAAAGTCAAGGGGCCAATTTGTAATTTAAGAAAGTCCCATTCTCACCATGGATAGCCAAACAGGGGATAGGGTTAAAACTGGGATAGGATATCCCTGTCTCCAATTAAATTTTCAATTTCAATTTCTCATCCCTGTTGCCAAACACTCCCATTCCCCTTTTAATTTAAAACCAGTGAGTGACACGTGGCAAGGGCGGTTCAGCCCCGTCCGAACCGGACCCGACACGGACCCGAGACCCGACCCGGTGGCCTCCCTTCTTCCCAGTTTTTTCGGCGATGACCCAATAGGGTTCCGGCGCCTTCTCCGGCGCCGGCGACTTTTTCCGGTGAGATTTCATCGACTTTTTAATACAGTTTTCTTCGGTTTTTCTAGGGGATTACGTATCTCGAGTTTGTTTTCCCTTTCATCAATCAGAACCTTTCGAAATGACTAGAACCGTAGCTCCGGCCACTCCAAACCTAGATTCCGGCGAGCTTGTTTCCTCCGATTCTATTACTGTTTCGAACCATTTCTTTTTCCTAAAAGTTTCATGTACTTAATATGAATATTTTCCTCCCATTTAAACAAGTTTCAACACATAAAATATCAAGAACTAAGCTCTCACCGTAGGCCTGTAACTCGCTTTTTCTCTCTCATTTTTGAACCATTTCAGTTCATTCTTTTTGCAATAGACTCTAAATATTTTAGTCTACAAGACCCTATAATTTAATTCAACCATTATGCTTTGAAAAATTTAGAAACAGAAGCATAGTTGACTCACCTATTTTCTGGTTTCTCCAGTTGCTAGGCCCTCCTCTCCTTCTGGTTTTTTCTTCCTTTCAAGCTCTTGGAACTCCCCAAGACACTCTCAGCTTTTATCTCTCTTTTCTATCTCCTTTGCTTATTCCCTCAACCCAACGTGCATATATGTATACACACATATACATGTCCACACCCTCACGCTACCTTTCTGCAACCAGCCTCCTTGTTCCTGACCTACCCTCTGTTCTTCCTGACTTCTCTTCCTCCCCTTTTCACTTGCGTTTATTGCCTTGCTTGTATTTGTGTATCATGTATATGTATATTATATTACACCCACACTCACACACAAGACACACACACACAGCCGACACCTCACACACCCACTTGCACAACCTGATTTATATATATATATATATATGTATGTATGTATACGTATACACATATAATTATACACACACACATGTCTAATACACACACATCTTACACATATGATACATACACATTAAATTTCAATCATAATAATAATAATAATAATAAAATAATTAATAATAACCATGAAAATTTATATATTTAAAAAAAAAAATTTCGGGTTATTACAATTTTGGTGTTTCATTAAAGTGACGTGGCAGACCGGAATCAACTGGTCAATTTTATAAAATTAGGGCCAGTTCACTTTGGTAAGGTTCCAATTGGTCGGCTAATGGGAAAAATCGATTAGCTGTAAACCCTAATTAACCGACCCTAACAGTTTCAAAAAATTCTACTTTGGCTGAATTTATGTGAAAAATAATTCAAAAATGCCCCCTCAAAGATAAAAAATTAATAAATAACTTTATGAAATTGTAAATTGGCCCTAATGATTTTATTTAATTATATAATGGCCCAATTAATGTAAAAATTAATTTAAAAATTCCCTCATAAATTTGAAAATGATAAAATTAAAATAAACAATTATAGAAATTGCACACAGGCCCCTAATTTTTGGTAAATTACAAAAGTGCCCTAAAAAGTGTCAAAGTGACCATTTTACCCCTAAACAAATACAAAAGTTACATCTACGTTCATAGAAATTGTATTTAGCATAATTAGTGTTACAAATGACCAAATTAAGATATAGAAAAGCCTAATCTAAGTTTTTTCAGCGCTCTGGATCCAATGGATTCTAAATATATAAACGAAGATCAATAAGCACATTTAGTGCAACTTTGAAGCTTTAGTTAAGCAGTCAAACAAATGCCAAGATTTATGAAACTTCACACTTGAACTTTTATGATCATTTTAGACTCAATGATGAAGTCTGTTTAACCAAATAAGGCTCATAAAGTATAGGTCCTTAAGAAATGTACCTATAAATTAGTGTTTAATGATTGTTAATCAATTCTATAAGACCTGATGACTCAAGAGGTAGTCAAGGGAAGGATAAATAGCTAAGCTAGAGGCTCAGATGAGTAACCCTAAACCTTGAAGTGGAAACATTTTCTATAAAAAATAGTTCTTTATAGTTTTATGACTTGTTTCAGATTACGATGTTAAATGTTTTAAGTGCATGATAGTTTTCAGAATACTATGATGAATATTTGACTTGCATGTTTTTAAGTAGTATCTCTTTAAATGTTTTATACATGGATAACTTAATGAAAGTTTTGCAAGCATGTTTTAAATGCTATTTTACATGTCATTTTTTTGAACCCTACCGAGGGTAAAGAACTAGTAGACTTCTAGTAAGTCTTTATAGAAGGAAATGTAAGCCATGAGCTCTAAATTACTACCAATCACCATGTGACAACTTATGCTCCCAAAGAAAAAAACTTAAGAATGTTTTGACATGTATAATGTTATCTTTGGCATCTTTCAGCTACAGATTTTTTGATGTGATGTTTTATCTTGCAAAATTATCTGGCATATGCTCTTGTATGATTTTAGAGAATAATCTTGCAATTCATAGTTATATGTTTATGTTTTAAGAATGCTAGTAGCTTTCAGGTACTATTCTTTTTATTGCTATCCATGAAAGATATAAAAGTTTATGCAAAGTTTTGTGGAAGTCTATAAAGAGGGGTTTCCAGAAACCCATGACCTGTGACTTGGTGTTATTCACGAGCTTTTCATTAAGCTTACGGGATTTTATCCTGTATTTTTCAAGTGTTAGCCCAGATAGTTCAGAGTAAGAAGATGAACATAAGATTATAGCCATTTTGGAAAATATCTTAGCTTTTGACTTACGTAGTCTGTTTTGTATTAAAGATGCCGAGAAATGTTTTTATAGACTGTAATATTTAAACATCAATGTCATATAATGAACTAGAATTTAGTTTATGATCTACGATGTTTTATTTTCGTTGCTATGTATACTTATGAATGCATGGATTTATGTACCAAGTCAAGAGACCTTGGTCAGACACGTCATCAATATGGTACAAAAGGATTAGTGTATTGACGAAGTGCCTAACTGACTGGTCATTATCCCTAATCTGTATAGGGTAGGGTTTGGGATGTGACAGATATCCTAGGAAATTACGTGATATTGCTTTAGATGATATTAGAGAAAGAAGGCTGGAGAAATTGGTCTAATATCGACCCAAAATGAAATTTTTTTTATATAATCTCTCATAGGTAATATGCTTTCTTGCATCCTGGACTACTAAATGACCAAATTCAATGCAGATGAATTAGAAAACCTTGTTATGCAAGTATTTTCACTACAAAGTGTATGTATCTACTTCTAATATTTTGTTTGATAATTGTCCATAGATATATTTATATATGCACCTACTCAATACCACCATTCTTTTGCACTTGTTGGAACACTAGCTACATAGGTTGATGGTTCTAAACCTATATAATAAAATATGTATAAAAAAGAATAAACAGGTTACAAAATTTTAAGAACTAGATGGCAGAATTTGAAAAAAAAAAGTAAAGTAGAACTATTTAAAAGTAAGATAGTTGTTGTCCATATTTATACCCAAGAGAGGGGTGATTTAAGTATAAAGAAAATATTAACTACTTTTACAATTTTTAAGTGTTCTTGCAAGTAAGCACAAAGTAAGTAAAGACTAGGGAAAAGATAACAAATATAGTGATTTTACGAGATTCAAAAAACTTCCTACGTCCTTGACTCAAGTTCCCTACTTGAGTTTTTCCACTAAATGAACTCATTCACATGTGAATATCAAACCTTTACAATGAAGAGCTTTCATTCTTTTCCTAGCAAGATCCTATTTTTCTTCACAAGGGTAACACTAACCCACAAATCTCACCGTAATGAGATGGTACAAGTTGAAGCCAATGGTTACTCTCTTTTAGAGTTGATTAATGCAAAAAATGCCCACTCACTAATGATTGATCAAGATAAGCTTTGAGTATTTAAGATGAAGAGAACTTTTAGATCTAAGTTTTGCAATAAATGAGATTTAAAGTCAAATGAGAGATGTCACATCCTAAAACCCGCCTTATGTGAATTATGGAATGTGACTGAACGTAAGGCCTTCAATTTGATCCCAAGTTAATTGCATTCTTTAGATCAATAGTTGGTAGAAGAACTTCATAGATATTTTTTTTGATATGAATGCAATTACACTCGGCAGAGCAATACTATTTCATAATTGTATATTATACAAGTGTATAAAGTTTACAAGATTGTAGGCTCATTACATATACAATCAATGACTAACAACACTATAGATCTGCTAATCTATCTCTATCCCTCTTGGTCTAAGCTATCACCCACTCTTGGCATGACATCCTTAAGGCAACTGGAACGTCCTACGCTGCATCTCTTGCATATTCCATCTATCTTTAGAGATTTCTCAATCATTGCTTGCTGTGTATTCTTTCTCTACAGTGTACCTAAAATATGTATGGATAAATCCATGTGAGCTTTGTGAAAAGTTCGTGAGTAATCCAGGTTCTTTATCGTGGGTTTTGACTAAGGGAGTTTTGAAGCCTAAAAAAGGTTAAATCAATTCTCCACTAATCTAGGTATTGGTTGGTCCCACGATGTTTTTTAACCTAAAAGGCAGGGTTGAATAGGTTTATTCTAAATTTTTTAAATTTCTCAATTTTTAAACCATAACACTAATTGACAACAAGGATGTCATAACAAATAAACATACAACGTGTTTAATCCATCAATAAGCACAATCCACCAATTGTAGTGATCAAGTGTTGTTCAACACAACCCATTCAACAAGCAACCAATTTATCAATTAACCTAATTGAAATGAAAATTTAACAATTTAACTACAAATTAGATTATATGATCAATTATCAATTATCAATTCCACAATTCTATTCATAATTCAAATTACTCAATTAAGTTTTCAATTATTCAATTTATGTCCCAATTTTATAATTCATGAAAACTTAATGTCTAGATCAAGCGAAAGCATTTAAACATAGCAATTTTGAAATTTTAAAGTGTGAAAAGAGTACAAAATGTAAACTAGTATGATGATGGAGAAACCACCAAGGAAAACTATCTAAGGTGTAAAACTCCAGAGCTGGCCATGCTCATGGAAGAATTCCACTATCATCGAGATTGAATTATAATGTAAACACAACCTAGTCTTTATACCTCAAGCACCGTTCTACTCGTTCACATCTTTAACCTCCCTTAAATCCACAAGCTCCTCATAGTCAGAATCTTCATACAATTGATTCTCCTCTCGATCTCAGAATCCTTCGATCGGCCACTCCAGAATTATGAATCCTCTCAATCACAGTATCTATCGATCGTTCAACGTCGAATCCTTAAGGTTGAACTTCACTCTCTTCAATGGTGAGAAGATATGAAATTTAGGCTCTTAGAAATGATTTGGATCATATGAATTGATCTAAATCAATTGGATTATTAGAGTCGAGATATGCATGATAAATAATTAGGATGGTTGACTCATGAAAGTAATTGGATCTGTCAAGTATAAGGCTCTCATAATTTGAACTCTCTATGCTCTATTCTCTCTCTATTCTCCATTGATATAAATTGAATTTTTGTCATTTTATATCAATGAGATCGTATCTCAAAATTCGCTTAAAAATAAAAAATTTCTATTTTTATGCAGTGTTCGTTCGAACGAGTCATGGATTGTTCCAACGAGCACATGTTCATTTGAACGAATTGGGAACGAACATCAAAAGAAAAACAATCAGAGGTTCCAGTTCTTTGTTTGATGCAAGCTAATCGAAAGAATGAGAATGAGCAAAAATGAACCTTTTATTATTCATTCGAACGAGCAACAGAGAGTTTCTCATTCTTTGCTTGTCTTGTGAACTCAATTTTCCTAAGTGTTTTGAAATATGCATATTTGAGAAAATTGTTTCACAATCACAAGGTAACTTCACACATGATGATTCGATGACTAATATATGTAATGCATGTAATGTGTGAGTGTGTGAGATCCAAATCAAAACAAAATTCCAAATTACCCTTCAAGAACCAAGACAGTCGGTAAACAATCACAACAATAATGATTGAACTATCTTGGGGTAGAACAGGCATTGAGATACTCTAAGCCTACAACTAATGCAATGATTATAATCAAAGCACATTTTGTCAAAACTGGATTAGCCAATTATAACATCGGACCCCATGGTCCTAACACTAGGTTTTTTAATCAATCAATAAAAGATGTGAAGTAGAAGACGTGAAGCATGATAGTAAAAAATATTAATGGGGTCTTAAAATAAATTTCAATAAGATACAATCAAGTTGGCAATTCAATATGAGCAATACAATTTGATATGATTCAATGACAATTTGATAATGATCAATACGATTCAATTCAATCAATAACAATCAATACTATTTGATTCAATCAATGAATACAATTCAATTCGATCATTGATAATTAATACAATTCAATTTGATATGCACATTACGACAATGAACAATAAGGCTTAAACTATTCAATCAATGCAACTGATGCTCCTAACAATGCAGTTAACGCTGCTAACAATATAGGATAGGTCATGATATGATTACTATGCAATCTCATACACTAGGTGTACATACAATTCACTTTTACTAAGCGATAACACACCATTCACTTTTGGTGAGCGATAACATATCAATATTGTATAATGGCATGGAATAAAACAATATGAGACAATTTGATAGACGATTCAGAACAATTCAAGTGATTCAATTAGAATAGTAGACAATCAATTACGTTTCACATTTTAAAATGAGCTCATAAAATAGTTTAATCAATAATGATAGTAATCCGATCAATGATATGATGAAAATTCGATCAATAAGACGATGACAATTAGATCAATTAAGTGATAACAATTTTCTTTTAAAATAATGTCAATTTGTTCAACAAAATGATAGCAATTCGATCAATCAATATGATTATAGTTGTTCAATAAATAGAAGTGTGATAGAAAACACGGTTCTAATATATAGAGTGAAAATCTGCACTTCAAAGTTCTAGATTACTCATTTGTGGTTTTGAGTCCATCATTATATCATTACAGACTTGTTGTACCAATCATCTCATCTCCATTTCTTTGATGGTAATCCTAAGTCATTGATCAACACACATTGACACTTCATTAGCAGTCGTCATAGCTTAAACTATCCTAACTTAATGTTTATTCTTACTATTTAGGATTCCCTTAGGTTTTCTAATTAAGGTTCCTAATGTTTCTTAGTTTATCTCTTAACTTACTTCTGCACTTAGGGACTTATTCGTCATTTTACGATTTGTTTCGTAGTTTTAATTTCCCAAATGAACATCATTGTTAGGTCTAGAACGTAAAAAACACTAAATTTAAGCTCGTCCGGACCTTAATTATCCTTTTTGTGGCATACGTTAGGTTTAAGGGCATTTTTATCATTTTTATTTTTCATGTGGGACCATCTCTAGGTTTTGGATGTTCAATTAGACCCCATCATTAGGTCTAAAGTGTCCAAGAATGTTGGGTATGCCCCTTTCTATTATTTTCCAATCCATCTAGTAGCCCGTATATCATTAATGACAATTTAGGAATTACAAATTTTGTGTATCTATACATTGGGTACCTCGTTTGATGAAACAAACACCACCATTAAGTTCGGAACGTTGAAAAACCTTCATGTGGGTACCCTTGCGGTCGTTGGTGTCCATTTGGTAGCTTTATTAATGCTATAGGAAAACTATACAAAAAAATGAAAAAATATCCATGAAATCGAATCCCGTGAGCAACACAAGTGAAAAACTATATGTTTTCTCAATCATATGAAAAAAATAACGTATATTCTACCCCCCTCAATATAAGCACTAGAAACTCCCCCTCACTAAATGCTTAACTAACATCTCCTCCTTTTTGTCACGATGACACATAGAGGAATGAAACATGGAATAAAATAAAGGAAGAAGCATAATGAGATAACAAACAGACAACAAAGATAATAGACACAATGTAAAGAAGATCTAATATTATAACACACATTGTATCTAAAATCAATCCCAAAAGGTAATAATAATGAAAAGCATAAAGGGAACAAAGTTGTCAAATAGTACTTAAAACTGATGAGTGTGTAAAAAGATACATGAAAAACTCACTACAATATGTCACTTATCACGTATATAGACTATTATAGTATCACTGATCGTCTCCTGGTGGTGGTAGAAGAGGAAAAGCATGTGCGAATGCCTGAGTCAGGCCTTGAAGGGCTCCTCGATGATAAGCCATCTCCTCTATCATTGGTAGGAAGAAATCAGCATGGATCCGAGGGTAGTACTGGTGTAACCTCTCATCAATGTCTACACGGATCCTAACGTGAATCTACTCCAGTTTCTCCTCTATCTCATCTCGAGTCATCGATTGATTGGTAATAGATGAGGATGCTCTTATTGATGTGTGAAAGTCGGTACCCAATGAAGTACGGAACTGAGGTGGAGTGTTGTCAACAAAGAATTCCTCTACTTATATATGCTCTCCGAGTTGCGGCTATGACAACCAAGGTGGTTGTTATGGATGTGCCGATAACGGTGGCTGTTGTTGTGGCTATTGAGGTCATTCTTGAGGCTAATCCTACTCTGGCTGTTGCTACTCCTCAGCATTATCGTCCTCATTGGGAGGAGCAATGACATGCGCCCGGGACTTAGCAAGGGTCCTACGTGTGAAAGGACTGGGTAGGAGGACTAAGATATTAGCTGTATAAAATAGAACCTATTATGCAGCACAGATCCTGGTGATCAGATTGCCGAATGGTAGAGTAACAGTATGTTTGACACCTGCTGTGGATGAGTCGATGACTCCTAGTATGTAGAAAGGTGCATTAATGGGGATGGCAGTGATGATGGCATACATGAGTGTAGCGTGAGAGAGAGTCAGCGTGTTCGTGTGGCTGACTAGATGAAGGACACTACATACGATGAGATTGAGGATCCGATAACCCTCATGTAGGTAACCCTGCTCTAGAGTGGCCCCCTTCGTAAAAAAGATGGGCGAGCTATCAATATGTAGGGTGGATGCAACAAGCTTTAAGGATGTAAGAACGGCATCTTGAGGGAAAGGAAACTCTGGCTGCTCGACCAGGGGTAGATCGAGAGTCTGAGCATTTAAATATGCGATGAGTGAAGAATCAACACCACGAACTATAATGGGATAGGCTCCTTGGGCATCTCGAGAACCTAGGTTCAAGTAAAACTCTTGAACCACGGTCTCATCTACGGGACCTGTTACAGTCAGAAGAGGAAGCCATCCATGGGACTCAAAGAGTCTATACAGTGAGTGTCTCGCATATATCTTCTATCGTGGCGACCCTCTCAAGTAGGACGGGTTGGGACAACATAGTACCTGCCCTTATTTGGGTGATCGGGGTAGAAAATCAAACAAAAACCCATGGTAATGCACCCACCCAAATAGCATAGGAGCAATGCTCCTGTGCTATAGGCACTGTCTTGTTAGACATGATCACGGTAGTAGCAAAAACAAAGGTAGGAAGATCCTAAGATGGCATTACGTCTAGTGTATTGATCTAATAGTCCACACTAACCCTAAGATCTAGATGATAACTCAAATACACAAAAAGAAGGTGAAATAAAGGACTTGAGGACTTACCGAACTAATGAACGGTAGAAATTTGAAATTGAACGATGAAAGAGAAGCCCTCAACGAGTAGATCACACTAACTAGAACGAAAACTGGAAATGATGAAGTCCAGGATTAAAATCTAGAGATGAAATATGAGGATTTTGAGAGAATATGAGAGAAATCCATAAGAATTTGAAAAAAATGGCAGTTTCTCGTGCATGTTGAAACTAATCGGTCTATCCTTCAAACGAGTTAGTGAGCCTTCATTTGAATGAGGGTTCGTTCGAGCAAGGACCCGAGACTTCACTTTTCTCAAAAAAATAGTGTGTCCTTCTCTAGTTACCTATCCTTTGCCTGAGTCAACTACAAAAAAATAGGGGAAACAAGAATTTCTCAATGAAAATTTTAGATTTTAGAATGCAAGACACTTGGATGAATTCTTTTATCAACAAAGCTAAAAACAATCCTAATGTTTTTAAGTTGAAACAAGAATTTAGAGAACATTTCAAGTGAGTTTGAGGGATGAAATGTGTCCTAATTGAATCAAATAAATCATAAAGTCCTAGAACACTTAAGTACATGCAAGCTTACCCTACACTCACTCAAACATGGTACTTTAGACATATGCATTAGCTTCAACCATGAAATATAGTTATATCAAGATTGACTCCTATGGTGTTCAATGATTTACAAGTCAATAAGAACAAACAACCATAGTCAATCAACTTAGGAAATTTTGACCATTTCCAACCAAAACTCCCTCTCAACTTAAAAGCTAAATTTTGCAACTTGAATTTGCATTTTTCTCACCTTTTGTAAGGAGACTTTTATACAGTTGAGTAAGCTGCTCTTTTCAAAGGATTTCCAATGCTAGCAAACACACTATCTCAAAGGTAGCCCTTTCCTTCCACTCTTTGAATTTTTGCGTGTGTGGTATTATCTTTTGAGCCTTTTTCTTTTAGGTCCTTTGATTTTTCCAACCTAAGTCAATTTTTCTAGCCATGGACTTATTGAAGTATAAAACCATTAAGTCTAATCTATCTACAATGTCATCTCATGCAAAAAGGTATGCAAGACTAAAATACAATGAAATTACAAGTAGATTGAAAGATTGAATGCACCTAAGTGAATAAGACTAAGTGATGATAGAGATACAAGGAAATACACATGTCGAAGTCTCAATCACTCAAAATGCAACTTAATTCATTTTCATTTTTAAAAAATAATGGGATCACCATTAGCTAAGAAAATAAAATAAAAATGTTTTTGGATTTATGAATTCAAAAAAGAATGAAATGCACCTATCTATGAATCAAAGAAAAAATCCAATAAAAGAATCCATAGACCTAGAATAGATGACTAACATAAGGTTCACCTAGACTATGGAACAAATGATTAACTTACTTAAGAATGCACACACCAATAGATTTCCTAAGGTATTCAAACCTAAGGGAATCTAAGGGTTTGGTAAAAATGTCGGCAAGTTGACGTTCGGTAGGAACATAAAGCAAGAAGATGACACTATCCTTCACCAATTCCCTAATGTAATGGTGTCATATATTAACTTGCTTTGTCCTACAATGTTGGACTGGATTCTTGGATATACTAATGGCACTAGAATTATCAGAATTAACCGTCATAGTGTCTATATTTTACTTTATAATCCGCCAACATTTGTTTCATCCACACGAGTTGGGCACAACAACCCCCCGCCGTAATGTAATCGGCCTCAACGGTGGAGAGGGAAATGGATTTTTGCTTCTTACTATGCCATGAGACCAAGGCATTTCCTAGATAATCATCGAAAGTGTTCTTTCGGTCATCTACATTTTTGGCCCAATCGGCATCAGAGTATACGGCCAATATGACATTTGTATCAAAAGGATACCAAATTCCATATCCTAGGGTCCCACTCACATATCTAATGATCCTCTCACGACTATGAGGTGTGACTTTTTAGGACAAGATTAGAAACAAGCACATACTCCAACACTAAAGGCTATGTTGGGTCTACTAAAGGTAAGATAGAGAAGACTACCTATCACATTTTATAGAGAGAAGACTTTAC
Source organism: Nyssa sinensis (assembly GCA_008638375.1). Lineage (NCBI taxonomy): Eukaryota > Viridiplantae > Streptophyta > Magnoliopsida > Cornales > Nyssaceae > Nyssa > Nyssa sinensis. The sequence continues at coordinate 41,614,877 of CM018051.1, read as the reverse complement.
AACCTTGCCTATATTGTCCTTGCTAAGCTTGGTACTAGTACTCATAGGAGTCCTAGCATGCTTAGCCAACTCAAGCCCAAACTTCCTAACCAATCCCTTGGCATACTTGGTTTGAGAGATAAAAATCTCATCAACCAATTACTTTACTTGAAGCCCTAGGAAGTATGTGATCTCACCAACCATACTCATTTAAAAGCCAATTTTCATCTCTTTAGAAAAATTTTGAGTATGTTTGGTGCTTGTGGATCCAAAAAAAATGTCATCCACATAAACTTGAGCTATCACAAAATCTTTCCCATCCTTCCTTACAAACATGGTCTTATCGGCTCCTCCTCTTAAAAGTCCCTTTTCAATAAGATATGTTGAAAGCCTCTCATACCAATCCCTAGAGGCTTGCTTTAATTCGTATAGGGCTTTCTTAAGACGGTAGACAAGGGATGGATTTTATAAATCCTCAAATCCTTTGGGTTGCTCTACTTAGACCTCTTCCTTAAGAATTCCATGAAGGAAACATCTATTTGAAATATTTAAATTTCAAATGACATGCCACAGCTAGGAGAAGTCTTACACTCTCTAACCTAGCCACGAGGGCAAAAGCCTCTTCAAAGTCTATCCCTTCAACTTGGGTATAGCATTGAGCAACCAACCTAGCCTTATTTCTCACCATTGTACCATGTTCATCTAATTTGTTTTTAAGTATCCATTTGGTACCAATCACATTATGGTGAGAAGGCCAAAAAACTAAATCCCATACATCAAGCTTAGTAAATTGAAACAATTCCTCTTGTATGGCAACGATCCAATCCTTATAAAGAAGAGCCTCCTTGATGTTCTTGGGTTCAATCTTTGAAGTGAAGCATTGACAGCTCACTTCATTGTGGAGTTGAGACCTTGTCATGACCCCTTTGTCAACATTACCCATTATTTTGGTTTGGTCATTGTCTCTTCTTACCCACATAGGCAAAGCTTTATCTAGATTAGATGAGGTACCTACTTCATTTAACACATCATTTGTATTTTCATTGCCATTTTCATTAACAATAGGGGCATTATTTGAAATGTCATTTTAGAGGTTTTTGAGAAATTGATCTATTAAAGTATCCAACCTTCTTAGACATTTATCATCACTAAGAACTACCCTATCATCATCAATTTTCATATTTATTGATTCCATCACACATCCTTTCCTAGTTTTGTAGACCCTAAATGCTCTATTATTTGAGGAGTATCCTAAGAAAATGCCAACATCACACCTTTGGTCAAACTTACCTAGAGTTTCTTTATCTCTAAGAATGTAAAATTTGCTATCGAAGACTCTAAAGTATTTGACATTGGGTTTCCTATCGGTCCAAAGCTCATATGGAGCTTGATTTGAGCCAAATCTAAGGTAAACTCTATTTATGGTGTGACATGATGTGTTTACGGTCTCGGCCTACAATTTTTTAGGGATAGCTTTTCCATGTAGCATAGCCCTAGCCATTTCTTGAATGGCCCGATTTTTCCTCTCTACAACCCTATTTTGTTAAGTAGTAATAGGGGCTGAGAATTCATGCTTGACGCCAAGGTTATCACAATAATCGGTGACAGAGGATTTTTCAAACTATTTCCCATGGTCACTCCCCATTCTTTTGATTAGGTAACTTTTTTCATTTTGAATTCTCTTTCAAATTTTGATGATGGCATCAAACATTAAAGACTTTTCTCTCAATTAATCTACAAAGGTAAACCTAGAGAAGTCAATCTGCCATGACTAAGATGTATCTCTTTCCACCAAGACTTTCCGTCCTTATTGGACCCATTAAGTCCTTGTGAATTAGTCCCAATGGACGTGTAGTGGTAAGGGATGAAGATTTCTTATGTGAAAATCTTGTTTATTTAGCCTTTTCACATGTTTCACACACCTCGGAAGGAATCTTTCCTAGCTTTGGTAGTCCATAAACTAGGTCATTGTTAACCAACCTTTTGAGTTGTTTGTTGTTGACACGGCCTAATCTTTCATGCCAAAGGCTGCAAAAATCAACCTTAGCACTATTACAAGCAATCTTTGGATTAAGAGTAATGCTATAAAAATTATCGAATGTTCTTAATCCTTCCAAAATGTACTTCCCATTTTCATTCATTACTTTACACTCCTTTTTGGTGAAGCACACATTGAGATTTTCATCACATAGTTGACTAATGCTAATTAGATTAGCCTTTAGTCCCTCAACATACAACATATTTTCAAGATTTAAGGAGTCACCTAGGATAATAATAACTTTTCCTAGAACATTTGACTTGTTATCATCCCCAAAGGTGACCGCACTTTCTTTATGGCTCACAAAATTTGTGAAAAGAGATTTTTCACATGACATATGCCTAGAACACCTGCTATCTAGGTAACTAGAATTTGAGTTACTAGCCTTGAGAGCAGTATGAATAACTTGACATTTATTTTTGTCATTTCTCGCCCAAATTTGCTTCATAGTCTTGTTGTGCATGGGTGCTACATGTTTGTTGGTTTTAGTTGTATTTGGATATGGTCTAGGGATAGCTTAACGTGTAGTATGATTTGACATGATCAAGACTTGATGTGCTATGCTCCTAGATCTTTGGAAATAAGTATTTATTTTTTGCTTGACCAAAGACAATTTCTTTTTGTGTTCATTTGACACGCATTGATTTAGTACATGTCTTTTTCTAGTGGCTTTACATCACCTTCTAGAATGACCATCAACCCCACACAATGAACAATACGGGACTTTGGGTTGAGGATGATCATGAACTAAATGTTGAGAGTTAGTTTGAGGTAGCATCATCCCTATTTTCTTTGTAGTAACCAACTTAGGTTTGAAGGTATGAGGAATAATTTTAGTGAATGAAGATGACTTGTTAAACATGATTTCACGAGTTCTTCATCAAATTTTAATCATAATCAATTTCAATTTTGCAAACTTCTAAGAATGATTTGAGATTTCCTACCTCGCCAATTAGGGTGTTTCTCTCTTGTTCTAAAACTTCAAGTTTTTCTAAGAGAGTCACCTTATTTTTTTCACTCAAATTTAATTTATTGACTAACTTCATAGTAGCCTTCTTTAGATTAAGGAATTTCTTAGATAATTGCTGGTAAGCAATTTCTAGAGTCATTTCACTTTCCTCTTCACTCATCTCAAGATCATTACCCTTCATTTTCACACTTAGGTATCCAATCAATTGCCTTCGAAAGTAGGCTCTGATACCACTTTGTTGGTTGGTTCAATGGTGCTTTTTAACCTAGAAGGGGGGTTGAATAGGTTTATTCTAAATTTTTTGAATTTCTCAATTTTTGAACCACAACACTAATCTACAACAAGGATGCCACAATAAATATCACACAATGTGTTTAATCCAACAATAAGCCTAATCCACCAATTGTAGTGATCAAGTGTTGTTCAACACACAACCCATTCAACAAGCCACCAATTGATCAATTAACCTAATTCAAATGCAAATTTACCAATTCAACTAGAAATTAGATTCTATGATCAATTATTAATTCCACAAATCTATTCACAATTCAAATTGCTCAATTAAGTTTTCAATTACTCAATTTATGTCCAAATTTTATAATTCCTGAAAACTTAATATCTAGATCAAGCGGAAGCATTTAAACATAGCAATTTTGAAATTATAAAGTATGAAGAAAGTAGAAAATGCAAACCGAGATGATGACGGAGAAACCACCAAGGAAAACTATCCAAGGTGTAAAACTCTGAAGTCGGCCATGCTCATGGAAGAATTCCACTATAAACAAGATTAAATTACAACGTAAACACAACCCAGTCTTCGTACCTCAAGCACCGTTCTACCCATTCATGTTTTCAACCTCCCTTGAATCCACAAGCTTCTCATAATCAAAATCTTCATACAATCGATTCTCCTCTTAGTATTAGAATCTTGCAATCAGCCACTCCACAATTGTGAATCCTTACAATCTCAGTATCTACTGATTGCTCAACGTCAAATCCTCAAAGTTGAACTTCACTCTTTTCAATGGTGAGAAGATATGGAATTTAGGCTCTTAGAAATGATTTGGATCATGTGAATTGAGCTAAAACAATTGGATGATTAGAGTAGAGATGTGCATGATAAACAATTAGGATGATTGACTCATGAAAGTAATTAGATCTATCAAGTATAAGGCTCTCACAATTTGAACCATCTATGCTCTATTCTCTCTGTATTCTTCATTGATATAAACTGAATTTTTGTCATTTTATATCAATGAGATCGGATCTCAAAAATTGCTTCAAAATAGAAAATTTTCAATTTTTATGTAGTGTTCGTTCGAACGAGTCATGGATCGTTCGAATGAGCACTTATTTGTTCAAACAAATAGGGAATGAACATCAAACGAGAAAAATTAGAGGTTGCTGTTATTCGTTTGATGTAGGCCTATTGAATGAATGAAAATGAGCAAAAATGAACCTTTTGTTGTTCATTCGAACGAACAATAGAGAGTTACTCGTTCTCTGTTTGTCTTAGGACCCTCATTAACATCAAATAAATGATTTGAAGTACGTGGTAGGAAGGCGGGGTATGGGACCCGCGGTAGGTGAAGTAAATATCTTAAAGTACATGATTCGATAGGAAAGCGGGGTATGGGACCCGCAGTAAAGTAGAAGAAATAGAGTCTGAAGATTAGAGGTAAACGTAGACTATGAAAGTGGATAACTGTGATTGTAAGAGGATAAAAAGAAAGGGAGGATTTTGGCAGTTACTAGTGTGCTATCAGGACCTCTGTTACCGGTGAGGAACAACTGCCTTATCATGTAACTAAGGGAACTGAGAAACACGCAGTTCTACCTTATCCAACCATATCGAGGAACTCCTTAGACCATTAGAAGACATGAATCCAGTGTGTAACATGAGGGATTAGAAATTGTACGTTAGCAATTTAGAAGCAAGGAGTGATACAGGTAAACACTCAGTTATATGAGTAGTTGAGTTTTGAGGACAAAACTCTTTTTTAAGGAGGGGAGAATGTAACACCCCTAACCCGATTAGTAGAAATAAAGTCACTAATTAAATATTAGGGACTTAAGAAAATTTGGTCAAAATGACGAAGGCTAAAATAAAATAAATATAAGATGAATAAGAACGGTACGTGAAGGAAATTAAAACAACAAGGCTTCGACTAACGAAATCGACACGTGAGAAGCATAAACAAAATTATAAATCTTCGATTTATTAAATTGGCACGAATAAGAATACAAGTGTAACACATTGTCTCAATTAAATAATAGTTAGGTCGTTAATTATTAATTAGTAACCTATAAAAGAATATTGAGAAATTTAATCGAGAAATAAATGACAATTCCAAAAATTCTAAGAGCTTAAAATAACGCGGTCGACTCTGGGGAAAATAATCTATGGCTACGATTTGTAAAATCGATACATGAAGGAGTGAATATTAAATTCAAATTCACAAAAGGGAAAATAATTCAAAATGTTAAAATAAATAAATTACAGTGTCAAACAAGGCATAAAGGGGGAAAATGGGAAAAATAAGCCCAAGGTGAGGCCAAGGGTTTTGAACCCTTGACCCAAAGTAGGCAAATTTTTAAAGCCCAAAAAAAATACCACTTGGGCTGCCCACTTGTTTGTGTCCTATTTTACAACAAATATGTATATACCTATATGAAAATGTCCCTCCACCTCCCAAATTGGCCAATGGCCATTCATGCAACATATATATATATATATATTTTAAAATTAAAAGAATATGACATATATATAAATGTGTTGCAGTGTGATTGTTTGAGTTTAGAATTGGAAGGGTAATGTGAGTGTAAGTAAACTAGAGAGAGAAACCTAGATAGAGAAAGAGTGAGTTAGAGAGAGAAAGTGAAGAAGGAAGAGGGAAGAAGAAGGAAAGGAGACATGCAACCCAAAAACCAACCCTAGATGTGTATGGAGGAGCAAATCCAAGCAAGAAGAAGGAGGGGATCCACTGTTGGGGTAAAAATTTCAAAACTCACCATTTTTCCTCTCTTAAAATTTTACTACATACAAGCTGTTTTAGGTTTTCTTAAGCATGCATGAGTTAATTTTGACACTAGAAACTATCAAAATTAAATTTAAAAGGTCAAAAGGGCTTGACAAGTCCCAAGCCATAAAGAACCGCCATAAAAGGACCTTTGTTGGAGCAGGTCTGAACCAACCGAAGCCAAACCAAGTTTCGCTTGTTAAACACTAAAGTAGACCTTATGAGGGTTTGAAAAACCCTAATTCGAGACCTAAAAGCCTAGGCAAAGACCCTCAAATCACCACATGCAGGTTTCGTCTTTTAGTCATAATCTTCACAACTCGCTGCAAAACCTAATTTTGAGAATGGAGGCTTGAACCCCATGATGAATAGATCATAATAGAAGAAACCCCACGAGTTTTGGGCCAAAAATGAGCATGTATGGCTGAGTTGCAGGTCTTGGCTATCGAACTCCCAATCGCGATCATGGGCTCAAATCAAGCTCTCAAATGAATGGCATGGCATTGCTAGGACACCCAGTAATTCATAGCACCTAAAAACAAAGAGATTTAGTGACTGAAACCTCACAAAATTGAAGAAACTAAAAAAAGAAATAGTGAACTAAGGCAACGTAGTGAAGAAGAGAAGAAGAAGATGAATAGTGTTGGGTCAATCTCAGGTCGATTCGGGTTCAGGTTGGGACCCGACCCATCGCACATAAGGTACAAGTGGGACGACACCGTTTTGGAGTGAGGTGTTTTAAAATTAAGACAGACCTAGGTTGTTTGGTTGCAGAGTTAATAAATTTGATTTATTAGCCACATATAGAACAGGGATAACGTATCCCTGATTTGCCCCCTTGTCCACTATTTGGGTTTGAAATCCTTTGAAAAATAAAAGGGGAGCCGCAACTCCCTTAGTTTGAACCCACAATCCCTCACTGCCCAAGCCCTAAAATAAACCCCCAAGCCACTGAGCCACCACTGCTAGCTTTGAAAAATAATGACATAAATCATGTATAATATATAATTATATAATTAAATTACTTTAATTAATTTAATGATAGTAAAATATTTTGATGTCCAAATTAAATATGTAAATAGTGTATGTTAACTATTTTAGGCATTCTAAATCCAATGGCGGGGTCTATTTCATGAGACAGGACTTCAAAAAATTTAGATGCGTAAAAGTGTAAATTACCAAATTACCCCTAATATGCCCGAAGCCAAATAAAAAGCCGAGAAGGTCTAAATTGACTTTCTTCAACATTCCAGACCCAACGGTGAGGTCTATAATACCAAAGTAAGTCATGTAAAAAATAAAATTTATTTAATTATTGTGAGTGGGCCGATTAAAGAAGGGTAAGACCAATCCTAGGAAATTAGGATACGTCGGTCTAAAATTAAATGAAGAGCATCAATTTAGAGATGATTTGAAGTAAATGAGGAATTAATTGAAGTCTTGGTGAATTTGATTTTTAGGAATTTCAAAGGAAAAGGAAAAGCCCATCAGTAGTGCTAACCCGGGAGAACAAGGTGAGTAATCCTGTACTTTGAAGTGGAGGTTTTTAATCTCCATGGATTCCGAAGTAAATTGAAGTTCAAATATTCTGAAGTGTTTTCATGTTAAAATATCTGCAGTATTTCTAATTTTAAATTTCTCATATTTATATTCTTTATATTTCAATTTATTGTCGTTCTATTTATAAATTCTAACATGGCATGCAAATTCACTTCTTAATATTTCTGACAGATGATACGTTTATTTCTGCATGTCCATGTAAATTTCAATTTTATTAAATGCCTCTTGAAATAAATGCTTTTATTCTATCTATGCTTTAATAAATTCTTGTACATCGTGATTTAAGTTCCTAAAACTCGTGTGTTTAATGTTTCAAGAAATGTCCTGTAAATATTTAAAAACTCTATTAAATTGTCCATATTTTAAATATTCATGAAAATTCATTCTTTTATTGAAGCCATGTTTTTAAATGTTCATCAAAAGCATTTCTTGAAGAAACCATGTTTTTAGATGCTCATAAAAATATTTTCTTGAAAAGTCATGTTTTTAATGCTCGTGAAAAACACATATTTGAAGAAACCATGTTTTTAATGCTCTTTGAAAAGCATTATTGAAGAATTAAAAATTTTTGCAAGATAATAGTGCGTAAGCACTACAAATGATATTGGGTTCCTTCGGAACTCAATTGACATAAAGAATGCCCTGGTAGCAGGATCTGATCCCCAGGCATGAGATATCTCCACACGAAGTAAGACTGGAATCTGATTCAAAATGGATTTTCACCTAGTAAAAGTGAAAAGATGAAATGTTTTCAGAAATGGTAGCAGGTTATTGAACCCCCATTTTCATGAATCGGGTTTTTATATAACCCCCTGTTTTAAAGAAGAAGAAATTTGCATCCTCCTATTTTCATGGAAAGGATTTCAATTATTTCCCTAGCTTTCAAATGGCCATCCTGCACATGTTTATAAATTCTGTTGCATATTAAATATTTTATTGAATGCTTTAAAATACATCATGATATATGATTTGAAGATTTTTGTATCCTATAATTATTGAAATACGTGCCTAGCTTGAATGCCTTGTATGCTTCACGCTATCTTTTATTTGAAGAATCTTGTATTCTGTATCTGAAGTATATGTACAATTGGTAGTGTATGTTTATATGAACTTTTTCTTAACTAACCCACTACCAGTTAAAAACCCATGACAAGGTACTGGAATTACTCATTAGGCTTGTTGAAGCTCATCCCATTATCCTAACATTTTTCAAGTGGTGATGACGGATGGGAGCCTTGCCTAATTTGAGGATGGATGATTGGCAGCTCCATTATGATCAGGGACTTTTGGAAGTATTAGGACCTATAGTTGGTCAAATTTTGTTATAGTAATGTTGGACAATTATGTACTTAAGCCCTGAGGGGCAAACAGATATGTAATAGATATAACTTTAAATTTTTAGTATGCTCTGAATGTATGATATTTGTTTACCACTCTAAAGAAGAAGAAGAAGAAGAAGCGACAGTACTGGGCTGGCGTGCGAAATGTAAAAGAAAAAAAAAAGTTTCACGCTTCCGCAATTGCCAATCCTGGCCCTATCGCACTGCCGCTTACATGGTCCGCCCGATGGCCCACAGGCCAAAAGGGTGGGCCGGTCGTGAATCCCTTAATCTTCATAGGGTGGGTTTCGGAGTCGTGACAGTTCAATTCGATATGCACATTACGACAATGAACAATAGGGCCTAAACCATTCAATCAATGCAACTAATGCTCCTAACAATACAGTTGACGCTGCTAAAAATATAGGATAGGTCATGACATGATTACTATGCAATCTCATAAACTAGGTGTACGTATAATTCACTTTTCTAAGCAATAACACTCCAATTCACTTTTGGTGAGCAATAAGACATCAATATTGTATAATGACATAGAATGAAATAATATGAGACAATTCGGAACAATTTAAGTGATTTAATTAAAATAGTAGACATTCAATTATGTTTCACATTTTAAAATGAGCTCATAAAACAGTTCAGTCAATAATGATAGCAAACCGATCAATGATTTGATGACAATTCGATCAATTAAGTGAACAATTTGCTCTTAAAATAATGATAATTTGTTCAACAAAATGATAGAAATTTGATCAATCAATATGATAACATTTGTTCAATAAATAGGAGTGTGATAGAAAACACGGTTCTAATATATAAAGTGAGAAAATCCACATTTCAAAGTTCTAGATTACTCACCTGTGGTCTTGAGTCTACCATTATATGCTTACAAACTTATTGTACCAATCATCTCATCTCCATTTCCTTGATGGTGATCCTAAGTCATGGATCAACACACATTGATACTTCATTAGTACTTATCATAGCTCAAACTATCTTAACTTAATACTTAGTATTATTGTTTAGGATTCCCCTAGGTTTTGTAATTAGGGTTCCTAATGCTTCCTAGTTCATCTCTGAACTTATTTTAGCCCTTAGGGACTTATTTGTCATTTTATAATTTATGTCGTAGTTCTAACTTCCCAAATGAACATCACCGTTAGGTCTGGAATGTCAAAAACACTAAATTTAGGCTCATCCAAATCTTAATTAGCCTTTTGTGGCTTACTTTAAATTTAGCGACATTTTGTTATTTTTCTCTTTCATGTGGGACCATCTCCGAGTTCCCGGATGCTCAATTAAACCTCACCGTTACGTCTAAAACGTCCAAAAATGTTGGGTATTCCTTTTTCTATTATTTCCCAATCCATCTAATAGTCTGTATATCATCAAGGGCAGTTTGAGAATTACAAAATTTTTGTATCTCTACTTTGAGTACCTCATTTGATGAAACAGACCACCATTAAGTCTGAAACATTGAAAAACCTTAGGATGGGTACCCTTACAGTCTTTGGTGTCCATTTGGTAGCTTTATTAATGCTTTAGGACTTATTTAGAATTAGTTTAGTTTGTACGTTCATATATTTCGGGGTCTAATCTCCCAAATCAAACTCCGTCATTGAGTTCAAAATGCTCAAAAATGTTAGAAATGCCTTTTCTTACATTTCAATTGGCCTTTATTACACTATTTTTAGGCCCAGGGGTAAAATGTTAATTTTACCCAAGCTTTGAGGGCATTAAAATAATTTTTAATTATTTTATAGGGTTTGAACATAATTTTCCAAAAGTTCTGGGGGTCAAAATATAAATATACAAAGTTCTTGTTCAACAATTTGGCTCAAAACCTACTCGTTCAACAATTAAAGAACTGAATCGGTTCAATTTCATTGGGATTCAACTAGTCTAAGAATGTTCTAAGTGAACCGTGAAATAATGACAAAAAGCCAACCGATTTAAACTAGATTGCCACATCAGTAGTATCAAGGCTCAAAACGATGCCATCTTACTAACTTTTATAGCCCATTCACGAGTTTGGGTTGGCCCGAACCCGACCTACATCACTATTCATCATCGTCTCCCTTCCTAGGGTTTACTATAGCAGTGAGCCCTAAATTTTAAGACATATTTTCCTCAATTTCTCACATTTTCCTCGGGTCCGATCACCTTCAAACGTTTTCTAAGAGTCTCTACTCTTTATTTCATCCATTAAAATGACGTGCATGACCTTCATTCGCAGGTTTCAAGCTCTCATGGCTGAAACTTGCAACTCGCCCAAGAATGAAAATTACTTGGCCAAAATGGTTGGGATTTGTACCATTGGCTTTATTGCCTCATGGCCTCTCGTTCCCTAATCATAAATCAAGGTTTCCTATTCAATTTCATAGTTTTTGTATTTCGCCCAAAACCTACAACTCATGATTATAGGCTCATTTTTTAGCCATTTTTCTATCATTCTTGTTGCATTGTGTTCCTTTTAATGTGTAGTTTCAGTTTCAATACTCAAAAAATGCTTGGTGTAATTTCATTTTTTGTCTTCCTTTGAAGCTCCATTAATGGTGGCCTGAGTTATTCTTACATGTTTTAGGGTCTTTCAATCTACTTTTCTTCATTCAATGGACTCTAATGCATTTCAAAACCTCAATGGAAAATAAAATGGAAGAAGATTTGACCTGTTTGAGCAGCTTTGAAGTCATTTGAAAATTTTCCTTTTTCTCTCTACTCTTTATTGCATGCACGAATTAGAGCTCCTTTTGAGTCTCCAATGGCTTTTGATCATCCCCCCCCCTTGGTTCTAGTTGGAAGCAACATGCATGGACACACAACTATCTCATTTCTCTCTCTCTCTCTCTCTCTCTCTCTTTCACTTTGCATGGCTGAAAGAGGACTGGACCAAAACGATTTACACATGCATTATGTTCTATATCACATTTATATATGAGAGGGAGATTAAGATGACTTTTCCAAGTGTCCAAGAAATCCAAGCTTGGCCAATCCTTCCTTCAGACACCGTGGCTTCAATTATCCTCTTATTTGACCACATTTCCTTTAATTTTCAGCTCATGAATTTTGATTTTTGGTGGAGCTTGGTGGAACATTCCTCTAGCATCACACATTTTATGTGTTTATACATAAGCTAATGTGTAGATGTAGTGTTGGTGCACCACACTTGATCCCTTCCATCTTGACCATACATCATTGGTCATGCCTTGATTTTATTATGATTTCTTCCAAAATCATTGTCCCAAATATCATATTTTTGTACAATTTTCTTTATGGCCCATAGTCATCAATTGAAGTGCACTTGTGCACTAACTCACCTAAAGTTGCTTATGTGTTAATTCATAATCAACACTAATGTGGGTTGGCATCAACAATGCTTGTTGTCATCCTATATGTAGGAATGACTATCTCCAAATTAATGGCTAGGGCACGCACATGTGCCTTATCTCTAATTTCATAGTTTAATTGCTTTGAGGAAATTACACATTGTTCATTTAGGCTTAGTCTTGATTAATCATTATAATTAGTCTGAATTACCCAATAATATTAGGTCAGAATATTACAAGAGATCAAGAATTTAAGCCATATAAGTTGTTAACAATAAATGTTGTACGAAAACTCTATTTATAGGCCTTGGAAGAATATAGTTGTTAGATTAAAAAAGTAGTCGTTCCCACCTTTTTAATATGTTCAAAATTTGGATTTTCGATTGCCAAATCGACAGAATTAGTCGACCAAATTCGTCAATCAGTTGACTAAATCATAATCTAATTGACTGATGAACTCAACTAATTTGTACAAAATCTTGAGGTTCCTCTTGTTAAGAACAACTAGTTAACTAGTCTTGAGAGTCTGTCGACTGATTTGTCTAGTGTCAAAATGTTCACAAATTTGTATTAAAGAACAAGTCGATTGATTTTGATAGAAGGTTTAGTTTTGTGAACAAAAAGACAATCAGTCGACTAGATCGGATCTCAAAAATCACTTCGCCCTCACGACTTTAAAATGCATTGTACCAAGGAGGACTACTATAAGGACCCGAAAAATCATCAAGGGCAATTCAGTAAATTGTCAACATAGACTAAGGACAGACTGGAGATAAATCAGAGATGTATCAGATAGATTATAAAATGAGTCAATGAGTCATCAATATGACACAGTGAGGCTAAAAATGAATTTTGGTGATTTATTCAAGACTAGTGTGAGCCTCGGGACTACACAGTCATCTATAAGATGCAGATAAATATGAAAATTTAAACAATAGAGTTTTAGAAAACGGACTATATATTTGGAATCAGAGCGTCAAAATTAGCTAGTGTACTAAGTTTGGTGGCATTCCGAGATAGTTTCAATTCGTGCTCGTGTGCGCGCATAGTTGGCCAACTGGCCACACGACACATAGGAATGCATGCAAATCTTCTCTAAGAAGCCAAGTGAAGTCTTCTAGAACATAACACATGTCAACATGTGATGGTGGTAAAGATTAATTATGTGTGTGAGAGTGTATTGTAAGGAGACAAGTTTGACACTTGATGTGTTATAATGGGACAAGACTCAATTTCTCTCTCTTACTTTACTTTTCTTTCTTTTCCTTTCCCTCTTATTTCTGAATTCTTTCCCTCTTCCCTCACGTACATCTCTCTCCTACAGACTTTCTTTCTCTCTCTTACTTTCTCTCTCTAGCAAAGTGTGTGAGTGTGTTGGAGAGTGCAATGAGTTTAATGCTCACACGCATGACCACTCTGCCAACTTCACACGTGCATATATATAATATATTAAATAAAAATTAATTAATTTTAATTTAATTTAATTAAAATAAATGCTTCTCGTAGGCGAATAAAATAAAAGAAGTGTGTATTCTGACTTTATTCGACATTCTGGACCCATTGGCGGGATCCGTTTTATGAAATAAAATTCTAAAAATTAGGACACGTAAAATACAATAATTACCATTTTACCCTTAATAACACCTGAAGCTAATTGAATGTCTGAAATGGTCTATTCTGACTTTCTTTGACGTTCCAGGCCCAACGGTCTGGTTCATGTTGCCAAATTAAGTACTAAAAAATAAGACACATAAAAATGTAAGTTACTAAATTACCCCCAAGAGTCAGGTTTGGCTATGAATAGGCCCAATTAAGAGAAACAATATTTATCCTAAGAAACTAGCGAGCATAGAGTCTAAGACTAAATTAAGAATGCCGAATAGGAAGGAACTTAAGTTAAATATGAAATTAATAGGTTTTTCATGAATTTGTATCTTTAGGAGCTACAAGGGAAAAGGAAAAGCCCACCAATAACACCAATCCCGGAACCTAAGGTGAGTAATCCTAGACTTTGAAGTGGAGATTTTAACTCCATGATATCTAAAATGTTTTAATTCAATTTTCGTATTTATTTAACTCATGTTTCAACATGCTACCTATTCTATTTTTAAACTATAATCATGAACTACAAATGTGCTTGTTTTAAATGCCAATTGTTTATAAAGTTCTTACTTCAGCATACTTATCTTGGAAAGTTGTGTTAAATATCTTCTTTAAAAATGAATGTTTCTCATCTTAGCTATGTTTAACTGCTCTTGGAAAGCATCTATGTTGAAAAACAACATTTCAAATACTTTCTGTTTGCGAACTGGTAATTCTAGATAAGTAGTGCACAGACTTGCTCCTACAATGCCGGCTAGAAGGCAAGAGATCTCTCCTGTTTAGGTCATGTATTAATGTAAATTATACTGGCCTCTTGTTAAGCTTAGAGTCTGGATCGATACGGCTTCTCCTGAAAAGTAAAAAGATGCTACATTCTGAAATAGTATAAGGTTTATCACCCATTACTTTGAATATGATTTATATCTTCAAATTTCATGATTTAAGTATTTACGTTTTTAATTATACTAAAACTGAATTCTCTTGTTTTGTATTGAGAAATTAAATGTTTTAGTCAAATGCCTTGAATGCTTCGTGCTTTATGACTTCGATGATTCTGTATTCTGTGTTTTAAGTTGTGCGAACAATTAGAGTGGTCACTTTTATAAACTCTCTTATACTTAGATCACTATCAATTGAAAACCCATAACGAGGTACTGAAATTACTCATAGGCTTTTTATAAAGTTCACATGGATTTTTACCCATGACTTTTCAGGCAATGATGACAAATGAGAGCCCTACTCGTACTAGTGAAAGGCGTCCAGAACTTCACTCTTTTGGTATTATTTTTGTTGCAAATAATTAATTGGAGTCAAATCTTTAGCAAGCAAGATTTTTGGAATGACGGGACATGTAGAATGTCCTTATCTTTTGTAATAGTGCATGAGACAATTATGTAATTTAATTCTGTAGAAACAACAACTATGTAATATGTTTTAGTTTGTCTTAAGTTTAAGTTTCAAAAAAAAAAAATAATACATAGCAAGTTTAGATGAAGTTCTGGTCTAACAATTGTGCATTTGTCTTCACGCTTTCGCAACATTTTCATTTATTTATGTTATGTTTACACTACTACGTGACTCCGTTCCGTGGGTCGGGGGATGTGACAAAATTAATGAGTCAAAGTATAAAACTCTAGAGAAAGTAGTTAAATACCTATTAAGACTTGAAACAAATGTATCAGATCATCAATTTATGGTGAGTTTTAGAAAAGAAAGAAGTTACAATACGATATATTGAAACAATAAAATATATATATATGATAGAAATGTAACTATTGTAAGAACTGTTGAAGAATTACAGAATTAAAATCTTTCTATACGCATCATAAATTATAGAATTAAAATCTTTCTACATACAACATATACCTGAAAATTAGGGATGTCAATTTTTGACACAACACGACGACACGACACGACTTGAACATGACACGACATTAATGGATTTGAGTTATAAAAGGGTCAACATGTATAACACAATTAATAAACATGTCATGTCTGGATTTAAGTAATATCAACTCGCTTAACACAAATTAACACGTATAATTATATATAAAAAATTAACATAAGTTAAGGAAACAAGTCTCACATCAAAAGTTCATCAAGATTTTGAAGTTTTTTACTTATAAAAGAAGTTTCTACTTTGATTTGTCTCTTATCCGAAGTTTACTAAACCTGAAAATTATCTATACATATAAAAAGACATAATTTTTTATTTAAAATTATAATTAAAATAAACGGGTTAACCGTGTCAACACGTATAACCTGTTTAATAAATGGATTAAGTTTAAGTTTTAAAGTTCGACATAATTATTTAATAGTGTCAGATTAAGATTAATACATATTTTTAAATATGTCTTTACATAATCCGAACACAACACGATAATTCGAATTGACACCCGTAATGCCAATGAGAGCCGCAACACTACCAGGCAGATCATTGTAATTGTACCCTGTTGCAAAGATGGTAAGAGAAGTGAGAGTAAAGACTTGTTCCTCACCAACTTTATTATTTCTTCCTTTTATTGAAAAAAAAAATTTAATAAATAACCCTTTATTTTATTTTTCAAATTGTTAATCCATACATTAGTGTTAATGTTGCAATACCCGAAAAAAAAATTCTGCACCTTTAAATACACCTTAGATCTAGCTTCAACCCAAAGTAATTGGAGAAAAAAACCCATTCTCCTTGCCCCGGTTAAAGCCAGTAGGCATGCCTTGGCCTCTGCTAGACTGCTTGGGCTGGAGAAGTAGCCCTCATTCACAGAGCCACAGCATGCAGCTGTTCTCATCTTCCTACTAAACAATTCAAAACGACCCACCTAATAAAAACACTATCTCACTCTGTTCGTCCGCGCTAAGATCTAATCGCAATATAGCATCATAAGCACGGCAATCGGATAAATATGAAGCAGTTTATATAGAATGAATTAATAATCGAGTCCTAGAGAATGCCCATTGGCTTTGATACATTTACCACCTCTGCAGCTCAACCAGGGAGCCTGAATACTAAACATGAGAGAGAGAGAGAGAGAGAGAGAGAGAGAGAGAGAGAGAGAGAGAGAGAGAGCACTTCAGCATTCAATAATGATACAACACACACAAGCCCATTGTAATCAACGACCTCGACCAGCACTTCAAAGGATCTTGAGCAAAATAATAACAACCTGATCTTCAGTTAGACCATACATGAACTAGACCATAACGGTTACCAGTATAGATCTCGTTGCGTTCTTCATCATAGAAAAGGGCAGTTATGTCTTCCAATGCCTCTGCAACAGTGCTTCTCATCTGGTAAGACTGATTCTGCTTCAAGCTGCAGTCACTACTGCCACATTCAACTCTAGGACTGCCATTGCTCGCATTTATTTTAGCCAGGCATTTCCCTGTCAAGATATTACTGATATTGATAGATCCAGCTGCATCAAAGAGAAAACCATGAGAAAGAACTCAATGTTGCATATTTTATTTTCTTCCCTTTTTTAGATGAGTGAGATTTGGATACACTACATTAGTTTTCCCTTCCCAATCCCAAAGCTAAAGCAAAAAAATGTAGATCAAAATTGAATCAGATGCTACTCCATTTTATTATTACATATATGAGCACTATGCAGAAAGGGAGGACTGCCCGTATCATGTTTATCACTCGGCAAAACCACCAGCAGGACAACTCAAACTATTATAAAAAAAAAGTCTAGTAGAAAGGTAATACAAGATTTTTCTGTCATACATATCAAAATCAAACATGTGGAATAAGTCATGTCATCTAATTCTTATAATATGACCATAGAGTTTTTGGATACTACCTTACCACTAGACATTTTCCCCAAACCATCAGATTACGTTACAAATCACGATGTCCCACAATTTCCACACCAGTGTCTTGGAAGTTGGAATCTGCACAACCAGCCCATTTCTGGCTGGTGGATGGCTGCTTGTGGTTCACCACAGGTTTCTGTGAACCTTTCCATATAGAAGAGAAGGTTCTTTCTTGATTCGAACATTGCACCTATGGGGTAGGGATAGAGGAAGAAGAAAAACTGAAGATTTCACATGGTACATTGGACAAAAAAAATTCAAGCTTGTGGGCAAGCTTGACGAATTTTCTATTGGCTATTGATTCTGCATCAAAATTTTCATTTATCTTTTGTGTTTTGACATAGTGGTCGTAGAGAACTAGTGAACTATAAACCAACCCCTTTATGGTTCAACTAGTCGTCTGGGTTCAATACTTATTGGCAAGCATGCATGAATTACACGTTCATGTGCACACGCACAAGCTTAAGTATGAGAAACTCTCATTCTACAGCCTGTAAGGGACATGCAGCATGCCTCCAATAAACCATCCAAAAGGTTTCAAATGGCCAAACTAATACACAAAAATTCCTGCAACTCCATGTATAATTCCCTTGACATGCTCAAGAGGCATTTTTAAAAACCGTGAAACACCATAAATGGGTATGCACCAATACATCTATATGAGAATCCACATGTTCCTTCTATAAGTTACTTTTTATGTTGTTTACGACTGTTAAGCAATCAATTGCTCCAAAAGCTTGAGTTGTTAGAAAATGAATCAACAATGTATATCAAACTCTCAACACTCCCCCTCACGTGCAATTCCGAACTCGCACGTGGAGAGACAAACCACACACTAACATGAAACTGAACAAAGTGCAATTTAGCACAAACAAACTAAACGGACAATAAATGTAAATGAAAAGACTTGAACTCAAGACTTCTAATAATTGAGGTTCCAATACCAAGTTAAATTACCAACTAATCTAAAAGTTTAAGCTGTTAGAGAGGGTATAATTTTAATATTATATCCTCTAACATGCCCCTCGTGTGACTAGACTGAGCCAACACATACACAATTCATATTCTCAAGATGACGGTAAGGTTTAAACACATGATCTTTTGCCAACAATGTATATCAACCTCTCAACACTTCTCCTCACATGTGGCCCCAGACTTGCACATTGAGAGAAACAAACCACACAAACACGAATCAGAATATGGTATAGAACAACAAATGACATACGATTAATGAGATAACATGAAGTAAGAACATCATGCCAAAAATGTTTGAGTACGTTCATATTGAACATCAAGTTGTGAGTAACATCCAACATATGGCGATGCTTCCTTTTAGCAACACGATTTTGTTGAGAGGTGTGAACACAACTAGTTTGATGGATAATACCATGAGCAACACAAAAGGAATTCCTGACAGATTATGTATATTCTGATGCATTATTTAAGCGAAGAACTTTAATCCGTTTACCAAACTAAAAAAAGATTTCATTATAGAGTTTAAAAAAGATATTTGGTAGTTCAAATCGCTATTTCATAAAAAATAACCAAGTCATACAAGAATAATTATCCACAAAGATCACAAAAAAATTAAAACCATTCAAACTAGAAGAACGGGAAGGTTCCCAAATGTCTGTATGAACGAAATCAAAGGATTTGGATTGACGACTATGACTACTACGTTAAAAAGAACTACGGTGATGTTTACCCAACTGACAAGCCTCACATTCTAAACTAGACACACGTCTCAATTCAAGAATGGCTAGCTTAAATTTGTCCAAAAATGGATGACCTAAACAAAAATGTCACTAAAGAGGCAAAACTACCGCACTCAACGCAGATGAAGTGAGGATGACAAGCCTTAGTAGTTTGTTTTGTATTCCGACCACCAAGAATTTGATATCTCTACTCTCAAGGAAATTAAGTGCTAGGCATGTTAAGTGGGTAGAATTTCTCCAAGAATACACATTTGTCCTTAATGACCGAGTTGGTGTTGAGAAGAAGCCTGTTGACGCCCTTAGTCACGTCATTGTTGTTTTGCAAACTATGAGTGTTTCTCTTTGGGTTTGATAGGTTGAAGGATGGGTATCCTACTTGACCAGACTTTAGTATCATTTATCATGAGGTGCGACATGGTGATCATCGTGACTTAGTTGATTTCGTAATTAGGGATGGGTATTTGTTCAGGGGAACTACATCGCGCATTCCTCACACTTCCCTTCGCAATTTCCTAGTTTGGGAATAACCAGACAAGAAAGTTAGGTCCAAGTGAGGCTCCCAACGCAATTATAATGGGTTTAGGTTTGGTATGCAAGGATCGAAGTCATGGCCGACTCTATCCATATGGCGTTCTGGCCTTCTGATTGTATTTGCCACTCAAAATTAAGTACACAAAATACTTTACTTACCAAAAAAAACACAAAATTACCATTTAATGGGGTTAGCTTTGGTATGCAAGGATCTAAGTCATGGCCAACTCTAACCATATGGTGTTCTGGCCTTCTGATTGTATTTGCCACTCAAAATTAAGTACACAAATTACTTTACCTACCAAAAAAAAACACAAAATTACCATTTCCCTCCATCCAATGATCATCAGAATCAGCCTTGCAGTAAGAAATAATAAGATCCTGATCACTTGTTATATAAATGTTGTTAGTATTGCAGTCGGGATGCCACAATAGGTGATCCTCAAATGAAGTTATGAGCTCCCCGCGAAAGTTCCAAACAGCAACAGTTCGATTTCTAAATGTCAGGAACAGTTGGTTCACATAGAGAAAGATAAATGCAGATGGAGTCATGAACTCAGTTCTGCTAACTTCTTTCAGCTCAGCATTGCGAACCTATGAAGAAAGGTAGTCACAATCACATAGAGACCAAAAAATAAATAAATAAATAAGCTTTGAGAAAAAATGTCAAATGACAGGAACTGACCATACATCAAGAATCTGGAGATTTTCATTTTCTTGCTTGACAAGAAGTTTTTCATTGAATTGTTCTATAAAGTCCACCTTCTTATTTCGATGAAGTAAATGATTGAAATCTTTGAGAACAGTGCCATCTTCTATTGATAGTATCTTAAGAGGGACATGGCTCTGAGCTCTAGTGAAAATTAATAACATGATGCCTGGGCTGTTATAAACAGGAAACATGGCAGGTTAGATTGACATGTATTACAACTTTTTTATTTTTTTGGTATGAAGCATGAAGACACCCAGATGACCAGTATAAGGAAGAAAAAAATCTAGCAAACAATGCAATCAGACCGGTTGAATATGGAAAACCCAGTACATGTCTGAAATTTTAATTAAAGACAATATTTCCAAAAGGATAATACAAGCATAAGCAAATAAACACATCATATGATGAAACCTGTACAATGCCATACATCAACTTCTTCACCAAAGTTTTTAGCTCTATTAAATAATCAAGGAGCTAATAACTAGCCCTTCAAGACAAAGTATCTTATCACAAAGAAAATGCATATCTAGATTACCTAATAGAAGCATATTTGTTTACTCTACATTAACCCATTTTTCTAGGAAAATACCATATGAATCATAATACGTAACCTATATGGAAAGGATTAGTTTACAAAGTTTTCTATTATTAGGGTTTGGTATAACCTATAGGTCTCCAAAGTAGGGGAAAAAAATTACACTTCGGAATTGGAATAATAATGAGTATTTAGAAGTCTTGAGCTCTCTCTCCTATTCTCTCCCATTTTTCTTTTTCTTTTTCTTATTCTTATTTCATTTAAGATTAAGAGGCTTTGAAGACTCTTTTGCACACTTCCTCTGGGAATTCTTACTCCTCTTCTGTTATTTTGAAGAACTCTAACCCATGAAAGTTATATCCATTTTGGTATCTAAGCAAATGATCTTATGACTACAAGGAAAGCTCACATATTGTTTGTTGCTAACACTAGGAATTGTAGATCAATGCATGGTTCTTAGTATCTTACATTATGCGATACGTATTTTACGATACGTTTCGATATGGGCATAAAACGATATGTATCTTATAGTTGTATCGTTTTGCATCGTATTGCATTATATACAATACATAAATACGCATGACACGTGCAACATGCGCAATTAGACTAAACTGCATTGTTTTTGCCTGTCTTTTCTTTGTAGTTTTTTGTTATATTTATGAAAACGGTCTCATTTTTTGTTTTATTTGGATTTATATTACCTCTTTGTAACTCCTAGTAATCTTTTCTCAAACAAGAAAGAAAGAAAGAAAATACTTTTAAAAGAAAGAAAAAAGCAAGTGAAGAAATGTTGGCATCTGATACTAGGGTTGCACAAAAAAAACTAAAAAAACTGTAAACCTGACCCGAACTCAAACTGAATGAGAAGGTTCCAAAGAAGGTTCGGGTTGGGTCAGTTCTATAACCGGTTCTTTCGGGTTCAAAGTTCGGATAAACCGACCTAACCCGAGAACCGGATTTTTCAAGTCAAAAAAATTTCTTTAAGAATTATATACATTTATATAATACATATATAAATAATATATGTGTACTAGTGTGTGTGTATATATATATATATATATATATATATATATATCATATCAGTGTGTGTATATATATACATATCATGTCAATATATATATTATATGTGTATATTAGTGTGTGTATGATATATATATATATATATATCAATAAAATTGCACTCTAGGTGAGTTACAACAGGGGGAAAAAAAAAACTAGCACTCCAGGTGTATATATATAAAAACAAAATTGCACTTTATTTTTTTGATGAATTTTGATAGTTATAGTTTGGGTTGAGAGCAAATAAACTGGTAGTTTCATTGAAAAAATTTTGTATTTAATACAGTCTTGTACAAACATCAAGATGGAATTTTTATCAATAGCAACAAAAATTGCACTCCAGGTGTATATATATTAACAATAATTCATCTCCTGTGCTAGGCAACTATTAGTTCTCATATAGTATCTTAATTGTAGAAAGAATCAACACATTGCCTGACGAAAGAAAGTATCCCTTCACAAGGTGCCATCCAAAATGTAGCAGTGACTAATAAAACTACCTTGCTATAATAACTATTTGATCATGAATTCTAATTGGATAAAGGTGGGAAACAAAAAAAATTAAAATAAAAAAAATTGACCTGACCCGACCTGAAAATGTTCGGTTCAGGTCGGGTCCAGCAATTCACGGTTCCGGTTCTCTTTTTTCAAAACCGTATAAAGTTGGGTCGGTTCCGGTTCTACTGCAACCCAACCCATGTGCACCCCTATCTGATGCCATTGAAATTAGCGATTGAGATGAAAATAAAATAGATTATAAGAATAAATATTTTGAAATCTTATTAACGAACTATTTTGGAAACTTGGATTAAATTTTGGTCTGGAACTTGTAATATTTATAAATTTTTATTCTTGTATTGTAGGAACTTAAGTTGAATTTGTTTTTGAGTTGAAATATTATTTATATCATTTTAACACTGTATTGGCCAAGTGGTAGCCGGCCACAAGATAGATGTGAGTACTCCCCATTGGTCTTGGGTTCGATACTCCATAGGCTCAAAAACTTCCCTTGGGGCCACCCCAGGGCCTTACACCAAATGCCCGCTTTACCTGGCGCGTGTAATGGGGGTACGCACTACCTTGTGGGACTAGTCGGTCAACCTAGCGCTCTGCGCAGGGATTGGATACCCACAGTTATGAAAAAAAAAAAATATATATATATATATATATATAAATATTTGTAAACATATTTTAAAAATTGAGTGTATCTTAGAGACACGATAATTTTTGATACATGATACATTATTTTTTAAAAACAATGCACGTAAGGGCAGAGCAAGGATAGTATATCAGTGGGGACAACTTAAAATTCATTAATAAAATTAATTTTGATTTCATAAAATTTATAAAAACAAATTATTATCAAATATATCTCTAAAAATTTGAACAGACAAAAATATTAAGAGTTTGATCATAAGATTCACAAAAAATATATATTTGCTGCATTCGACATGTTGTACATGGATTCGCTCACCTTGGGAATTTTTTATAAATTTTCTATTATTTCTTATCAAAAAGAGAAAAAAAAATCTTTGCACATGATTTTGACATTGCTTCTACAAAAATATTAATTTTTATTTCCAAATACTTGTGCAAAAATATTTTAAAACTAAAAATTCCCAATTCCCCTTTTAGCTACGGATTTTTTCCCCAAATCCCCCATTCAAACATAGCATAAAAGTAAAGATTTAAGATCCTAATCTAAAATAAGAATAAAAAAATATGAATATAACCAAATTTCAACCAACACTTGAAATGTACGTAAAAATTGAAATGAAAATAAATTAATGAAAATGATAATTTATCTACATCGACCATATTTGTGAAATACTAGTTGAATATATTCGTGCTATAAATTCACCAATATGAAAAAAAATGTTTTGCTTAATCCTCCTTTTTATTTTCTTTTTTTATCTTCTTCTCTACGATTTGGAAGCACACAATCCAACAGTAAAATTAATCATTTTTCACATTTTATCTAAATAAAAGATAAAACAAATCAATACAAATATTATCTTACTTAAAAAAATCAAAAAGAAAAGACCGTAAAGAGTAAATTATTGAAATTTTTCAAGTTTTTCTAATAACAAAAATTTTAATCTTATGTCAATCTTTCAAACAGATTGACAACCTAATGCGAAGAGTTTTTCTCATCTTTTTTCAATTTCTTACAATTTATAACTTTTAAAGAAAAAAAAAAAATCAACCACTTTTCATCTATAAATATTAAAACCTTTTTTTTACTAGTTAAAATTCCACTTTATAGTCTTTCTTTGACAAGCGCACTACAAAATCAATGTAAGATCAAAGCTTTTTTTAGTCCTATCCAATATCAATTTTATATAACCTAAGTAAGTAGAAATAAATTTAACAATGGTTACATGGGATAACAAACCTATTTAAGTTGAAAAATTCTTCAATATTCGCCACTTTTTTCTGCAATGTCTTCTCCCAATATGATTTAATTAAAAAAATTATAAAAAAATGCAGCGGGGCCAATTTTAAAAGATTTTTTTAGTGGGGGGCAAGTTTAAAATTTTAAAATTTTATAAAATATTTAAATTAACCTAATGTTTTTGGAAAATTTCAGCGGGGGACCTGCCCCCACTGTAAAACCGCCCCTGAATGCACATTATGATACACCTTTTGACAACTATAGATTAATGCAACTACTAGTCATGAGATTAAGTAAATATTAAAAGATATGCTCTAGATATCAAAAAGTCTTAAAGATCTCCACAATTATATGCATATGTACTTAATCCTACTAAGCATTATAAAACTTGAGGGCAATCATTCTCCAACAAGAGGTAATTTGATGCAATTGAAGTGAGACTCACAAGGGCTTAGCAATTTTATTGATTTTATTAAATTAAATAGTAGGTGAATACCTAACATCCTATTGTTCTTATTGTTGGAAGTTTAAGGCATTCTAACTTTTTTCCCCTTATGACAAGGAAGAGCATATAAACAAAACGGAACCATGGGGCCACTGGCCATTATCATAGGATGTATACAGGAGAAAACAAAAAGAGGCTCCCATCAAGTACTCTACATAAATAAACAACTATCAGCATATTTTCCTAATATACAAAACTGCAAAGAGGTTAACATCATCCTTTTCAACCCCAAAGAAGACACATTAGGATCCTCAAAGGTACTCCTATTTTGTTCCCTCGAAATGCTCCATATCAGGCACAAGCCTGCAACACCCACTAACAAGTGCATCCCCCTATCAGCATCTAAGCAACTCGACCTCCGAGGCTGACATCAACCAAAACACACCAAAAAAGGAAGAGAACTATGCACCAAAAATGTCTAGATATCTCACAGTAAATGAGAAGATCATCCACCATTTCTACCACTCTTTTACTCATGCAACACCAATTGGGGAGCATCTTCCTTCTACAGCCTAGATTTATTAATGGTCAAGAGAGCACCTAGAGCTACTGTCCAAACCAAAAAAGACCACAATTTACCAAATGCTTATAAAGTGATACGGTGAGGGATTGTTGGCAAGGTTATAAAGTGCATGGCCAACCAAGGTTTCTTTTGGCCAAAAAGTTTAGAATGCTTAAAGAAGACATTAAGAGAGGGAAATAAAACATTTAAGGGAGATTAGGAGTCCAAAAGGCTATACTGCTTGAGGAGATTAAGGAATTGAATGTCAAGGAGGGAGGCACTTTGACAAAGGAGGAGAGAGCTAGTAGAGATGGAAAAACAAAGGGGGAATTGGGAAGTTTGTTGGTCTCAGAAAAGATAAGTTGGAGGCGGAAGTCGTTAATGGGTTGGAAAAAACAGTATCTCTCTAAAGGGGGAAGGATTAATCTCCTACGGAGTACTTTGTCCACTTTTCCAACCTACTTTATGTCTCTCTTTCCAATGTTGGCATCAGTAGAGAATTGGTTAGATAAGCTTCCAAAGGACTTTTATGGTTGGGGTTAGAGAAGTTTTAAGCAACCAATTACTCCAAAAACTTAAGATGTCAGAGAATGGACCACCAATGTACCTCACGTGTAACCTCGGACTTGTAGGTGGAGAGACAAACAAACCACACACATACGAAGCAGAATATAGTGCAACTTTGCACAAACAAGCCAAATGAGGAATAAATGCAAATAGAGAAACTTGAACCCAAGATTTCCCATTACCAAAGTTCTGATACCATGTTAAGCAACCAATTACTCCAAAAGTTTAAACTGTCAGAAAATGGACTAACAATGTATATTAAGCTCTCAACGAAGAAAGGAAAATCAACTAATGAGTTCCGATATAGTTGAAGCTCCGAGATGGGGAGCGGATCTAGGCATAAAGTTGTTGAGATCTTTTAACTTGGCACTCTTAGGGAAATGGCTGTGGCGATTTATATAGGAGAAAGGTGCTCAACAGAGGAAGGTGATAGTTAAAACATATGGTTGCAAAGATAGAGGTAATGGGACCTTATGGTCCTTGGTTGTGGAGATCCATTTGCAAGGTTCAAGGAAAACTTTGTAAGTTCATTCACTATGAAGTTAAGTGGGGTTCGAGGGGGAGATTTTGGAAGAATGCGTGGTGTGGGGTCACACTGTTGAGAGATTAGTTTCCTCAACTCTTTCGGATTTCCTCTAATGGGAATGCACTAGTGGAGGATTGTGTTTCATGGTCTAGGGGTGACTAGGTGTGGTCTCCTTGTTTTCGGAGAAACCTTCAGGATGAGAGTTGGAAGATCAAATTTGATGGCTATCCTAAACCGCTTTCAGCTTAGGAGGAATAGGGAAGATGCGGTGGTGTGGACCTTAAATCACTCCAGGATTTTCACAATCCACTCATTTTATGAAGCTTTGGTTGGCGGGGGAGTAGGGAGTTCCTTTGGAAGATGATTTGGACTTCAAAAATCCCTTTTAAGGTTGCTTTTTTTGTTGGGGCTGCAAATTGAGAAGCGATTTTGACTACCAAAAACCTACAACGCAGGGTTTCCTTTTGGTTAGTAGGCGTCATTTGTGCTAGATTTTGACTACCAAAAACCTACAACGCAGGGTTTCCTTTTGGTTAGTAGGCATGATTTGTGCTAGAAGGAGGTCGAATCAATTAATCATCTTTTTATCCATTGAAGGTGGCTTGTGATATGTGGAGTATTATCCTTGCCCTCTTCGGGTGTTTTTGGGTCATGCCTGCCTCAATTAAAGGTCTCCTTGTTAGTTGGGGTGGTCATAGGGTGAGAAAAAAATATGCAGAAGGTTTGGCATATGGTCCCTTTATGTCTTTTCTAGTGTTTGTGGAGGGAGAGAAACTTGAGGATTTTTTAGGGAAAACAATTCTCTTAGTAGATTGAAGAATAATTTTTTTAATTTACTTTAGTTTTGGGTTAAGGAGGCTTACCCCTTGCATGTAACTTCTTTTGTTGACTTGTTGGAGGAACTTCGGCTTTTATTGTCATGTCGGGTCTCTTTTGTATATATAGGTTTGCCCCCCTTAGCCTCGGGCCCCTCTAATACAATTACACTTTACTTATCAAAAAAATAGGTTGGAGGCAAAAGTCTAGGACTTTGAACTTTAAGAAAGACGATTCAAATACAAAGTTCTTCCATCAGAGAGGTATTGGATTTAGAAGAGGAAGTAAAGAGAGGAATTATGCATTTATATCTCTTTATTTGGAGACTGTTAGCAGGAAGCCAGTTTTGGATAGCTAGAGCTTGGATCTATTTCAGAAGATGATAAACAATGGGTGGAATAAATTTTTTCGTAGATGAAGAGGTGGCGGTGATGGTGATAAAATTTCAGGACCAGACGGTTTCACGATAGATTTCTTGCAAAAGTGTTGGACAGTAGTTAAGGAAGTGTGATGGAATTTTTTTCCCTCCCAGGGCTTCTTCGAGTAAAGCTTAAGGCTACTTTTGTTACTCTGATCCCAAAGGGGGGCATCTCACATCAAGAACTTTATACCTATTAGCCTTGTAGGTTGTGTGAATAAGCTGCTGGTGAAAGTCCTTTCGTTGCGTTTAAGAAGAGTTGTGATGGCTGTTATTTCAGAATCACAGCATACATTCATTGGGGGCTAAGACATATCTTGAATGCAGTTCTTATAACTAATGTGGGAGGATTTGAAGATTGAAGCAAGGCTCCTTAAGAGTGATTTACAAGTTGGATATTGAAAAGGCATACGATTATGGCAATTGGAGATTCCTATTGTACTTGCTGAAAAGAATGGGTTTCGGGGAAAGGTAGCAGGAATGGATCCAGATGTGCGCCTCTTCAATAAAGTTTTGCTATTATGGTGAATGGCTCTCCAAAGGGCTTTTTCTCTAGCTCAAGGAGCTTAACACAAAAGTAGGAGGGAAAGGAGAAGATTATGAGGGAGAGAAGAGGAGAGGTAAATACCTTCATCATGCTTGGATAGCTAATGAGGGAAAGAAAGAAAATAATAGTGTAATCCTCTCGTCTTGCTAGGGAAAGAGAGAGGAGAGAAAGGAAAGGAGATGAGATGAGATGTTTTATTATGCAAGTATAAAGGATAAAATAAGAATTCACTAATTTTTAAAAGTGGGACAAAACGGATAATCACTGACACCTAATCCTTTCCTTCCATCTCCTCCCACTTTTGGAAGGAGAGCAAAACAGATTAAATAAGTGTAAAAGACCCCTCCCTCCCCCTCCCTCTCCTTTCCTTTCCTTCCCTATTTTTAAACAAAGCATGAAATAAGCTCTCCACCCTCCCCCTTTCCTTTCCTTTCCAAGTTCCTCAATCCAAGCAGGGTGTAAGGCAAAGGGATCCTTTTCCGACTCTTATTTATTAGAGTGATGGAAGTTTTGAGTGGTTTGCTGAGGAGAGTTGTGGACGCAATTTATTTAGAGGATTCAGCATCTAGGGTGTGAAAGATGGTTCTACAATGGTGTCTCATTTTATCTTTGCTGATGATATAATCATTTTCTTTGATGCAAATGAAGAACACTTGAGATAATTTCAAAATGCTTGCCAATTTAAGAGTTAACTTAGCCAAGAGTGAACTTATTCCAGTAGCGAGATTAAAGAGAGTATTTTGCCAATAATCTTGGGTGCCAAGTGGTTTTTTTTTTTTTTTTATAGATAAATCTCACACACATACACTCACTTTACCCCTTTAAAGGACTTGAACCCTTAACCTCCCATATGGGGAAGTGGAGAGGTACCAACCAAGCTAGAGCTTGTTGGTCTAGCTTTGGGATCCAATTTTAAAGCAAGGACAGTGTGGGATTGTGTGGTAGAACACTCTTACAGGAGTTAGCAAGTTGGAAAAGGATGTACTTGTTAAAAGAGGGTAGAATTACTTTGATAGATAGCACCATATCCAACCTACTACATGTCATCATTTGAGATCCAGATGTCCATGGTATAAGGTTGGCAAAGTTGCAAAAGAGATTTTGTGGGGTGATTCGGAAGAGAAGTAGAATATTCATTTAGTGAATTGGAAGAGTGTTGTCCACTAAAGTTAGGAAGTCTTAGTATACAAAGTGCAAGATCAAGTGCTTACCGCTACGGCAAAAGCTTAAGCTATTAGTGAAGGTGCAACTTTATTTCCCAAACCTTCTCAGCGCCTAGCTCCATATGTCGATTGGGCCGCAACGCAATGTTGGCCCGCAAGCCCAACAATGCCCCATTAGCACCTACCCGCAAGCAGCATACCTTCTTGGGAGTTGACCCTGTGACCATGCTCTGATACCACTTTGAAACAACCCTAAAGGAAATACCTAGATGGAGGATTAGACCTAGAGGGGGGTGAATAGGTCTTCTTGGCAATTTGAATTTAATCTTGCTCAATTTTAATTCAAGATGGAACAAAATTAAATTTCACTTTGATTACGTGCCGGTTAGGGTTATAATCCAAGAAAAGGAAAGCAGTCAAAAGAAGTGGCACACAGATTTTTGTTCACGAGGAAACCGCCACAAATCAATCATATCTGTGTCGGAAAACTCCGGACACTTATCCAGATACTTCGAATCCACTAAAAGAAATATTGAAAGATACAGACACAGTATTTAAAAGACAAACCCTAATAACTCAAGTTTGTTCACTGTTATAATACTTTCTCAATCTCCAATCCACAAGTTTTCTTCAGTGTATCCACCATTACGTATCCACGAACAGTACCAAAACACAACAGCGAATGCCCACACAACCTCTAACTCCTCGATTGTACTAATCCGAAAATCCACCAAATAGTACTAAACTGATTCAATTGAGATGTGAAATAGGTTCTTATATTCTAAGACATGTGATAGATCATGAATGACATGCACCACTTTTTGGAAAGATGAGAAAACCCTAATGAAGAGTAGCCAAAAAGTCTAGTTTCAAAACATTTCATTTTCCTTTTATATCATCTAAAAGACAAGGCAAAAACGGAGTAAACATAAAGGGGAAAAAAATGCACTGTGTCAATGCTCGCTCAAGCGAGCTCTAGTGGACTATGCACTAGACTTCGCTCTAGCGGACACAAGCTCGCTCTAGTGAACTACTTAGCAAACTCTAGCAAACCCTTCACTAGACTTTGCTCAAGCACTAATGGACCTTGCTCGAGTGAGCTCCAGTGACTTGCCTGCAGGAGCCAAAAACATAAGAGCATATTTTTAAAACCTTTTTCAATTTAAAAATACATCATAAAAGCCTCATGTTTTTTTACCATACTTAACATGAAAATTTGCACCTTTTGATAAACGATTGACTCAGTATGAATGAAGATGAGCCTTGGAATACTAGTTCATTACCTTTCTGAGAAACATGAAAATCCACCATAGTCAGAGATGGTCTATTTTAATTTGCTGCAGATTTGAACATAACTTGAGGCACTCTTAACTATTCAAAAGAACTGGATACAACACGAGAGGGTTTTGTCAAACGGATATGCCAACACAAAGCTAGTCTTCTAGACCTAACACAAAGGTTTAAAGAGTTCAATCAATCTCGGCTAGGGAAATGGCTTCACCCCTAGCAGTGGACAGGAATGTATTTTGGTGTTTCAATCATTGCTTGTAAATATAGGAGTTCATGGGGTGGCTGAGCTTCAAGGAGCGTTGAGATTGCTCATGGAGTAGAGCTCATTTTTCAATAAAAAGGTAAATTATTACTTCTCATGGGAAAATGATCACACAAAAAAGAATTGTACAGTACAAAATAACATAAAAACAGATTCATTTCAAAAAATGATATGGGCCTTCTGCTAAAATTGTTCTTTTTGACAAGAATCGATAAGAAATAAGAAATCTTTGAACCTGATTCGATTTCATCCAAATGTATAGTATACCAAGGAAGGGAACTATTCTGATTTCATATGATTGAAATCACGCAAATTCACATTGTAGCCTTGTAAACTAATGAAAAATGAGAGTTCCAGTAAAATTAAAATTTTAGGAAGATTAATAGGATTAAACTCATTTTAAACACATCCATTGGTTTATCCAAATTATTAAATTCATTACAAGTCTCCTTCGTTGAACCAAACTGTGACTAACCAATGAAAAGGAGTTTATTAGACTAAGAAAGGAATCAACTAACCAATGAAAACTATGTAAGTAATTTAGTTTTGTAAGAAGTTTTCCTAATTGAAACAATTAAATTAATCAATTAATGATATGGATGTAAATAAGAAATGTGCAGCAAAAAATGAGTTATTTAATTATATTGAAAGTCTTTTATTGAAGTAATTTAATTAAAAATTTCCTTAATTGAAATTCAAAGTGTGTATTATTATTTAAAAATCTTAAAGTAGGAATTTTTAAAATAATTTTGAGACTCGTAAAAAATATTAAAAGCATATTTTGAAATACAAAAAAATGTATATATATATATATATGAAATTATTTCTCAAGGTTTATAATCCGAGCAAAAATTGTGTAAAACAAAATTATTAGAAAAAAAATAGAAAAATTAAAGAACAAGTGTGATTAGTTAATGTATATATTTATTATTTAAGGAAAAACATTTCATGAAAGAGTAGAGAAATAAATGGACTTAAATATTTCAGGAAAAATTTTAAATTATTTTGCCCTTACAAATTTTAGAATTGTGAAAGAGAAAGAAGTGTGTAAAAAAATAAATAATTAGGAAAATAATTTAAAGATATTTTTAATCTTTTCAATGAGTGGGGAGAAGAAATTTCAAAAATTAAAATTTCAAGTAACATGAATTTAAAATTACTTATGTTCTTTTTTTATTATTTTTCTTGAGAAATGTTGGCTGGACTTTAAATGAATAACTAATATTATCATTTAATTTATAATTTTTATTAAAATAAAATATAAATGTTGACTATGATAACATTATTTAACTGTATGCTTTTATTTTTTATGTATTTTATAATTTTTTACTATCTTTGTTTAATTTAAAATTGATTTTTATTTTATTATATTTGAATTTTGTCTTATTCAATATAAAAGAAAAAAAAAAAAGACTTTACCTAAATTTAGTTAATTTTTCTTTCTTTTTCATGCTCATCTTTCATTTTATTTCAATGGCCAAAAAAATTTAAAACATATGTAAAGGTTAGAATGTGAGTATATAATGCTTAATAAATTTGAAGGTATTTGTCACGGTTTAGAATCCTTGGAAAGTAAAAATTGAGTAGAACAAAATTATTAGATTAGAAAAAATGGTGTGATTAGATAATATGTATTTATTATTTAAAAATTGTGTAAAACAAAATTATTAGATTAGAAAAAAGGGTGTGATTAGATAATATGTATTTATTATTTAATAATAAAAATCAAGAATATTAATAGGAAAGAGTAGAAAAAATAGACTTAAATATTTAAGGAACAATTTTAAACTGTTTTTCCCTACAAATTTTAGAATCATAAAAGAGAAAGAAGTGTATAAAAAATAAATAGTTCGAGAAAAACAATTTTAGAGGTATTTTTCATCATTACAATGAGTGAAGGAAGAAAATTTGAAGTAATATGGATTTAAAATTACTTATTTTCTCTTTTCATTATTTTTCTTGAAAAATGTTGGTTGGACTCTAAATGAATAGCTAATATTATCGTTTAATCTATAATTTTTATTAAAATAAAATATAAAGGTTGATTATGATAACATCATTTAGTTGTATTTTTTACTATCTCTCATTAATTTAGAAGTGATTTTATTTTATTATATTTTATTTTTTTCTTATTCAATAAAAAGAAAAAAACTTTACCTAAATTTAGTTAATTTCATTTTCTTTTTCATGCTCATCTTTCATTTTATTTCAATGGACAAAAAAGAAAATTTTAAAAATGGAAAATTAAGAATGTGTGCATACAATGCTTAACAAATTTAAAATTATAAGTTTGAAGGTATTTGCTAATGTTTAGAATCCTAAGAAAGTAACAACTGTGTAAAACAAAATTATTAGATCTGAAAAAAGGGCGTTATTAGATAAAATGTATTTATTATTTAAGGAAAAACATGAATATTTCAGAAAAGAGTAGAAAAAATAAACTTAAATATTTGAGGAACAATTTTAAATTATTTTGTCTTATAAATTTTATAATTGAAAAAGAAAAAGAAGTATGTAAAAAATAAAAAATTTAAGAAGAAATTTAAAATAAAAAAGTGACAAAATTATTTTTTCTTTAGGTTTAGAATCTTAAAAGATTAAGACGTCAATAAAAAAATTAAAAAAATTGACAAAACAAAAGGAAATGGTTAACCTTATAAATAAAAAGGCTTTACCTAAATTTAGTTAATTTATCTTTCTTTCTCATGCTCATCTTTCATTTTATTTCAATGGAAAAAAAAATAAAAATTAATATATGTATATATATGTAAAAGTCGGAATGTGTTTATTAAAAGCAAAAAATGTGCAAAAAATAAATAGTTAGGAAAAATATTAAAATAAAAATTGTAGAATTACTTTTTTTCTTTTAAGTTTAAAATCTAAAAAAATGTTAAAAAAATTTTTGACATACCTTATAAGGTGGTAGAAGAAAAAAAAAGATATAAAAAAGTTTCTTTTTAAGTTTTGTAGTGATATTATAGTTAATTGTAGTGAAAGAAATCATCATTTCATAATGCAAGGCCATCAATCATGCCTAGGAAAAAAAATTGGAGCTCACCATCACACAAAAAAGTACAATAAAGTATAAGTGCACGTTATTTTAGTAACCAGGTCCTATTATGAATGAAGGCATCAGATTAGGAAAGATCAAAATCGTAATATATCAATTAAATTAAAACATTTGAAAAAATGATAATTGAGCTGTTTAATAATGTCTTTCACCAGTTGTTTGGCCATAGAATAAGCAATGCAATGAAATTTTAGGAAGGTACAACTAGGCATCAGATTTTTAAGATCATAGGACCCAGAGAAAGGAGAACCCCTAAAATAAGGTGTAAACATTCATTGAGCCAAAGAACCCCTAGAAGTGTTGGTCCATCCATCCTAAAAACCTATAAAATAATATATATTCTATGTGCGCCCCCCCCCCCCCCCAAAAAAAAAAATAAATAAATAAATCTATATCCCTAGCCCAGAATTCAAAAGGCCCCTATCCTAGAAGTCCAGTGTACAAAATAACACGAAGAAATATTTGAACTCATCCAATTTCTTGGGACTGAAGAAAAGCTTCTAAAATATTTTTCCCTTCTAAAAAAATTGCTTTTTAGGTGATCATTTTTTTTTTTTTTTGGGGGGGTGTCTCTTGTTCACCAATTGTTTGGTTGTAGTATAACCAATGGAAAGAAATTTTAGGAAGGTATAATTAGGCATCAGGTTTTAAGATCATAGGACCTAGAGAAAGGAGAACCCCTGAAAAAAGATGCATAAACATTCATTGAGCCAAAGAACCCCTAAACGTGTTAGTCCATCCATCCTAAAAACCTATATAACAATATACATTATATGCCCCCCCCCCCCCCCCCAAAAAAAAAAAAAGGCTATATCCTTAGCCCAAAATTCAAAGGGCCCCATCCTAGAGGTCGTGTACAAAAAATAACACGAAAAAATATTTGAACTTGTCCAATTTCTTTGGACTGAAGAAAAGCTTTTAAATTATTTTTTCCTTTTAAGAAATTGCTTTTTAGGTGATCATTTTTGGCTTTTTTCTTTTTTTTTTTTTTTTGTGGGGGGGGGGGGGGGGATTGAGGTTGGGGAGGAATTGACCTCTTTTAGATGATCCATCACATGGCGGCCTTGATCCTTAGAAATGAAAGGTGTCATGTAGCGTGTTAAACCTCTGACCACAGTGACCGCATGCTCCCTCATTATAGCTAAGCAAATTCTACTTGCATGAAAAGAAGAGAATCGAACTTTGCAATAAAATATTTTCTTTTGCCCATAGTTAAGAGTGAAAAATATTATTGTGGCAATTTTGTTTGAAGTATTTTTTTAAGGGGGGATATTTTTGGTGTTTTATCCTTAAAAAAATGGTGCAGCAACAAATACTGCAATCACCATGTACAGGAGATCAGAGAGAGAGTACCTGATTTTGATTTCTTGTACATGTTTATCGGATATGGAGTACAACATTGTATAATTTTTCAGGTCAAACACCTTGTATATACTAACAAAAAACAATGGAAAAGAATGTTAGAATCAACAATCCAAAGAATGTAGTCAAATCATTAATTAGAACATTATGAGGAAGAGAAAAGTACCTATCTTGTGCTGAGTAGGTAAGCACCTTTCCATTAACATCATCGAACTCCACAAAGCCAGGCCATTTCAAAGACTCGGATTCAAAAAGAGGAAACCCGGAATCTGGTTTGCCCCTCTGAATGTATCTAACCATTTAGATGTGAAATAATCAGTAAGGAAGCAAGAGCAGCTAAATTAATTCTAGAATAATGGGATTGAAGACGGAACAACAAACATAAAATAGGGAAAGTTGGACACACTCAATCCGTGTGGATCTGCATTTCAATGAGCTGAAGTTGTCTGAAGCGTAAACTGAAACTGTGATAAGTGAATCATTGTTCTTATTATAAAACAAGCTTCGAATCACTTCATTAGGACTAATATTCAGGAAACATATTCGCTTGTTTGTCTCTGCATTAAGAATGCCAGCAAAGGTCGCGTTAGAGCAGTTTTCTGCATCAGGAAATGAACTTCAAATATAACCAAAAAACCTTCCAAAGAGATCATCTATGCTACTACCTCTGCTAAAAGCTGCACAGACACCAGAATGTGCCAGAGCAAATACAATGGCATGTGCTGTCACTATTTCAATAACTTTTGCTCTCTTCATCAAAAAAGGCGGTAGTAACGGACTGTGTCCCTTGGGATCATGAGTATCATATTCCCCCTGATGAAAATATAAACAGATAAACAAATACATAGAGACACCACCAGTTGCCATTTCAAGCATAATTTTGAGTATGTGGATATATTAAAACGAGGGTAATTCTGAAGCATGTTCATTTTGATACAACATAGTAAAAAGAAAGTAATTAATGCAAATTACGATTTCACACCTCAATGCCATTTAAAAACAGCATATTCAATAACTTTCTACATCGCATAGTACTCCAATAAGCTCATTTTTGTCCCCAATAATTAATAGTATCACAGTGTATTCTCTTGTCACCCAGCCAGCTGAGGATTTGTCTCAGATAGACCTCAAGATCTAAACCAGAGAGTCAGAGACGTG
This sequence comes from Nyssa sinensis, assembly GCA_008638375.1. NCBI lineage: Eukaryota > Viridiplantae > Streptophyta > Magnoliopsida > Cornales > Nyssaceae > Nyssa > Nyssa sinensis. The sequence continues at coordinate 41,578,096 of CM018051.1, read as the reverse complement.
ATTATATGTAAATGAATGACGTATGCATCTAATTATCTGCATTAAACACTCCTCAACAAGCCATAATTTTAGAGCTATAAAACTTGCACATTACAAAACATTGTAGCCTAGGCACACTAATAAAAGCATATTAATGTCTTTTTCATAATCCTAAAGCAATGTTCTACTCTAATCTGAGCTAAACAGTGAAATATTATGTTGTAAGCCCCACATACTTCCTGCCACTGTTAAGAGCAAAATTTCATGACTCCACACACATTTCTAGTTCTCTAGCTTAACAACCGAAATAAAAATAAAAATTTTTAATGCAAAAGAAAAAGGAAAAGGAAGGAATTTAGTGAATAACTCACCATCAAGCGCATGTTGCGGAACCTTTCCTGAGCATTGGTCATGGAAAACGAACGGTCGTGCTTCGAAGATATCTCTCTCCTCTGAAGCTTCTTCACACTGTTCATGAATCCATCAGCTCTCGGACGTTTCTTTGCCAACACCCGCCGCCGCCGCCGCCCACTGCACGGCCGAGGGCTTGCCGATATCCTCCTGCCCCCTTCCATACCTCTCTCCTCGCCCCTCTCCCTGAAAAAACAAATAAAATCCCAAAACAATTAAATAATTAAACCGAAAAAAAAAAAGAGTTGAACTTTTCATATTTTTAATTGAAATCGGAAACAAATAGAGAGAAACGTAATTCACGACCTGAGATGTAACAAGCTGAAGCTTACAATTCGCCTTTATCCAAAGAAAAGAAACAATTGAAGAATTATGGAATAAAATAACCAATAATACGACTGCCCAGAGAAGTAGTCGAAGAAGTGATAGTAGTATTTGTCAGACAACGATCTTTCCCTTCGCTGTAATTTCCTCTGACTCCACCAACCCAAATTTTTATATTTATTTCTAAAACAAATTTTAAAAAAATAAAACAAACAAAAGATGCTCAATACATAGAAATTGAGACAGAGAAAAATAAATAAATAAAACAAATTAATGGATGAAACAACAGTCGCTCTTCTGTATATCTGAGCAGAACATTCGGGGAGGAGATGGAGTGGGGATGAGAGGTATTGTCAAACAATTTTTGCCTTTTCCACTTAAATATTCCCATCCGACTCTATTATATCGTTTGTGATATTTATACCAAATTTTAAATATCAAATTATTTGGTATAAATCATTACTACTGCACTATTATAATATTAATGAGAAATAAACATGATATACCATAATTTAATTTCAACATGACACATATTCATAAGAAATTGTTCAGTATATAGATCGAAATACTAATCACCCTTCCGTTCTATTAGTATATAAAACAGAGAGGCAAAATGTTCAAAATTAATCGTCGTCTTTTATGTACTATCAATTTCAAAATAAAAATATAGAATTTTATATAAAAATTGCTATCTATAGATATCTCCAAATTCATGCTTTTATGCCTCCTAATCTAACTCAATTTAGGAGATTATACTTTTCCTTAAATTATTGTCTTTATTTTATTACTAACTGTATCATCAGAGCGACTACCACCATAGCTTTTCTGATGGCTCTTTGACCTTGAGTTCTTGACAGGTAATTTGAGAGGAGTCTTCAAACCATAAAAGTGCAACATCAATTTGGTGTCGTCTGAGGAAACGACAATCTTTTTCACTATCTCACATTTAAAAGCCAAGCTTGTTATCTTAAAATACCAATGGCTCCAAACCTTCGTCTCAAAAGGAATCGTCAAAACCCTCAGGATTATCCCCTAGTTAGAAAAGGAAGAGGACTAACGCCCACTCATTTAGAATAGTAACTTGATCGAATACAACAATAATTCGACCAGATGCAAGAGCAGCTTATAGCCACGTCACAAGCTTTAGCCTCATTAGCTCAAAACCAACGAAACAATTCATCCTCTCTCAACAACAATGTTTATAAAGGACCTCAACCTCTAGCGAACACCACGAGTGGATGACCCCACAATGAGGAGCCACCCAACATGCAGCCAGTACACCCCCATGGTACTGCCCAAATGGGGGCTAACCCCCAATCATCAATAGCTTTGGGCAGAGGCATGCTGCCATTCTGTCTTTTCATACGCTACCAAAGCAGGACAAGGATACCAATTTTGATAGCCTCTGGAGTAAATCAAACAACTCCAGGACTTCAACCTCCCAAAGTCTCACACCCTACAGAGGGGCAACACCCTCTTAACACTATAAGACAATATCCCCCTATAATTCTCGAAACGAGGAATATAGGGCAAAATCAACAACAAGCACAAACGATAGTGCAACAGAACTAGCCCATGATCCCTTAGAGGATTGAAGAGATAATGGATTCTCAATATCAGACCATCTAGACCAAAGGTTTCATGCCCTTCTAAAACAAGATGAGTTCAGCAAACTGCTCGATAAATTCTCTACGCCATTCATTCCTACTAGAATGGCTGAAGAGCGGCCTAAAAAGTTTATTGTCCCGAAATCCACTCTCTATGACGGGTCTGAAGACCCTAGCGACTATTTTTCTCATTATCAACACACAATGGCTTTGTACGGGGCTACCAATGCTTTCATGTGTAAGGACTTTTGTAACTAGTCTAAAGGGTACCGCTCTCAAGTGGTTTCATAACCTCCCCCAAAATTCAATCAATAATTTCTATGAGCTCGATAGATTGTTCCTTGACTGCTTCTTAAGAAGCAAAAAGTTAAGAAAAGGACCAAAGTTTTTACTCACCATAAAGCAAGCAAAAGAGAGTCATTAAGAGAGTACATAACTCGCTTCAATATTGAGCTTTTAGAAATTAAAAATTGCAGTTTAGGTTTTTTAGTGGTTGCCTTAACTTCAGGTCTGGGACCTAGATGTTTTCAAGATTCATTAACTAAAAATCCACCAACTGACATGGCTACGCTTATGGAGAGAGCCCGGAAGTACATCAACCTCGAAGACACTAAGGCCTTTATTTAGAAAGCTAAATAGTAGGCTCTAAATGACAAGCAAGTTTAGAAGAGAGACAACAAAGACAATATGAAGAGAGCTCAGAATCTTAATAAAGGATTGGCATCTAGAACATAGAATAACTTTGGCTCTCGAAAGTATGAGACTTATACCCTATTAAATGCCTACCTTACTTACATCCTCTAGTAAGTCCAAACTCATGAAAATCTAAAGTGGCCAGAGCCGCTGAAAAACAATATAGATACCAGGAATAGAAACAAGTATTGTGATTTTCACAAAGAGTAGGGCCATACCATTGAAGAGTGCAGAGCTCTGAAGTAGGAAATCAAGCATCTCATCAAACATGGGTAACTAAGGGAATTTATCTGCCAGGACGGGAGATAGAACCCAAGAAATGAAAGACCCTTTCAGAGGAGGCCAGATAAGAGACCCGAGTAGAGGGCACCTCAAAATAATCAACAGTAGCCAAATAATCAACAAGTAATCTTCGTACTTCATGGTGATAATGTAATGACGAGAATATCTAACAATGCCAGAAAAAGGTACACTTGCGAAGCATAGCCAAAACCCAATATTATCCAGATCTTGTCTATCAAGAAGAAGACTAGAGCAGCATCACAAATACAGTTCTCTGAGCTAGACCTTGTTGGAGTATATTGCCCCTACAGTGATACCCTAGTTATCTCCCTCAAAATAGCTAATTTTGAAATCAAAAGGGTTCTCATAGATATTGGAAATTCTACTAATATTTTGTTCTACGTACCTTTCATGCAAATGAAGCTGGACCAAAAAGATATCAAAGCAACCGTCTCAGTAATGGCACGATTCAATTGGCACCTCAGTTTTTTAGGGAGAATCAAGCTACTAACCACTATTGGAAAATGAGATGATCAAAAGACCTTGATGTCCTAAATCATGGTTCTAGATGTCAAGTCTCGTTACAATGTCATAATTAAAGACCTTGGATTCATCAAATAGGGGCAGTCATGTCCACTTTGCACCAATACCTTAAGTTCTTATATGATAACAAGACTATAATTGTTAAAGGTTGCCAGCCTACTGCTCGGGAATGCCATGTCATCACACTCAAGGAACAGTCCTCCAAATAGTAATTATAGTACCATCTTAGAGGATAAGACTTCTCTACTGCATATCCACACGACATTGAGGAATGTCCTTCCGAGATTGAAAAACCATTAAGTCCCCAAGGAAAGGATAGCTTAGTTAAACTAAAGGAGGAAGTTAAAAAGGTCTTTGTCAAGTACCAAGGCATAAATAAAGTATTTGCAGGTCGAATTAGCTTTATGCCTTTTAGAGCAAGCAAAACTAATTGAGTTCTTAAAACAGAACCTTTTAGTATTTGCATAGGAAACCAAGGATATAGAAGGAATATATCCCAACTTGATCTACCACAAATTGATGACAGATCTAGATCGAAGACACCAAGATCATCAATGAATAGACCTTTGTCCTAAAACGCCATAAGATCATCAACAACGAAGTTTAGAGGTTACTTGACGATAGGATGATAAGAGAGGTATTAAATCTTGAGTGGCTCGCTAATACAGTCCTTAAAAAGAAAAAGAATGGTAAATGGAGGGCCTGTGTCACCTACACCGACCTTAATAAACCTTGCCCCAATGACAACTTTCCACTTCTAATAATTTATCAATTGGTGGATGCCACGATGAGTCATGAGCTCATGAGTTTTATGGACGCCTATTATAGATATAACCAAATCCAAATGTACCCTCTCGATTAGGAGAAGACTACCTTCATATAAGAATGAGGTCTCTATTGTTATAGAGTGATGTCGTTCGGTTTAAAAAATGTTGGAGCAACGTATCAAATATTTGTTAACAAAATGGTTAGTCTTTAGATTGGGAACACAATAGAAGTTTACATTGATGATATGCCAGTCAAAATTATTCGAAATGCAGACCACGTATAACATTTGTCCTAGATGTTCATAATTTTGAAAGAACACAAAATGAAGCCCAACCTTTCAAAGCGTTCTTTTGGGGTTACAGAAGGAAAGCTCTTAGGATTCTTGGTATTGCAAAAAGGAATTGAAGCAAATCCTATCCAAATCAAAGCTCTGGTCGATCTAGAGTCCCCAAAAACTAAGAAGGACATCCAAGGGTTGAATGGCAAGATAGCAGTACTGAACCGGTTTATTTCCAAATCTATAAATCATTGCCTTCCATTCTTTAAAGCTTTGAAGGGGAGTGAAGCCCTGAAATAGACCTTTGAGTGCGAGGAAGCCTTCCAACAACTAAAGATATGCTGGGCCTTTCCCGACCTTTTTTCAAAACTAGTGTCGGGAGAAAAATTGCTCTTATATTTGGTCATATTTGAAAGTACGGTTAGCTCAGCTTTGATTAGGGAAGAACAAGGGGTTTAGAAGCTGGTCTTTTATGCCAGTAAAGCACTCATCGACATCGAAACAAGATATTCTAAAATTGAGAAATTAGCCTTGGCATTGGTGGTATCAGATCGAAAGTTGAGGCTATATTTCTAAGCTCATCCCATCGTAATACTGACATCCTATCCTTTAAAATCAATTCTTCGCAAGCCTGAAATCTTTGGACGATTGGTTAAATGGTTAGTAGAGTTGGGAGAATTTGGCATAACTATAATTAAGGCTAAAGTATTAGCACCTTTCATATTTGAATTCACTGGAATATAACATCCAAAACTTCAAACCCCTATAGACGCTATAGCATGGCTTCTTTATATAGATGGGTCTTCAACATACAAAGTTTCTGAAGTGGGACTCATACTTTAGTCCCCTGATGTGATTATCATGGAAAGGGCCATTTGTCTAGGCTTTAGATGTCACGACCCAGAATCCGGCCTCTGTAGATCTAGGATCATGACCACCACCCTTTGGCCCGTGGGCCATCGGGCAAGGCTTCAAGTGAGCAACGGCGCCGAACGGCTGTGCGATAGGGCCAGAACTGGCAAATTACGGAAGCGTGAAAAAACTTTTTTCTTTTCGCACGCCTGCTCGGTACCTTCGGTTCTTCTTCTTCTTCAGAGCGGTAAACAAATAATATACATTCAGAGCATACTAAAAATTTAAAATTTCTACATAATACATATCTGTTGCCTCTTGGGCTTAAGTACATATTTGTCCAAAATTAACTACATCAAGATTTAACCAACTATGGGTCCTACTACTTCCAAAATTTCTAATCAAAATGGAGCTGCCAATCTCCAATCCTTAAATTGGGCAAGGCTTCTATCCATCGTCATCACCTGAAAAATGTTAAGGAATGGGGTGAGCTTTAAAAAGCCTAATGAGTAATTCCAGTACTTTGTCATGGGTTTCAACTAGTAGTGGGTTAGTTTAAGAGAGACTTCATATAACATACACTACCAATTGTACATATACTTCAAATACAGAGTATAGGAATCTTCAAAACACGTAACACGAAGCATTTTAAGCATTCGAGTAAAAGCAGATATTTCACGTATGTAAGTACAAAGAACTTCATGGAACTTGTAACACGAAACATTTAAAAGCATTCAAGTGAGGTATTAAATATGTAGTTGAAACTTGTAATGCATACAGGGTGACCATTTAGTGGCCATGAATGTTTGAAACATTTACTTGTAAATAGAATGCATGAAATCCTTTCCATGAAAATAGGATGATGCAAACTTCTTCTTCTTTAAAACATGGGGTTATGTAAAAACCCAATTCAGATAAATAGAGGGTTAAAAACCTGCTATCCATTTCTGAAAACATTATCATCTTTTCACTTTGATTAGGAGAATTCGTTTCGAACCAGATTCCAGTCTTACTTCTTGTGGAGATATCTCATGCCTAGGGGATCAGATCCTATTACCGGGCATTTTGCATGTCAATTGAGTTCCGAAGGAATCCCAATATCATTACTTGGTGCTTATGCACAATTATCTTGTAAAAACATGAGTTCTTCATGAAATGCCTTTTATGAGCATTTAAGAAATGACTTCTTCAATAATTGTTTTTTATGTACAATTAAAACATGGCTTCAATAAGAGAATGAATTTTCATGTGTATTCAAAACACGGACAATTTAATAGGGCTTTTAAATATTTAGAGGATAATACTTGAAACATTTGACATAAGAGCTTCAGGAATTTAAATCACGATACACAAGAATTTATTAAAGCATAGACAGAATAAAAACATTTAATTCAAGAGGCATTTAATAAAACTAACAATTTCATGGACATGTAGAAAATAAATGTATCACTTGTCAGAAATGTCAAGAAGTAAATTTGCATGCCATGTTAGAATTTATAAATGATTACGATAGAACGTTAGAATATAAAGCATATAAATACAAGAGTTTAGAATTTGAGATACAGTAGATATAAAAAAAATTCAGAATATTTGAACTTAAACTTCTTCAGAATCCATGGAGATTAAAACCTCCACTTCAAAGTACAGGATTACTCACCTTGATCTCCTAGGTCGGCACTACTGGTGGTCTTTCCCTTTTCCCTTTGAAATTCCTAAAAATCAATTTTATGAAGACTTCAATTAATTCCTCATTTACTTCAAATGATCTCTAAATTGATGCTCTTCATTTAATCTTAGACCTGACGTATCCTAATTTCCTAGGATTGGTCTTATCGGTTTACTTGTGGTAACTTTAATGATTTTTATCTTTCACGTGGCTTATTTTTCAGTACCTATTTTGGTATTATGGACCTCACCGTTGGGTTCGGAACGTCAAAAAAAGTCAATTTAGACCCTCTTGTCTTTTTATTTGGCTTCGGGCATATGCAGGGGCAAAATGGTAATTTATTTTTCTTGCCTCAGACCTATCGTGGTCCTCATAATATTCTACATATCTTATACATAAATTTTTAAGTCTTTTGGAATTTATTTGGTATTTGCTTTTGATCATAGGGACACATCGGTCATTTCTCATTTTGTAAGTTGACTGTTTCGAAAGTCTTATTTGGCTCCTAAATTTTTATAATTATGCTTATGATAGTTAATTTTTGGCCTTTACTTGTATTTATCGTACTCAGAGGTACTTTGGTCATTTATATTTTACGACATTCTGACCTTGAATCATTATTTAGTCACATATATGAGTTCATAATTATGTGGGCTTCTATTGGTATCAATTTCGTCCAATTTGGACTTCAATTGGGCTTCGTATTGTATTAGGAGCATTTTGGTAATTTTATATCTTATGGTGGGACCACCCCAAAGTCCCCGGATGTCTAATCTGACATTTTCATTGTGTCTAGAATGCCCAAAAATATTAAGATAGCCTTTTCCAGATCTTAATTTGGACTTTATTTGCTTCATTTATGGTTCAAGTATAAAATAGTCATTTTACCCTATTTATAAAATAATTAAATATTATTTAATTATTTTTTCAGGGGTATATTTGAAATTTTTTTCCAATTCTTGGGTCAGAACTGAATTCTGTAGGACTGTTGGGGTCAAAACATAAATAAGCAAAGTTTTGGTTTTTATTTCCTTTCAATTAATCCCCTGGACTAGTGGGTTTAATAACCAAAACCCTAGACCGGCTTAGCTAACCCTCAAACCAACCGATTTAACTAAGTCAGAGAACCGAAATAGGATACCCTTGTTATCCCCCTTATCCGTGTTTAGGCTAGTTCACTTTCAAATTCCGATTTCTTATCCGTGTACCCAAACGGCCATAATTCTTATTTTTAAAAAAACAAAAGACTCCAAACAGTGCCGTTCCACAAATGCAGTGGCACGCCCATGAGTGGACATGTGTCCGAGTTGACACGGTAGGTTTAAGCGAGTTGGGCGAGTCGACTCAGTCAACTCGTCATCTTCTTCATCGCACAGGGCACTGTTGCCCTAATTTTTGATTTCACATCTCTTCAATTTCATGAGTTTTCAAGTATTGATTCCCTCTGCTTTTGGTTTTAACTCATTTTTGGGAGTCTAAGGATCGGTTTGGCATCCATTGGGAGTATTGGTTTTAGCTTAAACATTTGGTTCAAGGTTTGATAGTGAAACCTGCAACTGGTTCGTAAATGCTTGTTTTTGGCCCAAAACTTGTGAGGTTTGGCTCAAAGTGATCGTCATGTCACGGGGGTTCAGTCCTCATTCCAAAAATCAGGTTTACAGTGAGATTTGCGAGGTTGAGTTTTAAAACCTAAACCTGTAACTCGCAATTTGATGGTCGATTCTAGGTCTTTGGGGTCGCGGATTAGTATTTCTGAAACACTGGTGAGGTTTAGTCCAAGTTTCAATAGGCAAAACTTGGTTTAGCTTAAGTGTTTTCAGACCTGTTTAATCCAAGTTCCTTTAATGGCGGCAGGGTGTACGACTTAGTGTTCTAGGTTGTTTTGAGGTCTAATACTCACGCCTTTAACCTAGATTTCTCAGTCTAAACATTACACATGCAGTTAAATTCCAAAATACACTGAAACCGTGGAGGAAATTTAAAAAAAAAAAGAAAATTCTCAAGTTTGGTGTTTATACCTTGCACAACAGTCTCTCTCTCTGTTCCACTATTTTGCTTCTGCTTCTAGTTTCTCTTTCTGCCTTCTTCTTCTCCTTGTACACCTCCAAGTAGTGGCACACACAAGCACGCACACACACACACACACACACACACTCCTACAAGGTGTTTCTCTCTCACACTCTCTCTAACTCACTCTGTCTCTAAAGTTCAAAACTGCACCTTTCGCTTTCAGATTTCAATGTCCACACACCACACCAATATACACTCATGTATTTTATTTCTTTGGATTTAATATGATTATTTGGTTGCATGCAAAATGATTGGTGGAGGTGGGATCAAATGTGCTAAAGTAGGGGTAATGATGGGCTAGAGTGCATAGGCTGAGGTAGTGGTGAAGTGTTGCATGCATGGCTATTGGTCAGTTTGGGAAGTGGCCTTGGCTGAATTGGGCTTATATACAATTTGTTGTATATTTAGGCATAAAGTTGTTGGCAGCCCACTTGGTAACTTTTTGGGTGCTTAAAGTCTTGCCCACTTGGTCAAGGGTTCAAATCCCCTTGGCCTCACTTTTGGGCATTTTTCCTATTTGGGGCTTATGCCTTGTTTGGCTGTCGCAAAATTCTGTTTTAGCTATTTCCTCACTAATTTCTTTTCTATTGGTTTTTTTTTTTTTTTTTTGTATTATTTTCCACTTGTGATTTCAAATTTAATATTTACTCTTTCATGTATCGATTTTATAAATCGTCGTCGTATTTTGTTTTCTCCGAAGTCGACCTTGATTTTTAAGGTCTCAAAATTATTTTGAAATCGTCATTTATTTCCCGTTTAAATTTCTTAATTATTCTTTTTAAGGTCACTAATTGATAATTAGTGACTTTATCATCATTAAATCGGGTCAAGGTGTTACATTAGAGCCTCTAGTAATGGAGTAATTCTTAGATTAAAATTGGCATTGGAATGTGGGGTTTCAGGTCTTGATGTATTATCCGACTCCCAACTTGTGGTCAGTCAAGTTTTGGGCAAATACTCAACTAAGGATAACAGAATGTTGAAATATTTAGAGCTGGTGGACTCATTGAAAAAATCGTTTCTTAGTTTCTCCATTTAGAAATAGATAGGAACCAAAACTTCAAAGCAAACGCACTGGCTAATATGGTTTCTCATTTAAAGCTCTAGAGGAATTCTACTGTGAAGGTTTCTTATTAGTAAAGTCCCAACATTGAGATACCATAAGCCTTATAGATTTCAAAACAGTCTTCTAATTGGATGACTCCCATTATCAGATTCTTAATAGAAGGTCTACTTCTTGAAGACAAAAATTAAGTTAGGAGAATCAATATCAAAGCAACTCGGTATGTGATCATTAGAGAAACGTTATACCGAAGATTTTATTCACAGCCCTTCCTCTTATGCCTAGGTCCCGAGGAGGCCCAATACATCCTAACACAAATACATGAAGGGATATGTAGCAACTATAATGGTGGGAGAACTACTGCCCACTGAGCTCTATCTCAGGGATACTACTGGCCCAGTATGTTAAAACAGACCAAAGATTACGTTAAAAAATGTGATAAGTGCTAGCGTTTTGCCTTTTACCAACACTAACCTGAACACGAGTTCATCCCTATAGCCAGTCTTTAACCCTTTGCTCAGTGGGGAATAGACATCGTAGGGCCTTTACAGAAACCCCCTCAGAACAAAAGATTCCTACTGGTCGCTATTGATTACTTTTCAAAGTGGGCAAAAGTTGAACCACTGACCAACATTACTGAGGTAGAGGTTAAGAAATTCACATCGAAGAACTTTGTATGCAAGTTTGGCATCCCCAAAGTAATTATCTCTAATAACGTGACATAGTTCACTAGAATGATGTTCAGAAAGTTCTGCCAAGATCTCCATACCAGTCACCATTTTTCCTCTCCAAGACACCCACAAGCTAATGGGCAAGCATAGGTCACTAACAGGACTATCCTAGAGGCTATAAAAAGAAAGTTGGAAGAAGCAAGTTCTTGTGGCAATTTGTAAGTAGAATTTAAGATGTGTTAGGTCAGAACCATTGCATGGCATAAATGAAGTATTTATTCAAATGTGTTACATTTCATGGCTTTGATAGCTCTTGCTCAGCCATGGTTTGCAATTGGTAAGAGCCTCTGCCCCCAACTCTCGTTACCTTATAAAGGCCTTCCTAATTTAGGCGTAGCTTCTTGGCCCCTAGTGGTTACGTGTTCAGGAAGACTTTCTGTAAAACTAAGTCTCCGACTTGAAAAGTTCTTATCTTTACTTTTTAGTTGAAGTAACTGCTTAGTTTTTGTTGGTCGTGGGCTAGTTGAACTTGGGCTTATTCTATTCTCTCTTCTTATAAGTCTAAGTTGAGATGAAGCATTTAGTCATTTAATTTAGGACAACTGTTTCCGATAAGAGAGTCCTCACAACCACCCTAAGGGTATCATGGTTTCACTACCGTTTGCAAGGGAAAATGGTGTTTCTCTAGTTGGTTGGCACCTTGTAGTTCTGTAGGCCCAGAGTACTTCAAGAAGTATCTTTGCCTATTTCCCTTTAGCTTTCTTAAGTTTCTTTTTCAAATTTGCCAAGACGGTTTTATTGGAATCTTCCACTTGTACGTTTCCTTGAGGGTAATACGGAGTGGAAAGGTGGTTCTTGATTTTGACTTCAACACAAAAATTTCTTACCAAGCTCCCTATGAATTATAGACCATTGTTTGAGACTATAGTTTTGGAATCCTAAATTTGTAAATGATATTTGTCCATATGAAATCTTTGATCTGGGCTTATCCGATTTTCGTGAGTGGTTTTGTTTCGATCCATTTCGTTAAGTAATCTATCACAGCTAAAAGGAATTTTCTTTGCCCGGGGACCGTTGGTAATGGCCCTATGATGTTCAGACCTCAAGCTCACCAAATATTTAGCATCCTCATGCATTTTCGGCCAATAATACCCTTCATTTATTTCCTTTTGGGCCAGGGATCTACCTCTTGGATGATTTTCGCTAATCCCTTCATGAATTTCCCTCATAACTTGTTGGGTTTGTTCCGGTGTTAAACATTTTAGGTATGGCCTAGACTAAGAATTTTTGTCGAGGTTGTCATTAATCAGGGCATACCGAATGGATTTACTTTCGAGCGTCCAAATTGTTTGGGGGTAGGGAGCTGTCTCTTAAGTAAGATATAATTTAAGTCTGCCAGCTCAGGGATTAGTTGATTTGGTTTTTTTTTGCTCTTCTTCATCTAAGCTAGACTTTGGTATGAACTTTACTTGATTTGTTCGTTAGAAATGAAAACTGACAGCCGACCCAAGATTCCCAAGTGAGTCAGCATGGGAGTTTTCTTTTCTAGGAAGCTGTTGGATTGTGTGCTCATGGATGGACTTCAGTTGTTCCTGTATCTTCTTTTTGTATGTTGCCATCCTGGCATCTCCGATTTGTATTCTCTATTTATTTGGTTGCCTATGAGTTGCGAATCAGAAAAAACTTGTAACTTTTTTATCCCTAATTCGTTGGCTAATTTCAAATCTGATAGTAGGGCTTCATGCTCTACCTTATTGTTTAAGGCTTTGAAGTTGAGAGAAATGGCTTGCTCCATCATCGTTCCTTGAGGGGCGAATAGAACCAGCTCGGCGCTTTGAACCTATCTTTCGAGATGAACCATCTATGAAAAGTTTTCAGCATTGGGTGGATTTGTATCTTCTCTGTATGGGTTGGTTCCCTACGGTGTGAATTCAACTATAAAATCTTCTAAGACGTGTCCTTTGATAGCTATTCGGGGGTAATATTAAATGTCAAATTGTCCTAACTCCACCATCCATTTTGATACCCGTCCGGAGGTTTCCAGATTATGTAGGATACCTCTAAGTGGGTATTCCGTGATAACATTAACAATGAATGCTTAAAAGTAAGGACGTAGCTTTCTTGAGGCTACCACTAATGCTAGCAAGAGTTTTTCTAGCTTTGGGTATCGTATCTGGGCATCTTGCAATGCTTGGCTGATAAAATATACTGCTTTCTAGATTTTTCCATCTTTCCGAACTAGTGCGACGCTTATAGAAGAAATAGAAACTATTAGGTATACGTAGAGTTCTTCCCTTGCGTTTGGTTTTGACAGCAATGGAGGAGCAGTCAAGTGTTGCTTCAGCTCCTGAAATGATATTTCACATTTTTTCGTCTATTCAAATTTTTTATTTTTTTTTTAATATTTGGAAGAAAGGCTGGCATTTGTCCGACACTAGGGACAAAAATCTGTTGAGGGTTGCCGCTCGTCTAGTTAGTCTCTGGACATCTTTTGTCATTTTAGGAGATTTCATTTTCAAAATTAGCCTTATTTTGTCTGGATTGGTGTCTATTCCTCGCTTAGTAACCAGGTGCCTGAGGAATTTTCTCGATGCTACCCTGAAGGTACATTTTTCTAGATTCAGCTTCATCTTATATTTGCAGGGATAATCAAATGCTTCAGACAAGTGGTTTGTGTGATCTGCCCTAACCATGTCTTTTACCAGTATATCATCCACGTATACTTCCATGGTTTTTCAATTTGATCCTGGAAAACCATGTTTACTAGTCTTTGATATGTGGCTCCGGTGTTTTTTAGTCTGAAAGGCATGACCCGATAGCAGAAAGTTTTGTATTCTGTTATGAAGATGTTTTCTTTTGATTGGGGACATGCATATAGATTTGGAGGTATCCTAAATAAGCGTTCATGAAATTGAGGAGTTCATATCCCGAAGTGGCATCCACCATTTGGTCAATTTTGGGGAGTGGGTAACTATCCTTTAGACATGTTTTATTAAGGTTTGTTACGTTGACACAGACCTTCCACTTTTTGGATTTCTTTAATACGACAACAACATTAGAAAGCTAGTCTAGAAAATACATGTTTTTGATAAATCCTACTTCGAGTAGTTTCCTTAGTTCATCTTTTATAGTCTAGTTTCGCTTGGGAGTGAAAGATCTCTTCTTCTGGCGAACGAATTTTTGTTCCAGGTTCACAAATAACCTATGACAGATGACCCGGGGTTCAATTTTGGGCATGTCCTAGGCTGACCAAGTGAAAACATCCCGATTTTGCTTAAGGAATTGGGTAAGATTGTTTCTTTCCGTTTTGCTAAGTTCGGTCCTAATTTGGGCCATTCTTTCTGGTGTAGATGGACCCAACTGGATTAATTCCACCCTTTTTTTCTGCTGGACTCGTATGGGCCTTTTCTCTTGTGGGGTCTAACTTTGGAGAGTCATCTTTCTTTTAACCCATGGCTTTGTGGTTACTATTTTGTTTTCATCATATCTTTAGTCTCTTTGATGGGAGTCATCGCATGATTCATTTTTATGCAGTCCTTTTGCCCAATGATGGCGTAGCTTCTAGAGGACGCCTGATCGCTTTTGATGGTATGTTTTTTTATGGGTTGCCCATTCCTTGATAGAGCGGGAAATTTGAGGGTTTGATGTAGAGTTGAGGGCACTACACCCATTTAGTGGATCCAAGGCCACCCTAAGATGACATTATTTAAGAATAGTACGTTGACCATCAAAAAGTTCGTCATATAATTGATCAGACCAGCTACCACGGGTAGCGTAATACTACCTATCGAGTACGTTACACTGCCATTGAAACTTACCAGTGGTTTATTTCTAGGGGTGAGTTGGTCCATTTTTAGACCCATCTTCTCTAGCGCATGGGTGAACAGAAGGTTTGTTGCGCTCCCATTGTCGATTAATGCTTGGCGGACCAAGCAATTAGCTATTTGAACTGAAATGAGTAAAGCGTCATAATAAGGTAGGTATACTTGTTGTATATCCTTGATGGAGAAAGTCAAATTTGGGGCCGTCAGGTGTCCTTGAAAATTCTATAAAGGCCACCTCTTTAGCCTTCTTGCAATGGATCTGCTTCTCTTTATTTGTTGTTCCCTCGGATGGCATCGCTGCTAGGATAGTGTTAACTACCCTAAGCTCCTCACTTGGAAGAGATGGGGAACTCTGATTTTCTCTAGGTCAGTATTCTTGCCTTTCCTTGTTCGGCCACCAGGATGGTGCTGTCCAAACGTCTTTTCTGAATGAATTCTCCTAGGTATCCTTGCGAGATTAACTCCTCAATGTGTTCCCGCAAAGCTTTACAGTCCTGTGTGTTGGGCCCCTGATTGCGATGAAAGGAGCAGTATTTGTCTGGATTTCTCTTTGCTAGGCCAGCTTTCATTGGGGGAGGCCTTTTGACCTATTGTTGGTTTTTTACCTGGTGTGAAACTTGGTTGATGGAAAGAGTGAGAGGAGTATAGCCCTTTTTCGCAAATTGGTCCTCTCTCTTCCTTTTCAATGATTGGACCTGTTGTTTCGCTGCCTTGCTAGTTTCTAGGCGGTCTTTATGACATTTATCCAAGGACTGTCGTGCTAAGCTTTTCTTCTCCTCTTTAAGTGTGATGTGTCTCTATACGCGGATCAGTACTTCCACCATGTTATCTGGCTTCTTTTTGACCAATGAGTCAAAAAGTGGGTGTGTAACTAACATTCCTCTTCTAAAAGCTAACATGGCCAGTTTGTCATTGCACTGATCGATGTTGGCCATTTCTAGCTTGAATCTCTTTATGTAGTCTTGTAAAGACTCATTGTGTCTCATTTGCATAGTGAAGAGATGTTCTACATCTTTCTTGATTTCTTAACAGGTTGAATATTATGTCAAGAAAGTCATGCACAAATTGAAAAATTCCGGATGGACCCTAATGTCAGGCCATGGTACCAGTTTAGTGCCATGCCTTCTAAGCTGGAAGGGAAAACTCTACAGATGAGGAAATCTTCTCCTTCATAAAGGGCCATAACTTATCAGAAGTGGCAGATATGATTGATTGGATCAGCGGTGCCCCTGTAGTACTTGAACCGGGGTAGTGCGAACTTCTTGAGAGGTTATTTTTCTAGGATTTCTTCGAAGAGTGGGCTCTATATTGAGTTGAGTATGTGTTGCTCGAGTTGTTCATAGGGTCAGAGCCCGTTTCTTTCTTTAATCTTTCGATTAAGAATGCCTTCAATTTCCCTTTCTAATAGGGTTGTACGTTGTTAAGGAATTGAGGCCTCATTACGGTGGCTTCTCCTATAGGGGGATTCCTCCATTGGTGTTGATCTTCACCTTGAGGGGGTTGTTTGTGCTTGACGTTGTTTGATCATCATGGGTTGTGACCACTCTGTTAGGTTATGTCGTCGCCTACGCTATCATTGGTAGCGGTTCACTCCCTTTGATCTTCAACGGGTTGTTGGTAGCAAACCTCATGTATGCGATCTTTAATAGTAGTTTGCTCTCGTTGACCTTCAATTGGTTGTTGGTGATGAACCTCATTGATTTGTTGCTAGAGAGATTGCATGAATGCTTCTATTTCTTTAAAGTGAGCAATAAAATATACGGCGAGATCATGTTGGGGGTCCACGGGCGGTGATTGATTCTGAGGATTGCTTTGCTGTTCTTGATTATTTGGTAGCTCCGGTTGTTCAGATACCTCAGTTCTTGAGGCTTGATTGGATGCCCACCTCGTCCTTGTCCTTTCTTCCCATTATTTTCGGCCATAGTTGGTTTCAACCGAATGTGAAAGGATACAGGTATGGGAGTGGTTCTTGAGTTTTAGACTCGAGAAACCTTTCAACCAAAGCACTAACTTGTGGGAGGAAATTCCTCACAAATAATTGTACTCCTACAAAAAAAGGAATAAAGATTATCGGAAGAAACTAGGGATACCGGTATGGTGCCGGCCGAGGAATCTCTGACGTTCAAGTTAGCATTGAGCTAGTTTGGAAGATAAACATATGCAGGAAGTGTTATACCAAAATGTGGCGAACCTTCTCTTTAGAGGTTTTGGTGTTTAAATAGTGGATGAATGGTTAGGGATATCTTCCTTGATCTTAACTAATTCTCCGATCATGACCAGTTTGTGCATGATCATGCATTCTGTTATTAGATTTATTGGAGATCATAATCCCACTTAATTAGTCTTGGTGGGTTGAGACGGGTCAACACCTCTTGGATGAGCTAGCTAGTTGACTCAGTGTAGTCCGGATGTTTTTTTGGCTTGAATGACTCTCCCCAGACCTGTTATTAAGCAAAGGTATATCGGTCTATTTTTCTTGTCCCCATGCCAGGTGTCTCTTGTTGTATCAAGGGGTGATTTTATGCCTGTAAACGTACTGAGGGAAGTGGCGTGCTCTTAAGAGACTGACATGCACTGAGAGCGGTGCACTCTTTAGAGATGGATATGTATTGAGAGAAGTAGCGTGCTCCTGAGAGACTAACGCGCACTGAGAGTCCACATAAACATGCCCATGATGGGATATTAGTTACCCACACTAATTTAAGTCTTTTTTATTTATTTCTAAGATAAACAATCACTTGAAACATTTGCAACATGAAGTTACAAGTAACACATCAAATACAACCCCACGAGTAGAAGGTGTTACAACACAAAAACAACGATTAAGAAAGAAAGTGAGGGAAAAGGAGGAAAAGAAAGGCAGCATGTGGGCATTCATAAGATGAAGACAGTACAAGCTAAGCAGAGCGGACCATAACAGTACGCATCATATCCTTGAATTCAAAGAAATCAACGCGACCATCGTGATTACGGTCCACAGATAAGATCATCTTTTCAACTCTGTCTATCTCTCTTCCTTCAGGGAATCCTAGCTTTCCTAGTACTATTTGCAACTCCATAGCCGAAATGTACCCGTCTCCATCTTCGTCGAACACCTTGAACGCTTCCGATAGATCTGACTCCTCTTGGCACCCCTTTTTGTCCTCCTCCTCCTCCACCTCTTCTAGGACATCATCGAAGCCAAAGAAGGTGTCGTTTAGTGATCGATGCAGCCCTTCAAAGTCTTCAAATTTGAGGCCGATGTTTCCTGGTTTAATATAGGACCTGACCATGAAGTCAATCTCGGATAGATCGGCGTCCAAGCCAAGAAGGTTGAGGGCTTGGCACAGTTCGTCCACGGTGATCATGCCGTCGTTGTTCTTGTCAAAGATATCAAAAATGCGACGGAGACGAAGGGAATTGAGACTGGGGCAACGAAGGCGGAATGAGGAGGAAGACGAGGACCTCCTGGTTAGGCTGCGCTTGCACTGATCGGTGGCTGTTTCCATGACTGACTGAATCTCTCCTCCTCCTCTAAACTAATTTTTCTAGTTTGCTAGCGCTAGGCGATGAGAGACCACGGGCAGCACAGCCAAAATCGAGGTGGATGAGGATGAGGACTGGCTAATTGCTAATTGCCTCGAATACTTCGTTGTTTTGGGGTTTGGCACTGAGGAAACAATGATTTCAAGTGCTTTTCTCATTGCCAACAGCTCTCTGGGTGGAGGAGGGGAACCAAAACGGCCTATATTAAGAACGTTAAAGAGTAGGAGGTAATGGCAAAGCCGACACGTAACGCGTATTTGACGCTTTCTCGATCGATGGGATGCTTTCTTTCTATAATTGTGTGGTCCGTTAGCCTGCCAACGACGAACAAGGTTGCATTATATAGATTAATACAAATTGACTAGTCTTCAACTTTGAATTGCCCAACTGTAATAATAATAATAATAATACAGACCCATTCTTCTATTCTAAACGCCATTTTTTTTTTCTATTTTTTCTTTTTGTTGATAAATTAGTAGAAATTAAATCTATTTTTTAATATCTGAGGGCCAATAATTAATAAAGAAAAGACTTTAATTCAAAATTCTTAAATTTTATCATCAATTTATTTCTATTCTAATGGCTTTCTGTTTTTTTTCTTCTTCTTTTTTTATTTTTCTTTGTATATCCACTTTCATACCAATGGGGAAAAAAAGCATACAAAAATACAGATAGGATGCCATCTAATCTAAGCAACTGGTGGTAAGGTATCTTATATATTTAATTCAAGTCTCTGAAAAAAAATTGCTAACACCACCTTCATTTCATCTTTTTCCTTATTTGTCTATAATAATAAAGTCATAGAAAGCGCGTGCACATGTGCTCCTCCACGCACACAGTTAATGACATTGGAAGAGTCTACATGTGAAAGAGTTTCACATGGAATGCTTCAATTCTAGTTCTATTTATATATATATATATATATATAAATATGTTAATTCATAATTATTAATAATAATAATATAATTTATTTATGTGTATTGATGGGACCCCGCGCCTCCGCAGCTAGGGAAGGAAAATAAAAACTAGCATTGACTAAATAGATGAAGAATACATTGATATAAAAACTCTGCAATTGCTGGGCATTGTTTACCAACTAAAATATTGACCTAGGAAAGTTCTTAAGAGAGAAAAAGATGAATATATATATATATATATATATTGTTGCTGACTTGTTGAGACTCTATTCTTCGTCGGTACGGAACCTGAGATGAAAAGGGGTTAGAGTGCCGCCGGGATGGTTCGGCGGTAGCCACTCTGATGTTTAAGTTAGTTGAGAGTAAATAAAACTCAAGGAAAAATAAATAATTCACTCCCCCCCTGAAACGTACCTTAAGGGTTGTAATTATAGGCTGATTGTCTGCAAAATGGGTAGGAGTTGGTACCGTCAAGTCTGAGATTCACTGTTGCCTGACGGTGGCAGTCTTATTATGTCCACCTGCCTCATTGTCACTACCTACCTCACTGTTCCACAAGGCTACCTGTTTCACTATTCCACATCATCGCTTGTCTCATCGTTCCGAGGTCGGTAGGCCAAGATCATGACGACGATGAGGTCGGTAGACCTAGACGATGATAACGAGGTCCGTACCCCTGAGAACTAGTATTTTCGAGCCCGCTAGTCCGAAGTTAGATCGGTATGTCAAATTACTTCATGACCTGCATACAGCAAAGCTAGACACGTGTCACGTTCAGGTTAGTCCATTTATTTTTGGCGTATCAGCTACTCCCCCCCAAGCCTCAGTTCTGAGCACAGGTACAGAACTAAGGCTAGGGTTTCTAAAGGGTCACATGTACAACAATTAATGTGTCATTCCGTATTCCAAGAGGACAAGAGCCGCAATGGCTTAATTACCATGCAGCATTATCGTTTCAGTAATCGAGGCTATTATTATTTAGCCGTCATTCGGTTTTCGAGACAATAAATGATATCTCTACCGTTTCTTTTAAATAGAGAAGGTGGTCATTTGTTTTTTTGTTTCGAATTTTCATATATCCTTAAAGCATCTCCTTGGGCGATTTCCAGTGTTTCGGTGCGATTTTCAGCAACTCAGTGCGATCACTGCCGTTTGACCCTCTTTCCTTCAAACACCCAGGTAATTTCCCTTTCCCTCATATTTCATTGTTTCTTTTTTCTTCTTATTCTTCTTTAGTTTCTTTTTCATTTTCTTCGTCATTTCTCGTTTCTTGTCATGTCGGACTCCGACATTCATTCTAACAGTAGGGAAGTTAGAGAAAACTCAAAAATGGGTAGTGATAGGGTCTCTTCGTCTGGTGGGTCTAGTCATGAATCTAGGAGTGGGTATGACATAGTGCTTGTAGAAGCCCACCTCGAGTCTAGGAATCAGGAGGTTAGCACTTCGGGCCGATCCTAGAGAGAGAGGAGGGGGAAAGCTGCCATTACTTGCGACAGTGCTGAAAACCATTAGGAAGGAATACATGTTTCCTAAGAATGTGACATACAGGGTTCCCAAGAAGACCGATCGTCCTACGAAAATCGAGAAGGGGGAGATCTGCATCTACCTCGAGTGGTTCGAGATAGGCGTACGGTTTCTCTTGCATCCCTTCCTAAATAAATTTTTTTGTTGGTTCCAGATTTACCCCGTAATACCCCAACCCGAAATACCAAACCTAATGACAACTTTTACAAGAACATAAACGATATTCTAGGACTTACTACAAGAAGGGACCGAGGGTCGGAAAATATACAAATATGTATATTCCAATACATATTCATGCTATGTGACACAAGTATATAGTAATATGCATATAAATTTTGTGTGTATATTAACACATGCAAATACACACATTAAGTGTGTATTGTGTGTATAGCCGAATGTATATGCATTAATACATATATATATATATACATATGAACAAATATATATATATATATATATATATACATATATACATATATATAAAAACATGTAAAAAAAAAATATATATATATATACATATATACACATTAAAGTATGTAAGTGTGTGCAAAATTGTGAAAGAGTGTGTGTGAGTGTCAGCTGCGTGTGTGTGTGCAAGTGGGTGTTCAGTGTGTGTTAGTATATAATACACATATATAATACCAAATATCAACCAAGAATTAAATGGAAAGCTAAAAAGCTGAGAAATGAAAAAGAAGAATTAATTAGAACAGTGAAGAAGTCAAGGATAGGGGCTGTGAAGGGATAGAGAAGAGAGAGAGAGAGATCGAATGAGAGAGAGGACGGTGGAACTTGCTTAAAAGCAAGTGCATGTACTGCATGCTTAAGGGAAATTAGAAGAAAAGGAAGCAAGGCATAGGAAGTTAGAAGAGGAAGAAAATCATAAGTAGAAGGAAGAGAATAACACTGTTAAACAAGTGAACACAAAATTCATCATGTTTTCTCTCTCTAGAAATTTATGCATATATGAAAACTATTTGGGTTATATTCATGCATATATGATGTTTAGGATGTGTATTCTTGAACAAGGCATGAAAAATGGACCCTAAACACATCAAGAACACCCAGCCATACATCAAACCACCATTGATGAACCTTGTTGTAATAGGTCTGAAACCATTGAAACCAAACCAAGTTTGGCTTGATGGAACCTAAACAAGACCTCCAAAGTGTTTTAAAAACACTAAGCCGCGACCTTAAACCTCAAAGAAAACCCTAAAAATGGGAGTTACAAGTTTGGGTTTTGAAACCTAACTTCTCAAACTCATACCAAAACTGATTTTAAGGAATGGGGAATGAAACCCCTTGACGAGGAGGAAAAAATGGGCCAAGTCACGCATGAAATAATGGAGAAACGAACATTTACCAAGGGGATATCCAGAACTGCCATGTGAGGTGGAACGAGCTTTCTAGCTCAATCCAGAACTCCAAATCAATGCCAAAATGTAAAGTGCACTCCCAGAAACCGTTTAGGGTTGAAAACAAAGAGATTTGATCCCTCAAACTTCATGAAAATGAAAATGAAAAATTCAAGGATTAGGGCAACAATAGCTTGGGCGTAGGGAAGAAGATGACCCCGCTAAGCCAACTCACGAGTTGACTCAGCCGAGTCCTGACCGAGATGAATAACATTATGTCGACTCAGTACACGTGTCACAGTTTGGGGTTGGCCACCGCATTATTGGGATGACACCGTTTCGGGCTTAAGGGTTTAAAACCCTAATTGGGCGTGTTCGGTTATACGATTATGAGCCAATTTGATAACCTGAGCACGATTGAGGATAGCCTATCCACGGATAAGGCTTTTGTCCGCCGTTTGGCCCATAAAAAATAAAAAAAAAATGTAAAGGAGCCGTAGTCCTTGGGGTTCGAACGCATGACCTCGCAAGCCTAAACCCTCATCTTTACCACTTGGACGGGCAGTGCTCGTGGTATATTATATGGCAATATATATATATATATATATATATATATATATATAAAATATGAAAGTAAGATTTAAGAAAAAATTTGAAAAGGGGCAGCCCTTGTGACTCGAACACGAAACCCCTCAGACCCAACCCCCAATTTTTACCATTTGGACAGGACAATCCTGTGTCCACAAATCCAACAAATATACATATATTATACATAAATTATATTAAATAAATTAAATTAAATTAATTAAATTAAATAATGACAAAATGGTCCGATGTCCCAATTAAACATGTGAATAGTGTATTTTAACTATTTTGGGCATTCTAAGACCAATGGTGAGGTTCGTGTCACGAGACGGGACTCCAAAAAATAAAGACATGTAAAAATGTAAAATGACCAAATTACTCCTAGTGCCCCTAAAGCCAAAAGAAAGTCCGAGAGGGTCAAAATTGACTTTCTAAGATGTTCCGGACTCAATGGTAGAGTCTAATTGACCAAAAGAGGTACTTATAATAAAGAGATATAAAATTTGATGAATAACATAAATTCATATAATTGTAAAATAGAACGTTATTCGATGTTCTGGGCTAAATAATGGGGTCCGTATTTTGAAATAAGTTACGAAAAAATACGACACGTAAACACGTGAAATAAATAAATCAAACTTAAAAAATAATGGAGCTACCAGAAGAGTATAAATTGAAATGAAATTTAATTCCTAACACATTAAATTATGTCGTAGGTTAAGATTACGAGTTAAAATTAAGTACATATGAAATTTATGGAATGTTCATAAATCGTTTTAGGATTGCCAAGGAAAAAGGGATGGCACACCAGTAGCGCCGACCCTGAAGTTCAAGGCGAGTAACCCTGTATTTGAAGTGGAGATTTAACTCTATGAATTTGAAGAAGTTTTAAGTTCAAAATATATGAAGTATTTGAATATCAAATTCAGTATTACATGTTTCTGTTTTAAAATATGTCGTTCTTATAAACCCTATTGTGACATGCTCAGTGAATGATTTCTACTACAGTTTTCCTTAAAATATGCTTCAGCATGTCTAAGTTAAAATGCCAAATCTCTTTAAATATTCTGAATTTGCATATTACAATTATTTTACTATTCTAACATGAAGTCATGAAAATTTTGTTTTGAATGTTCATAAAAGCATCTATTTGAAGAAGTCATGTATTAAATGTATTTGAATGCAACTACAAGGAGGCCATGTTTTAATACTTTTTAATAGCATCTAATTGTAAGTGTTTTATACCTCCTGTTGCCACTGGAAAGGCAAGATAAACTGTGCATAAGCACCACAGATTTCATTGGGTTTCTTCGAAACTCAACCATGACACGAATAAATGCCAGGTAGCAGGATCTAATCCCCCAAGCATGAGATATCTCCATGAAAAGTAAAATAGGAGTCTGGTTTATGTTGAAAATGGAAGCAGGTTTTACCCTCATTTTCACTATGTATATTTACATGTTTTGAACTTCATATACTCTATTTGAAGAAGTACATGTTTAGCTTGAATACTTTAAGTATTTCAAAAATATCTATTTTAAAGAATGTATATATTTTGTGTTCAAAGTATACGAGTAATTGGTAGTGATTGTTTTATAAACTCTCTTGTGCTAAACCACTGCCAATTGAAACCCCATGAAAAATGCTAGAATTACTCACAACCTTAGATTAGCTTACACAGATTTTTATTCGACCCCCTTTAGGTAACAGAAGTGATCCTGACCCTATTTTGTGATGAAGACTGGTGAAAGTCTTGCCCATTTTGAGGAAGGGCATAGGAAGTTGTTACAGGGTTAGCATGAAGTAGTAGGATCATATGTTGGCCACTTTTTGTAATAGCAAATGTTAGAGTGATTATGTAACTAAGTCCTTAGGGACAACTGGATATGTATTATGTATAAAGTCTTTAAGTTTTTATTATGCTCTGAATGTATAATCATGTGTACCGTTCTGAAGAGCGGTAGTACCGAGCGGATGTGCGTAAATTTTAAATAAGAAAAGAAAAGAAAAAGTTTTTCACACTTCTGCAAACACAGGTCGCACACCGTCCGATATTGTCGCTTATGTGAGCCTTGCCCTAAGGCCCCCGGGCCGAAGGGTGGCGGTCGCGATACGAGATCTGCACAAGGTGGGTTTCGGGTTGTGACAGAGTGGTATCAGAGCTTAGGTTAATGATCTTTGGGAAAGACCAAGTCATGATTAAGGTTAGGAAATGATTAAGATTTACTGAATTAAGAGTTAGGTAAGCCCTAGGCTTCCTAAGATATTGAAATACATGATATGATTGAAGGCGGGGTATGGGACTCGCATTACATGAAATTGATATGTGAAGTACGTGAAGTGATTTGAAAGCGGGGTATGGGACCCGCATTTCATGAAGTAGATATGTGAAGTACATGATTTGACTTGAATGTAGGGTATGAGACCTGCATTAGAGTTAAGTAATTGATTGTAAGTATGTGACTTGATTTGAAAGTGGGGTATGGGACCCGTAGTTAAATAGAAGTAGTAGATGAAAACAAGAAGTAGATGTGGACTATAAAACCACTACGAAAAATCAAAAATGATAAACTCTAAATTTTAAATTTCAAGTAGGTAATTATAATCTTATGTGATTATAGCATGTGATAAAAACTAACACTACTTATTTTACAGCGAAAATGGTTGATATACAAGGAGACACGAGTAATTTAGAAGAACGAGTGACAGAATTAAACAGATCCTAGGAGTAATAATCCAAACTGTGTACGATGCCTAAAACAAGCCACAACAACGACCTATTATAAACAAGGATAGGAAGATAAGGGAAGCAATAAAAAAATGACAATTCCACTATGCCCTGTCTGCAATAAGAAACATTTTGTGCACTGCCATACGCTCATGGGGACTTCTTATAAGTGTGGAAAAGCTGGACATTTCATAAAAAATTGCCTAAAATGGAATCAGGCTAACAAGGGAACCATTTGAGGGTTAGCTAGGTATTCTATCTAAATATTTAAATTCTGTCTTATATATATACATGACTGTCATTTAAAATTTGACTACTAGATGCATGAACATGATAGATAGAATGTAACAAAGAATGAAAAGAGAGTAGAATCTTATGGAGATCGAGAACACTCAAGTTTTGAGGACAAAACTCTAATAAGAAGGGGAGAATGTAATACCCTAACCCGAAATTCCAAACCTAATGACACATTTTACGAGAACATAAACGATATTCCAGGACTTACTACAAGAAGGGACCGAGGGTCGGGAAATATACAAATATGTATATTCCAATACATATTCATGCTATGTGACACAAGTATATAGTAATATGCATATAAATTTTGTGTGTATATTAACACATGCAAATACACACATTAAGAGTGTATTGTGTGTGTATAGCCGAATGTATATGCATTAATACATATATATATACATATGAACAAATATATATATATATATACATATATATAAAAACATGTAAAAATATATATATATATATATACACACATTAAAGTATGTAAGTGTGTGCAAAATTGTGAAAGAGTGTGTGTGAGTGTTGGCTGCGTGTGTGTGTGTGTGCAAGTGGGTGTTAGTGTGTGTTAGTATATAATACACATATATAATACCAAATATCAACCAAGAATTAAATGGAAACCTGAAAAGCTGAGAAATGAAAAAGAATGATTAATTAGAACAGTGAAGAAGTCAAGGATAGGGGCTGTGAAGGGATAAGAGAGAGAGAGAGAGATCGGATTAAAGAGAGAGAGGGCAGTGGAACTTGCTTAAAAGCAAGTACATGCACTGCATGCTTAAGGGAAATCAGAAGAAAGGAAGCAAGGCGTAGGAAGTTAGAAGAGGAAGAAAATCAGAAGTAGAAGGAAGAGAATAACACTGTTAAACAAGTGAACACAAAATTCACCATGTTTTCTCTCTCTAGAAGTTTATGCATATATGAAAACTGTTTAGGTTATATTCATGCATATATGATGTTTAGGATGTATATTCTTGAACAAGGCATGAAAAATAGACCCTAAGCACATCAAGAACACCTAATCGTACATCAAACCACCATTGATGGACCTTGTTGTAACATGTTTGAAACCATTGAAACCAAACCAAGTTTGGCTTGATGGAACCTAAACAAGACCTCTAAAGTGTTTTAAAAACACTAAGCTGCGAACCTTGAACCTCAAAGAAAACCCTAAAAATGGGAGTTACAGGTTTGGGTTTTGAAACCCAACCTCTCAAACTCACACCAAAACTGACTTTAAGGAATAGGGAATGAAACCCCTTGACGAGGAGGACAAAATGGGCCAAGTCACGCATGAAATAATGGAGAAACGAACATTTACCAAGGGGATATTTAGAACTGCCATATGAGGTGGAAGGAGCTTTCTAACTGAATCTAGAACTCCAAATCAATGCCAAAATGTAAAGTGTACTCCCAGAAACCGTTTAGGGTTAAAAACAGAGAGACTTGATCCCTCAAACTTCACGAAAATGAAAATAAAAAATTTAGGGATTAGGGCAACAGTAGCTTGGGCATAGGAAAGAAGATGACCCCGCTAAGCCAACTCACGAGTTGACTCAGTCGAGTCCTGACCGAGATGAATCACATTGTGTCGACTCAAACACGTGTCATGGTATGGGGTTGGCCACTGCATTATTGGGACGGCACCGTTTTGGGCTTAAGGGCTTAAAACCCTAATTGGGCCTGTTTGGTTACGCTATTATGAGCCAATTTAATAACCTGAGCGCGATTGAGGATAGCCTATCCACGGATAAGGCTCTTGTTTGCCGTTTGGCCCATAAAAAATTAGAAAAATGTAAAGGAGCCACAACCCTTGGGGTTCGAACGCATGACCTCGCAAGGCTAAACATTCATCTTTACCACTTGGACAGGCAGTGCCCGTGGTATATTATATGGCAATATATATATATATATATATATAAAATTTGAAAGTAAAATTTAAGAAAAAGTTTGAAAAGGGGCAGCCCTTATGACTTGAACACGAAACCCCTCAGACCCAACCCCCCATTTTTACCATTTGGACAGGACAATCCCTTGTCCACAAATCCTACAAATATACATATATTATACATAAATTGTATAAAATAAAATAAAATAATTAATTAAATTAAATAATGACAAAATGGTCTGATGTCCAAATTAAACATGTGAATAGTATATGTTAACTATTTTAGGCATTCTGAGACCAATGGTGAGCTCAGTGTCGTGAGACGGGACCCCAAAAAATAAAGACACATAAAAATGTAAAATGACCAAATTACCCTTAGTGCCCCTAAAGCCAAAAGAAAGTCCGAAAGGGTCTAAATTGACTTTCTTCGACGTTCTGGACTCAATGGTAGAGTTTAATTGATCAAAAGAGGTACTTCTAATAAAGAGATATAAAATTTAATGAATAGCATAAATTCATGTAACTGTAAACTAGAATGTTATTCGATGTTCTAGGCTAAATAGTAGGGTCTGTATTTTGAAATAAGGTACGAAAAGACAGGACACGTGAACATGTGACGTAAATAAATCAAACTTAAAAAATAATGGAGCTACCAGAAGAGTATAAATTGAAATGAAATTTAATTCCTCACACATTAAATTGTGTCGTAGGTTAAGATTATGAGTTAAAATTAAGTACATATGAAATTTATGGAATGTTCATAAATCATTTTAGGATTGCCAAGGAAAAAAGGGAAGGCACACCAGTAGCGCCGACCTTGAAGTTCAAGGTGAGTAACCCTGTATTTGAAGTGGAGATTTAACTCCATGAATTTGAAGAAGTTTTAAGTTCAAAATATTTGAAGTATTTGAATATCAAATTCAGTATTACATGTTTCTGTTTTAAAATATGCTGTTCTTATAAACCCTATTGTGACATGCTCAGTGAATAATCTCTACTACAGTTTTCCTTAAAATATGTTTCAGCATGTCTAAGTTAAAATGCCAAATCTCTTTAAATATTCTAAATTTGTATATTCCAAGTATTGGAAGATTCTAACATAAAGTTATGAACATTTTGTTTTGAATGCTCATAAAGGCATCTATTTGAAGAAGTCATGTGTTAAATGTATTTGAATGCAACTACAAGGAGGCCATGTTTTAATGCTTTTTAATAGCATCTAATTGTAAGTGTTTTATACCTCCTGTTGCCACTGAAAAGGCAAGATACACTATGCATAAGCACCACAGGATTTCATTGGGTTTCTTCGAAACTCAACCACGACACGAATAAATGCCAGGTAGTAGGATCTAATCCACCAAGCATGAGATATCTCCACGAAAAGTAAAATGGGAGTCTGGTTCGAAACGGATTCCACTAATGAAAGTGATAAGATGTTATGTTGAAAATGGAAGCAGGTTTTACCCTCGTTTTCACTATGTATATTTACATGTTTTGAAGTTCATATATTCTATTTGAAGCAGCACATGTTTAGCTTGAATACTTTAAATGTTTCAAAGCTATTTGTTTTAAAGAATGCATATATTCTGTCTTCAAAGTATACGAGCAATTGGTAGTGATTGTTTTATAAACTCTCTTGTGCTAAACCACTGCCAATTGAAACCCTATGACAAATGATGGAATTACTCACAAGCTTAGACTAGCTTACCCGAATTTTTATCCAACCCCCTTTCAGGTAACAGAAGTGATTTTGACCCTATTTTGTGATGAAGACAGTAAAAGTCTTGCCCATTTTGAGGAAAGGCATAGGAAGTTGTTACGGGGTTAACATGAAGTAGTAGGATCATATGTTGGCCACTTTTTGTAATAGCAAATGTTAGAGTGATTATGTAACTAAGTCCTTAGGGACAACTGGATATGTATTATGTATAAAGTCTTTAAGTTTTTATTATACTCTGAATGTATAATCATGTGTACCATTCTGAAGAGCAGTAATACTAAGCAGATGTGTGTAAATTTTAAATAAGAAAAGAAAAGAAAAAGTTTTTCACGCTTTTGCAAACACAGGCCGCACTACCGTCCGATACCATCATTTATATGAGCCTCGCCCTAAGGCCCCCGGGCGAAGGGTGGCGGTCGCGATATGAGATCCGCACAGGGTGGGTTTCAGGTCGTGACATGCCTTACCGAGCTGAAC
This sequence comes from Nyssa sinensis, assembly GCA_008638375.1. Classification (NCBI taxonomy): domain Eukaryota; kingdom Viridiplantae; phylum Streptophyta; class Magnoliopsida; order Cornales; family Nyssaceae; genus Nyssa; species Nyssa sinensis. The sequence goes on along the minus strand of CM018051.1, from coordinate 41,548,050 downwards.
ATTAACAGCTTGGAGGCAGCTTATGGCCTTCCTAGTATTAGGCTACAAGAACGGGGTCGAAGTAAACCTAGACCTCATCTGGAGTAACATGGACATGAAGTACCTCAGATTTGAGGGGCTTTATTATATGTCTTTATATCAACGGTTCCGACCCCTGACCTCGGTACCAACTTCCTTCCAATAAAACATGGAAGAAATAGTACTTCTTTGTTGGAGGAGGATGGGAACATAAGGATTTTGAAGACCGGTTGAGTCTCTTTCCGTGGCATACCGGCATTAAAGGTGAGACCTTAGATCTGTAGTGGTGGATTTTTCCCTACTCCCTCTCTTTCTGATTAACTTATCATTTCCTTTTGTTATTTTTCATGTTATTTTGCAGATAAAAAGGAGTGGAGAAGGCTGATCTTTACTCCAGAGCTTTAAGAGAAGTACCGGCGTTTGTTGTAACCCCTCCACCGACCTCACGACCAAATTCTCTCTCCACATAACCTGATGGAGGCGCAGTTGGTGAAGAACAAGAAGGCAGTGTTGAAGAAGTTGGTGTTATCTGGCTACACACCAAGCACAAAGCAGAAGCTCGAGGGCCCGTCCTCTTCTGTTGTTGCTCCTCCCCAAAAGAAAAGGAAGATGGAAGCCACTCCTGTTGCTGTTGCTGAGGTTACTGCGGCAGCGCCTGCTCCTCCACTGACATGTTCTCCTCCCCCTCCGATCTCGTCTTAGGAGGCCATCCCGCTTTCATCTTTAGGGGCGGGTTCGGCGCCCCGAAGCATAGGGAGGTCTAACGTCATCCCTTCCACCATAGCCACTACATCTTCGAGCATCGAGGCCGTGAAGCTCGCCTTCGATGCGTCATGGTCGGTGTCCTACTAGGGTCTGAACACGTGGCAATTAGCCATTGACCTCATGGTGGGCCATGCAAAAGTAAGCACTATGGCAGATAGATTTTCTATTGTGGTTTACTTATTATTTTTATTTACTTTTTCTGTTATTGCATGCAGGCTGCCCAAACGATGGCAGCCATTTTGGATCACCTCGATGATTCATAAAGGGTTAGGCGTCTTTAGGCCGAACTAAAGGCTTCCCAAGCTTTTGTTCATTCCTTAGAAGAAAAGTGTGAGTCCCTTAACGGGAAATACCAAGAAGCAGTAAGGGCCATGGACCTCATATATTCCCAGAAGAATAAATATGCCAGCGTTTGGACGCATTAAAGAAGGAGTTCAAGGAAGTTGAGGTAGCGGCAGCTCGGAAGCTAGAGTCTAACGTGGAAGCGGCTAAGGCGGAGACAGAGAAGGGGTGACTGGATATGGTGATTAGGATGGGATGCGAGTTCGTGGACTCTCGGTATCTTCTCTTTAGGAAGAAGATTCAGAAACTCTATCCGGACCTGGACATCTCCGGGGTGGACGATGTTGATGTGGAAGACTCAGCGCCAACCTCTCCCGAGCTTGCCCTAGTCCAATCAGCCCCCATCGTCGAGGATGCCGTGCTTATTACACAAGTGGCCCTCGCCAACATAGAATAGGTTTTTTTTTTTTTTTTAAAACCTTTAGCCCTTTTGGGCTCCTATTAATGAAAGGCAATTTTTCTTTATCGCCTGTTTTTCCCTAAATGATTCTGGTATCATGTAGAACTGAAATACTTGTAATTTACTAAGACAGTTAATCATACTCTAGACCTGAATGCATTATCCCTCAGCCGGGGATCCGGAGGTAAAGCACTTGTAATAAAACAAGGTAATTAATGAAATTCAGACATGATAATTGATAAGGCATCAGATCTTAAAGAACTGTCCCTTAGTTGGGGATCCAGAGGTGAAGCACTTGCGGTAAAACAAGTTATTTAATAAATTCAAACCTGATAATTGATAAGGCATCAGATCTTAAAGAACTGTCCCTCAGTTGGGGATCTAGAGGTGAAGCACTTGCAGTAAAACAAGTTATTTAATAAATCTTCAAACTTAATTATCGATAAGATATCAGACCTGAATGCGTTATCCCCAAGTCGAGGACTCAGGAGCAAAATATTTGTGTAACTAAATGATACTCCGGACTTGAAAACATTTGTAATAAAACAAGATAATTAAAAAAACTTCAAACCTGATATACTTGAGACCAGGTCCGTAAATAGATTAGATTTGGAGATCTGTGCCCGTAAGGGTCTTTTGAGATGGACCAGATCCGTAGATCTGTTCATTGGATTGGGACCATGCCTACAACATTTGTGCTCGTAGGGGTCTTTAGAGATGGATCAGATTTGGAGATCTGTTCATTAGATTGGGACCATGCCTACAACAATTGTGCTCGTAGGGGTCTTTTGAGATGGACCAGATCTGGAGATCTATTCATTGGATTAGGACCATGCCTACAACACTTGTGCTCGTAGGGGTCTTTTGAAATGGACTAGATCTAGAGATCTGTTCATTGGATTGGGACGATGCCTACAACATTTATGCTTGTAGGGCTCTTTTGAGATGGACTAGATTTGGAGATTTATTTATTGGATTTGGACCATGCCTACAACACTTGTGCTCGTAGGGGTCTTTTGAGATGGACCAGATCTAGAGATCTGTGCATTGGACCAAGAAACATTTTTAAAATGGGAGACAGGCTTTATTGATAATATTTTCTCAAGTGCTCAATATTCCAAGGCCTAGGAACCGACTTACCAGACATATCCTCTAACCAGGAAGTCATGGGCCTGACAATTTTGACAAATCTGTAGGGTCCTTCCCAATTTGGGGAGGGCTTCCCCATGGTGGGATCCTTAGTGTTAAGAAAAACCCTCTTTAGAACAAGGTCGCCGAGCTGGAAAGCTATAGGTCTCACCCTTCGATTAAAGCTCTTGGCTGTTCTACGCCGATACTCCTCAGCCTTGATTCCAGCCAGCTCTCTTCTTTTTTCTAGCAGGTCGAGATTTTTTGCCAGTTGGTGATCATTGGTTTCCTTGTTAAAGGCTTCCGATCTTAGTGTGGGCATGCCGATCTCGATGGGGATGATTACCTCGGTGCCGTATGCGAGTGAGAACGGTGTTTCGGCGGTTGATGTCTTTCTTGTGGTTCGGTATGCCCAAAGCACTCTTGGGAGCTCTTCAACCCATTTTCCCTTGGCTTGTTCCAACCTCTTTTTGCTGACGTTGAGGATCGTCCGGTTGGTGACTTTGGCTTGCCCATTAGCCTAGGGGTGTCCTAGTGAGGAGAAGTGGTGACTAATATGCAAGTCGCTACAGAATTTCCCAAATACCTTCCCAGTGAATTGGGTGTCATTGTCAGAAATGATAACATGGGGCACACTGAATTTGCAGACTATGTTCTTCCACGTGAAATTTTTCACCTCTACCTCGGTAATGTAAGTTAAGGACTCCCGCCCACTTGGAAAAATAATTGATGGCGATGAGCAAATATCTTCTGTTCTAGGAAGCCTGATTACGCCTAAAGAATAACGCGGTAGTTGTAGTGTAGCTTTGGGGTGTCGATTCCACAGGGAGACAAAATTAAAAGAATAATAGATAGAATTTCTGAAACTAAAGAAATATTAAACGATTAACAAGGAAATAAAAATATAAAAAGTGATTTTGAATGCAAAATAAAATTAAATAAAGTGATTAACGGACAAAGTACTCAAATTTAATGAACAGTGGAGTGTCGGGAATCCCTTGCACATATATGGTATTTTAATTATTTTTAATTCATTGATAACTCAATTGAGAATTTAAATTCCAAAAATCTCAATCGGAAGATATAAAATTATGAACCAAAATTAAGCTGAAAATAACCCTTTGAAAAATCATTCAATATTTTTAAATCACTCAAATTATTATTCACATTGAAAAAACCCAACGACGACAATATACCCAACGAGAAATATTGCAGCAGAGAATTGAATCAATATAAATAACTAATTGTTCTAAAAATAATCAAAACATTAATCAATTCAATAGAAAAATCATGACTGAATCTATAAACAGACTGAACCTTTTAGTTATTCAGAGAATAAAATCCAAAAATAAATTACGAATGATCATCAAAGAATTTAATAAATAAAACCACGTGTAGGAATCAAAAATAAATTAAAATAACCATCTAATGTGCAAGTTAATGCCTAACCCCACTTAAAAATTTAGTTACCCATGTATAGGACGGATAACATAAATTTTTCGGAGAAAAACTGAGCCATGGATAGCCTGCGCCGCAGCTCTAGTTCTCTGTATTTTTTTCTGTTCTACCGCAGGTCTTCCCCCTCTATTTTCTGCCACAGCAGCACGGCCTTCTCTCCTTAGTTTTTTTTTTCTTTTTATATATATGCTCCTTCAAACCTTGCGCTTGGGCCTCCACAGCTGCACCAAGCCCTCAAGCTCACACGCACCACTGATGGGCCCTACATGATTAGCGCCCAAGCCCCAGGCTTCAGCTTTTGTTTTTTCCATCTTCGACGCCTCACTCCAGCCGCACAAGCAGCCCATTGGCAGCCGCATGTCTTCTAGCGCCGGGCCCCGCACCTGTATCCAAGCCATTCCGCGCCTGACCTGCTTCTGCTCACCTCAGCCAAGACCAATTCCTTTCCTATTCTTTTTTGTATTTCAGTTGCTAGGCCCCGCTTAAATTGGCTCTTTTTAATCTCCATTTTTCTTCAACCATTCTACCCTACAATCTAACAAATAATAAATGTTTTACAACTATTCAAGAGTAAAATTCTCAAGGACTATTTAATACATTCATTTGAGATTTAAAATATCATATAATGCTCAAATCCATCTCACTGTGAATAAAAATTAAATCAAATAATATCAATTACAACCCAACATTTCTATTCACATTTTAGCAATTTCATCTAATAATAGGACATTTAGAGTGCACTTTTGCGCACTCATCACACCCCCCAACTTGCTCATTGCTAGTCCCTAGCAATTTTCATGCATTTGGCAAAAGAGATCAAGGAAGACCACACACAGAAGGCATCTAATCACACTTCTCAGATTCACATATCAAAGCAATTTTAGGAATTCAATAATCCTATAACAATCAATTCACTTATAACAATTCACAGAGTGTGTGTGTGCTCCAAACCATATCCATCTAACCACAAACCATGACACATGCAACATCAAGAACATCTCAAGCAAAAGGTTCAACTCCATATCTCATGGGTATAAAAATGTTTCATGTATGGGTTCTCTCTATGGAGTTGACAAGGGGTGTATACGCTTAATGAAGAATTAAGCAACAATGAACAAGCAACAAGCAAACATTGATCTTATGATAGGCGCACCAACAAATGAGAATTTCACCACTCTTTCCACAGGCTTACTTAGGATTAGAATGATCAACATAAAAAGGTTATAACGTGTCTCGGGCTAGGGGCTATATGAAGAAAAGGATAAAATGGATTCGAAAACTTCCAAGTACATACTAAGAGAATTTCATTAATAATCATAGCAAACCAAACTTCTCACTTGATGTACTTTTCAACTTTCCAAATCACTGAATAACAAAACGTCTCCTTCTTCTTCTTTCTCTTTTTCTTTCAACTCCTTTATTTTTTTTTCAATTTTCATTTTTTTTTTGAACATTGACTTTGATGCTCACTCAATTAAACACTCTACACTTGTACTCTTTCTTTTTCTTTTTCTACATTTTTTTTCCAATGCAACACAAAAGACAAGAAATGCAAATTCCACACCTAGCACACACTTGGAAGCGAAAAGGGTAGGAAAATCAATGTATAGGCTATACTCCAATGTGGAGAGGTATGGATGATGTGGGCACATGAAAAAACTATATATGTGTTTGTTGGCTCAAAGTTGGCTATTAAGGGTCTATGGCGAGAAAGGTTAGCTTGAAAGGCTCAAACGTTAATCCTAAATTGACCTTCGTCATATCCCAAGGATATCCGCCGTCATACCACCAACCATGTAATAATATTCTCAAAAGAAGTGCCCAATTCAACAGATCAATGAATGCTTATCACAAACTGAATTTGTAGACTCTTAATTCTCTCCAAAACACATATGAATACTTAAGCAAAAGAGTTCTCTAGCTACATGTGTCAACCACCATCTTACCACAAAGTTTGGATAAGTGCATTAAAAGTTCTGTGAATGTTTCAGTAGAATGATTATGGTGGATTCGGTGAACTCACAAAAATAGCTATGAATGAGAATGAGTACTTATATGAAAAAGGTGCACGTGTGATGCAAATTTTACAAAAAAAAATTTTGACACATGAAAATATGCCACAACATTTTAAATGTTGAATTTGCAACCACCACCCCCCAATTTAAATGAAACATTGTCCTCAATGTTTAACAATCAAAATTAAATGGAGGGTACTGAAAAGGGTAGAATACACCTGATGTGGGAGGTGGGCAGCTCGCTAAGCACCAAAGACGGCAACCTAAACTTGACAAAATGAAACTAACCTGCAAATAAAAACAAAGAAAACAACAGCAAACAAAAAGAATAAGAACTAAAGTAAAAGAGAACAAAAACTAAATAAAACAAACAAAATAAATAAATAAAATAAAATAAAAACATACTTGCATGGCGCTATCAAGGTTGATATATCGGGTCCATAAGTGGAATGTCTTCCACTTCTGGAACTTGCCTATCAATCAAAACTTTAAGGCGCTGGCCATTTACTTTAAAAATCCGGCCATCCTTGGGATCCTCTATTTCTACTGCTCTATTTTCAAAAATGTTTTGTACTATAAAGGGGCCTGTCCACCTAGACCTGAGTTTTCTTGTGTGCTTATGGAGTCTAGAATCATATAAGAAAACTCGATCATTAGGCTTAAACGTTTTTCTCAAAATATTGTTATCATGCAACGCTTTCATCTTAACTCGATCAGCAATGCTCCAACCTAGGGCTGACCTAGGCTTACTTAGGGTCTGAGGTAATTTCTCACCTTGAGACTTAGACAATTCAGATGACATAATAATAAGAAAAGTATCACCTGGATCAAGGAAGGCATGTTTTGAACTCTTAGGCAAAGGCTTCAATTCAACTTTAGGTGCTTCCACACTTGAAGGAATCTGCTCTTCCCTTTTTGTAGGCAACTCCTCAAACTTCGGTTTCCATCCCCGTGCTCCATAATCCTTAGTTCTGTAAAAAATAACACAAACATCAACCACATCAGATGGCTTAGAAATATAGTCAAACTCAGTATTAACAAGAAAATGCTCAGGGGGGTCAGAATCATAAGTTGCAGGAATTCCCTTATCCATGAGTGAGTCAACCATGCACGTCTGGCAGCTTTCATCCTCCTCTTCTGGCTGTTTTGCAACATGAAATATATTCACCTCAAGAGTCATGTTCCCAAAAGACAACTTCATGAGCCTATTCCTGCAATTGATAAGAGCATTAGCAGTGGGAAGGAACGACCAACCTAAAATCAAAGGAATCTTTGAAGTAGAAATCAACAACAGAGCTAGTGTCAAGGATTATGAAATCAATAGGATAATAAAATTTATCAACTTGAATTAGAACATCCTCTACCACACCCCATGGTGCTCTGACTGAACGGTCAGCCAATTGCAATACCATAGAAGTTGCTTTGATCTCTCCCAACCCCAACTGCAAGTAAATAGAATAAGGCATTAAATTCACACTTGCTCCTAAATCAAGTAGAGCTTGTCCAAACTCATGATTTCCAATGCTACAGGCAATGGTTGGACAACCAGGATCTTTGTACTTAGGGGGGATCCTTTGCTCAATTAGAGCACTAACTTGCTCTGTCAGGAATGTTGTCTTTTTCACATGGTGCTTCCTTTTAACTGTACATAAATCTTTAAGAACTTTTGCATAAGTAGGAATTTGTTTAATCACATGCAAGAGAGGAAGATTGATTTTTACCTGCTTGAGATTCTTGAGGATTTCATTGTTAGGATCCAAAGTGTGCTTGGTTGATTTTAAAGCCTAAGGGAATGGTACCTTTACATAGCTCTTTGTCACCTCTGGTTCCTTGGGCAGCTCAGCATTGCTACTATCTTGTTCCTTTTCCACATCCTTTGATTTGTCCATTGTTGGGATGTGTAAGGACTTACCACTTCGAGTCACTATGGCGTTCATATTCTTCAAATTCTTCTGCGCCATTTGTTGACCATGGGGTGTGGATTGAGCTTGGGAAGGGAATCTGCCTCGCTCATTCACACTCAAAGAGCTCATCGATTTAGACACTTGGCTCTTTATCTCCTTGTTCTCTTCAACAACCTGCGTGATCAAAAATTCAAATTTTTGGTTAGTCTTATCCTGTTCTTCTACAAATGCCTGCAAAGTGTCTTCTAAAGAATTCTTAGAAGATGAAGATGCATGATATGGTGCAGGGTATGATCTAGGAGGCTGTGTAGGTGGTGGTACAGGTGGCTGCTTTTCAGATTTGCAGCTAAAATTAGGGTGATTGTGCCACCCGGGATTGTAAGTCTCAGAGTTGGGTGTGAAAGGCTTCTTGTACATACCTAGGGTATTACATTGGTCCTTATACATCCCTCTCATCTCAGCTGATGTGGGACACTCTTGGGCAAGGTGATCTACCCCGCCACACATAGAACATGGTCTAAAAGACTCTACATGATTAGCCAAGTGTGTTGACTTTACGTCTCTAGCCTTTAGCATCTCTAACTCCCTAGTGAGTGTCTCAACCTTCGCTTTCAAGTTATCCTCCTCCCTAAGATGGTAAATCCCCCCACTATGTTGGTTCCTTATGCGTCGTGACCTATTTGTGCTCTCAGTAGCACTAGGGTCTTGTCCATGTGTGAGCTTTTTCAGCAAGCTCATTAAGATACTCTATGGCCTCATCAGGATCTTTCTGTAAGAACTCACCATTACACATCATCTATACAAATTGGCGCTCTCTAGGTGTAAGTCCTCATAAAAATAACTCACTACACGCCAACTCTCATACCCATGGTGAGGGCACATACTCAATAACTCCTTAAATCTCTCCCAAGACTGATACAAAGTCTCATTGTCCTTTTGTGCAAAGGTGGAAATCTATCTTTTTAAAGCATTGGTCTTATGTTGGGGAAAGTATTTAGTAAAGAAAATCTGAATCATTTCATTCCACAATCCAATCGACCGTGGTCTTAGTGAGTATAGCCAACTCTTAGCTCTGTCATTCAAAGAGAAATGAAAGAGCTTAAGTTTCGCAATGTCAACTATTGCATTTTGACTATAGAAAGTCCCAACTACCTCTTCAAACTCCCTAATGTGCACATATGGATTTTCATTTTCCAGACCTTGAAATGTAGGGAGTAACTGTATCACCCTCTTTTTAACATCAATTTGACGCATATTGGGTGGAAACAAGATGCATGATGGTGTGGTTGTGCGTGTAGGGTGGAGGTAATCCTGAAGGGTCTTAGTGGGTTCATCCTCGTGTTCACTCATATTTTCAGAATTGGAAGAATTATCAAACAAAGAATTAGAAAAACAAGAAAAATTAGACTCTAAATCGGACTCTAACACAGGTCTAAAAGCAAATCGACCTAATACGTCCCTATACCTACTATCCATGCAAGATAACAATAAAAGAAAATAAAAAATAAAATAAAATAGAATATGAAAAGAAAAATAAAATAAAATAAAATAATAATGCAGCAAGTAAAGAGAAGGGAACGAAGTTACCGCCTTTACAAACTGCTGAAAAGAAAAATTATCTACTGATTTTTCTACCGTCTCCCCAGCAACGGCGCCAAAATTTGATTACGCCCAAAGAATAACGCAGTAGTTGTAGTGTAGCTTTGGGGTGTCGATTCCACAGGGGGGCAAAATTAAAAGAATAATAGATAGAATTTCTAAAACTAAAGAAATATTAAACGAATAACGAGGAAATAAAAATATAAAAACTGATTTTGAATGCAAAATAAAATTAAATAAAGTGATTAACGGACAAAGTACTCAAATTTAACGTACAGTGGAGTGTCGGGAATCCCTTGCACATATATGGTATTTTAATTATTTTTAATTCACTGATAACTCAATTGAGAATTTAAATTCCAAAAATCTCAATCGGAAGATATAAACTTATGAACCAAAATTAAACTGAAAATAACCCTTTGAAAAATCATTCAACACTTTTAAATCACTCAAATTATTATTCACATTGAAAAAACTCAACGACGATAATATACCCAACGAGCAATATTGCAGCAGAGAATTGAATCAATATAAATAACTAATTGTTTCAAAAATAATCAAAATATTAATCCATTCAATAGAAAAAGCATGACTTAATCTATAAACAGACTGAACCCTTTAGTTATTCAGAGAATAAAATCCAAAAATAAATTACGAATGATCATCAAAGAATTTAATAAATAAAACCACGTACAGGAATCAAAAATAAATTAAAATAACCATCTAATGTGCAAGTTAATCCCTAACCCCACTTAAAAATTTAGTTACCCATGTACAGAACGGATAACATAAATTTTCTGGAGAAAAACTGAGCCATGGACAGCCTGCACCGCAGCTCTGGTTATCTGTATTTTTTTCTATTCTGCCGCAGGTTTTCCTCCTCTATTTTCTGCAGCATCAGCACGGCCTCCTCTCCTTAGTTTTTTTTTTCTTTTTATATATATGATCCTTCAAACCTTGTGCCTGGGCCTCCACAGCTGCACCAAGCCCTTAAGCTCACACACACCACTGATGGGCCCTACATGATGAGTGCCCAAGCCCCAGGCTTCAGCTTTTGTTTTTGCCATCTTCGGTGCCTCACTCCAGCCGCACAAGCAGCCCATTGGCAGCCGCATGTCCTCCAGCGCCGGGCCCCGTACCTGTATCCAAGCCATTTTGCGCCTGACCTGCTTCTGCTCACCTCAGCCAAGACTAATTCCTTTCCTATTCTTTCTTGTATTTCAATTGCTAGGCCCCACTTAAATTGGCTCTTTTTAATCTCCATTTTTCTTCAGCCATTCTACACTGCAATCTAACAAATAATAAATTTTTTACAACAATTCAAGAGTAAAATTCTCAAGGAGTATTTAATACATTCATTTGAGATTTAAAATATCATATAATGCTCAAATCCATTTCACTATGAATAAAAATTAAATCAAATAATATCTATTACAACCCAACATTTCTTTCACATTTTAGCAATTTCATCTAATAATAGGACATTTAGAGTGCACTTTTGCGCACTCATCAGCGGCCCCACAATGTCCATCCCCCATTGAGCGAGAAGCCATAGACTGGAAATGGGGGTGAGCTCATGATGCGGCAGATGCTGATACGGGGCGAAGCATTGACATTTATCACATTTCTTTGCATACTCCTTGGTGTGTCTGAGCATGATGGGCCAATAGTATCCTTGAGTCAGAGCTCGGTCGGCGATGGTCCTTCCTCCGTTGTGATTCCCACATATCCCTTCGTGGACTTCAGCTAGGACATATTCAAACTCCTCTGGGGACAATCATCTAAGGAGGGGCTGGGTGTAAGACCTGTGGTAAAGCTTATCGTTAAGAATGAGATACCGTGCTGCTTTGATCTGTATACTCCGAGCTTGATTCTTGTCTTTGGGAAGTTATCCCTTTTTCAAGTACTAGAAGACAGGAATCCTTCAGTCTCGATTTTGCTCTGAGGAGTGTGTGGGCTGAACCTCCTGGATACTTGGCCCATCTTGGCAAGAAACTCTGACTTTTGAATTGCCCTCATGTTTGAGGTGAGAGGCCATGTTTGCTAAGGCATCGGCTTAGGCGTTCTGTCCTCTTTCGATTTTACGGATGGTGAAGTCCGAGAACGATTTCTTCAGCGAGTTCACCAATTCTGTATACCTAATCATTCTGTCATCTTTAGTCGTGAACTCGCCCAGGATTTGGCCTACCACCAGTTGGGAATCAAAGAATGCTTCGAGGTTCCGAGCTTCGCATTATAGTGCCAACCTCATACCAAGGATCAGTGCTTCATACTCAGCTTCGTTGTTCGATGCACTGAACCTCAGGGTATTGCCTTCTCTATTATGATCCCGTCTAGAGATCAGAGTACAATGCCGACTCCGGAGCCTTTGTCGATGGAGGAGCCATCAGCGAAGAGCTGCCACACCACCGTGCCAGAGTTTATCCCGGGGTTGTCTTGTAGTGCTGGAGTGAATTCTGTAACAAAATCTGCCAGAGCTTGAGCTTTAATGGAGGTCTAGGGTATGTATAATATATCAAATTCCCCTAGCTCTACAGACCACTCACTAGCCGTCCCGAGGTATTAGGCTTATGCAAAACTGCCTTCAGAGGGTAGGATGTTGGGATCACAATTGAGTGAGCTTGAAAACCAGACCAGAGCTTTTGAGCGGATATTATTAAGGAAAATTCTAACTTTTTGACCTCGAGATATCTTTTCTCAAAGCCTAGGATTACCTTGCTAACATAGAAAATGGGCTTTTGAATCCCGCTCTCTTCTCAGATAAGGGCAGAGCTTACTGCGTCCTCTGACACTACGAGGTATAGAAAAATATTTTCTCCCTGTACTAGTTTGGACAGGAGCTCTGGGGATACCATATATTGTTTAAGTTCTTGAAAGGCTCTATCGCAATCCGAGGTCCATCCAAGGGCTTTATTCCCCCTCAGAGCTTTGAAGAATGGGAGGTAGCGATCGGTGGACCTGGAAATGAATCTATTCAAAGCTGCAATCCTGTCGTTTAATGCTTGGACGTCCTTCTTGGACCTCGAGGGTTCCAACTCTGTCAACGCTTTGATCTGGGAGGGGTCTGCCTCTATCCCTCTTTACAAAATTAGGAATCCAAGAAATTTCCCTTTACTGACCCCAACGGTACACTTCGAAGGATTTAACTTCATCTTATGCTACTTCAATATGTCGAAGGTCTGCCTCAAATGCTGGATGTGTTTGTTCTTCTTCTGGCTTTTGACCAACATATCGTCTATATAAACCTCCATTATGCTACCGATTAGGGGCTTGAAAATTTTGTTCACCAACCGCTGGTACATGGCTCCGGCGTTCTTTAATCCAAACGGCATCACCCTAAGTTAAATAGTAAAGTAGGGCACTTAGTTCTGTCTTTACCTCCTGAACGTATCGTTTCCTTGCTTGATTAGACATTCCAGTTAACGAGCTGTCGGCGTGGAGGACGAAGATCACCTGATTATTCTGGCGGGGTTACTCGCTTCAAGTCTCCCCCTGTTCGGACCTCTGATCCTGTTTCTTCTATTGTGGCCATTCGTCTCTAGGATTCTGCCCTCTATCTCATTAGATAAACTCCCTCAGACGTCCCTGCCGGATCAGCTATTCAATCTCTTGTTTGAGGTGCTTACACTCTTCGATAATGTGTTAGTGATCCCTATGGTAATCGCAATACTTGCTTCGATCTCTGGCGTCAGGATTCCCTTTTAAAGGCTCTGGCCACCTCAGATTCTCATGGGTTCGGACCTGTTGGAAGACGTGAGTGAGGGATGCGTTCAAATGTGTGAGTGCCCCGAATCTTCCGGAATAAGGGTTACTTTGAGTTCGGGGTGCCATCCTTTTGTCTGGGCTCCGTCGCCTTTTAGTGGCATTGTCAAGGTCTTGTTTCTGGGTGTTATCACCCTTCTGAGCTTACTCCTTGGCTTTTCAAAAGGATGTCCTTGTATCCTTTAGATTTATATACTTCCGCTGCCCGTTCTATGAGTGACGCCATGTCTGCAGGAAGATTCTTTGTTAAGGAATCGTGGAATCGCCTAGGCCCCAGTCTTGCGTGGAGGGCTGCCATTAAAAAGCTCGGACTGCAGTCAGTAACCTCTGTGAGCTCAGAAGTGAATCAAGTGATGTACTCCCGAAGTAACTCCCCCTTTTGTTGCTTTATCGACAGAAGAAACTCAGGGCCTTATCGAAGTCTCCTGCTAGTTAGAAACCGATCAAGGAACCGTCTGCTGAGCTCATAGAAGTTTGGACAGACTCTTATGGAAGACTGTGGAACTATCTCAGAGCAGCGCCTTTGAGACTTGTCATGAATGTTCAATACAAGAAGGCGTCGGTGGCCCCATGTAGAGCCATTGTGTGTTGGTAGTGGGAGAGATGGTCCCCTGGGTCTTCTGACCCATCATAGGGGGTGAACTTCGGGACAATGAATTTTCGGGGGCGTTCCTCTGCCATTATGGCCGAGGTGAATAGAGTAGTGAATCTTCCGAGTAGTTTTGCTATCTCATCCTCCCTGTTTAGGGCTGCTTGTTCAACTGAATCCGCTACCTCTTCCACCCTTAAAGGCACTCTAGATGGGGCTGAATGATGTCACCCTGGCATGACAACCTTAGGTCTCATGTACAAGGGATGTTCCTAACCAGGAAGAGTGTGATTTGGTTGCCCTTGGAGTGGGGGAATTGATGCTTGAGGCAGCTGCAGACCCGATCGCATTGGGTCGGCCCCCGAATTTTCAAGGCTTAGGATCCTCGTTCTACTGTGATTATGGATAGTAGTATGAGGGTTTAGCATCCCCCCCAAGGACATTTGACGGATGAGGATCATCTCCGGCATGGACGGCTGCTTGAGGATACAACGAATGTGCAACAGGATCTCCCTCATCGCGATATCTTCCGCCAGGGGTAGCAGGGAGTTGAGCTCTTCCTTCATATATGCTTGGAGGAAGATGAGTAGGATGGCTTTGCAGGTTTTGGGTCAGGTTAGCTAGAACCTGAGATATGACCAAGAGTTGTTCCTGCATCAGATCAAACTGTCGCCGGATCTGATCAAGTTGTTGCTGTACATGATTGGGGGTTTCCCCCTCTTCATTTCGGTCGAAGGTTGGTTTTGAGAAACTGGCCTTGAACGAAGATTTAGAGCTATGACGAAGGGGTCGATTTTGAGATAACGGGATTAGCAAGAACGATTGTCGTTCCCATGGATGGCGCCAAGTTGTTGCTGCACTTTTCTGACTTGTTGAGACTCTACTCTTTGTCGGTAAGGAACTTGAGATGAAAAAGGGTTGGAGTGCCGCTGGGGATGACTCTGGCAGTAGCCACTCCGATATTTAAGTTAGTTGAGAGTAAGTAAAACTCAAGGAAAAATAAATGATTCACTCCCCTCTTGAAACATACCTTAAGGGTTGTAATTATAGGCTGATTGTCTGCAAAGTAGGTAGGAGTTGGTACTGTCAAATCTGGGATTCACTGTTGCCGACAGTGGCAGTCTCATTATGTCTACCTGCCTCACTATCACCACCTGCCTCGCTGTTCCACAAGGCTACCTACTTCACTATTCCACATCACCGTCTGTCTCATCGTTCTGAGGTCGGTAGGCCAAGATGATGACGACGACTGAGGTCGGTAGACCTAGACGATGATGAAAAGGTCGGTACCGCTGAGAACTAGTATTTCCGAGCCTGCCAGTCTTACGTCAGATCGGTATGTCAAATTACTTCACGACCTGCATACAACATAGCTAGACATGTGTCAAGTTCAGGTTAGTCGTTTATTTTTGGCATATCATATATATATATATATATATATTTATCGTTTGGCTTTCCTAATATATGTGAAAACTAAAGCCCTTGCTTCAAGGACTAATCTAATACCCTTTGTTTTAATTTACCTTTAGTCTCTGTTTGATAGTTTTTGAAAGAAAAGAAAAGAAAATTAAATTTTTTTTTTAAAAAAGAAAAGTAAAAAAAGTATTAATTTTTAATATGTTTAAATATTTAAGAAAGAAATGATAAAAAAAATAATTATTTCTTATTTGAATAGTTAAGAGGAGAGAAAAGAAAAGAAAATGTATAAATTATTTAACAACTAAATTCAATTTATTATAAAAACTCTAATTTTTAACACAAACATTTAAGGGTATATATGATATTTTAAAAAAAAAAATTAAAAATGTTTCATTTCTATCCAAATTTCTCCAATTTTGGAGAGATTGGAAAAGTGCTCCATATTTTTTTTTTCTCTCATAATTAAAATCCAAACAAGATATTTGTTTATCAATCCATTACAATATTTTCTTTTCTCTCCAAATCTTTACATCCAAATGAACTGTTAAAACTTAAAGTTAATTCATTAACGAAAAAAAGTAGGGTTAGATTATTGAGATAAATTGAAAGCATTATATATATATATATATATATATATAGAAGCAACACGAAATATATATATATATATATATATATATATATATATATATAGAAGCAACACAAAACATGAATAATAGATACGAAGAAATTCAATATTCGAAAATGTGAAACAATCAACTCAAGCAAGAGAATAAAATCTTTAATCCAAAACTGAATTCTATTAATGAAAACTAAATAATAGACGTCTAATAAAATATATTTATAAAATTAGAAAACTACTACTTTGACTAAGAAACCACAACTCCTATCATTATCTTAATCTTAATAGAAGAAAAAAATCCTACTTTGAATAAATTAAAAACTATAAAGATGATAGATATTTTATCTAAAATAATCAATTTGAGATGAGTTCCAATTTGAAAACTAAAGAATCCTATAATAACTTTGCAACAAATTTTCATAATATTTTATTATGGAGATTATTAGAGCAAAATACTCGCAAACCTGAAATCTTATTTACACTCAATGAGGCTTACACAAAGCCGATTATCTTCTCATAAGAATGAACCCTAAAAACAACACCCTCATTTATGCGGGATATAAAATAAGAGACAAAACAAATAAAAAATAACTAAACAAAATGGGTCAAAATACCCACATATTTAACGAGCCACGAAAATGTGAAGGAAAATCGAACACCTTGAATTGCTTGTAAACCAAGTGATCACATAGGGATTACTTACCCAACAATAAAAGAACTCTTTAATTTCAAAATTGAAATATTATTGATAAGCGGTATAATAATGACTGAATACATGATATTTATAAGTCTAAGAGACTACTCATCTAAATAGTAATCTGTTGTGTCCTATGCTACAATTAAGAAACTAAGAAATCATAAAAATAAGAAAGATTTAGAACAAATAAAAATTAGAAGTTTTTATAAAATTAGAAATTAGATAAAATAAGGAAAACATATCTACAAACGAAACCCCATTCTCAATTTCCTAAACAAAATAAGTGAAAATCTAAAACTTACTATAAATGGTAAAAAAACTAATTGAAGGCTTAAACGAAAGAATTTGGTCGAAATTCAGCTTAGTCCATAAGCAAAGCCAATCGGTATTGTCTGTCTTACCATTTTGAGTCAAATGAGAGTCTTAGTTCCAAAAAATGTGTTTAACCAATTATGCGTCTACTAGTACTTTTGCTTAGAATAGGACTTAGAAAACTCTCATTGCTTCACAAAGGCTTCAGCACCTTGTTCTACATCAACATTGCCCAATTTTTCGAATCTCATTGGATCATTTAAAATTCAAGTGAATTCATGACAAGCACCCAACACTATGTTCCAATGATCTGGATATATAGTATAAGAAATATTTCACCCATACATCCTAAACGTGTCTAAAATTGTTTTTTACTAGTAAAAAAAAATTATTATACAAAATAAACTAACTTATAACATTTCCCAAATAGAATCCAAAACCAAAAGTATATACCTCAACATCAACAAAAGTTCAACACCAGAGACAAACAAAATAAGTGAAGTTGGCAAGGTACCAACCAAATAGAACATATCAAAAATAGGAGCATCCATACTTGTTAGATAGCCCTAAACCAACAAGAACAATGTATTTGCAAGCTCAACACCCAGCCCTTCTTATGCTTTGAAGGTTTGAAATTAGTTGTTACACCATATAATCATTGAACAACTTATTACCTTTCACCTAACTGGCAATTCTAAATTTAATCATACCAACTAACTCCTCCCTAATTTATTATTTTATCTTAAAAATATGCCCTTATTCCTTAACACCCAAAGAGACCAAAGAATAGATAGAGGAATTGCTTGCCACATTTTCAATTCATCCCTTTAAAATTCCAATTATACCACCACTTGAAAAATCTGCAATGGAATAATGTAGAACCCATGACACACCCCTACCAACTTAGACAACCTGCCTAAATTTCCAAACATTAGTGCCGAGAATAAAAGAATGATTAATAGTCTTCAACACCATACCAAAAAATTTACACAAACCTCTTTCATCATCAGAAAAATACCCATTTTGATTAATCTTTAGGTTGTCTTAATTCTTTCCCACGATACCAACTATGCAAAAAATTGGATTCTTATTGGACCAATGTTATGCCATAAATAATCAAAAATCTTTTTGTTTGAATTTCTACCAACTGCATTATTTTCACATGTATCATAAATGGCCTTAACATAAAAATTTGGAGACTTTTTACCCTTCCATTCCTAAGAATCATTATACGCACCAGTGAGTATAAAAGTTGGCCAAAAAAATATTTCAAGTTTTTTTTTTCTCCTCTTCCTCCCATCCAAACAAGGGTCTTCTACAACTTATGCTTTAACAACATTCATTTCCACTAGCTACCACATAGTTTGCTAATTTTCCATCCTTGCATATAGCTAGAGAGAATAATCGAGGAAATAAATCAACCAAGGATTTTTGCCCTTCCAAGGATCCCTGCAAAAATCTACACATCTTCCATTCCTAATTGAAATTCTATAATTTTTAACAAAGACCCCAAACTTTAACGAATTCCTCTAATTAATTAACAAAATATCTTTCCAAAAGGGAGAACATTTCCTACTTCCTTCAAAGCTTGGTTTCCATCCATCAACCAAATATTTGTATTTAGTAGAGACTATTTTTCTCCACAAAGATTCTTTCTCAGTTCCATACCTCCACCACCACTTGGTTAGCAAAGCATCATTCATCAATCTCAAGTTTTTAATGCCCATCCTACCATTTATTCTTGGTAACCTTTTTTCCAGTTTGAAGGAAATAAATAATAAACACAAACGGGTCTTTAACCTACTTAGCTCTTTGGATCAAGAACAACAGAAGCAGAAGATACAGCTTGTATTACGAGTTTTCTTAGAACACCATGAAGATCCTTAAAACATTGCAAGAGATCCTCCTCGTCAAATAGTACGACTACAAGATCAAGGCGCCTATAGATTTCCATAATCCAAGACCAAAGGCACTATGATGATTACCTAAAAAGAATCTGATAGAGCTTCACTAATAATTTGAGAGACTACAAATAGATGAATTCATTATGCTTAACTAATGCATATATGTTTATATCCCAGTAACCACAACTAATAGGATAACCGCAAGACTTGTGTGATAATATATAAGTTAGTCAAACCAACCAGAACAGATAAGAGTTTTAACTGCATATAAACTCTTATCATAATTATCACAATCCGCACAAATCTTGTGGATGCCAAATGGACTCGGGTCCACATGACCCAATGTCCAACATCTCCTACTCATCCATATAGGTTTAGTACTAAGCTCTTTGCATCACCTTTCACATATAAGAAATGGATTGTGCGACCAGAAGAGAAAGATCAAGGTAGGAGTACTATATTAAGTTACCATCAAACTAACCTAGTACCTCACTACAAACACATAACTGATCTCCTCTATGCCCCAGACTATTTTATCAGACCAGATTCAGCATCCGTTATCCCTCACGAGAACTAGTCTCAACGTGATGCATAGACCATCCAATCTATATTGTACTTATGATTATATCGATAGACATAGAAACCAACATGGTCGCCCCGGCAATGAGTCACAACACAATATTGTATTACAGAATCGTCATCCCTAACTACTCACATTAATCCAATTGAACTCAACTGCTTTGTTAGACATGCCCCGTCGGACGACATCAATTATGGTCCTTTAGTAACATGCTAAAGTAACAACATCAAGTTCTCTCTTCATAACATAGTCCTAGGTCACAAAGGGCACAGTGGAACTTAAAAAGGTTCCTAGAACTCACACAGTGATGAAACAGGGATACTCATTCACTCTTTTTTATAAAGTTCACATCAATAGCACATACAGTATATAATGTATGCTATAGCGGAGCTCCCACTCAATTGGGCATGTCAAACTCATTCTCAAAAGTATATAATGCCATACAAATCTTAGTCTAGTCGCCATCCAGCGCCCGTAGCTATCTCAGTGCCCCTCATCACTTTCTTAACGCCTAACCTGAACATTCCAACCCTGGTCGCTCTCCTAGTGCCTATTTAAAAATTTACATTCAGCTTTCTTCATGTTACATGAGGTGTGTGGTTAACCTTCATGCTCGATTCTTTAAAAGAATCTCATCTTGACCTTCATTATCAATGCGATATATATGATAAAGATGAATTCTCCCTACAGCCAAGAATTTGATGTCTCATCTTGCTCACTATCTAAGTGCCAAGGCGATTGCTCGTGTAAGAGATATAATCAAAACTTGTCGACATATTTCATGTATGCTCACAACATAAAAAAAACCATCTCAATATGAACACAAAATCATATAATAATGAAATAATTTCACACAGTGTCTAATATATCAAATCCAAAATAAACCAAACTATTTAACACAAAATGCAAAACATCATTAAGTATGGGCTTAAGACCACCTCCCTTTGCACAACTCTATCTCAAAAACGTGTAATGAAAAATAATGCCAATATGTTTGGTTCTTTCATCATCCTCTATTGGTTTACCAGTCCACTAATTTGCCTAGGCTTACAGCCTAGTGGCGAGTCTATACGATTTTGTCCTTATAGACCTTATGTCCAAAAGACACCATAAAAAGGGAAAGGCATCGTCTACACTATATCCCTCAAGCTTGTAAAACTTGTTAACAATGTGGAATAAAGCTACGACAAATGCAATACTTGTATGCGCTGGAGCTGCCATATAATCATAGTTGATGAACATATCATCCTACCTACACGACGCAATGTTAAGGCGCTACGAGAATCTCCACAACTAAACTACTGCCTTAATTATGATGACAAACCATGTATTCTTGACATCACTTAGATATCAAAGAAACCCATTAACTAAAGTTCCATTAGAAAACACTAAGTCGCTCTTATAGTTTGACCATCTATACGAGTAAACCACTAAGCTGCTCTAATAATTTGACTGTCACGCCCCGAATCCCAGCGAACCCGAGAGCGCGAGTAACGAGACAAAGGAAAATAAAATAATAAAGAAATAAAAGATAATAATAACATTCTCATACATTCTGTACACTGTTCTGATACATACATAGGTCTGGTCCACTTGCTTACAACATGTAAAATGAAATAAGGTCTTGGGCTTATGCCCTTATACAATATCAAAAACAAACGCCCCTTGGGCCTAACACAGCCCCTAGTCAGATCATCTCCACGTCTCGTACTGCTGGGACATCATCTGAAATGTTGCCCCACTAAAGGGGTCAGCTCAACATGCTGGTACAATATAATGCTAATACAAGAAACAAAACCAAGGTCGTGGCATGTGCAAGTGTACAGTTATTTCTATATGGCATTCGATATCATGATGACAGGATATGAACAATGTATAGTATATGAGCAGTATGCGTGACACACCCATGTAACTCTATGCCCACCCATGTCTCATGATACGGTCCTTCCCCGTCGGCATGAGTACCTTGTATGTCTCGCTTCACGGTCCGGAATCCGTCAGGCTGGCAAGTACCTATTGGCCGATTTTGGGTTTTTCACCACAGGATCTGCACCCTCATAATGCAAAGCACCAAGTGCTTACCCACGCCATGTCCAAAGAATTTCACTATGCCAATATGCTCTGATCTCATCATGTCATGATGCATCTCATTCATACATAAAGCATGCCTTCAAGTACACAATTCATAATATCAACAGTTCTTCAAAGCATATTATTCACACACTACACTAACACATGCAGTATATCCATAATCATCATACAACTCAACAAGATAGCACGTAGCACATAAACATGTGAACACTCAAGCAAACATGTGAACAATCAATGCAGCGAAGCAAGTACTCCTAATCTCAATTCTATTTCTTACTTAGCACAATATATCGTACCTGGTAATCGATCTCAAACCGGAAAAGTATACTCGTAGTAAAGTGGAACCACCGTAAGAATACCGAAGGTCAGGTCACCTTCTCTTTGCCTTTCCGTGTCCCTAAAATTCATAACACGAAACTCAGTTTAATTGTCACTTGAATTATGCCTATTCATCAAATTTTATGTCTTTAATTCATAAGTTTCTATTTTACTAAATTAGACTCTACCATTGAGTCCGGAGCGTCGAAGGAAATAAGTTTAGGCTTTCGTAGAATTCAATTCGGACACCTGGGTTCAAAAGGGCAAAACAGTCATTTTGCACTTTACACGTGTCCTTACATTTCGTGACCTCTTTTCACAAATCGGACTCTACGGTTGAGTCCGGAATGTTCGAGATAATAAAGTTTCACTATTTGTTTACCTAATTCGGAGTTCGTTTGACTGTACTTTAATTCAGGGGCATTTTGGTAATTTTACATGTCACTACGGGTCTTTTATTTTTCGGGACCCCGTCTCGTAAAACGGACCTCGCCATTGGCCTCAGAATGGCCGAGATAGTCAAAATACACTAATGACTTGTCCCATTTGGACTCCGGGATATTTTTGAATATTTAAATAATTAATTAATTAATTAATTAATTAATTAATTTAATTAATAATTTATTAATATTTTATTCAGGAGGGTCAAATCAGAATTATTAATAGTTGGGGGGTCAATTTATAATTTCTGTAAGTTTTGGTTTAATTTTCAATTATCAAAAGTTCAGGGGCAGAATTGTAAATTTGAATTCTCCTATTCCTAATTCGGACAGCCAAACAAGGGTTTGCCTAAAACAGGAATAAGATATCCCTGTTCTTAGTTATTTCAGATTTTCAATTTCATAACCCCACAACCAAACAGCCCCCTTTACCCTTTTAATTTAAAACACATGGCGACACGTGGCAGGGGCGGTCCACACCCGCCCGAACCGGACCCGAACAGACCCGAGCCGGACCCGGACAGACCCCCCCTTCTTCCCCGACTTTCCGGCGACGCACAGTAGGGTTCCGGCGCCTTCTCCGGCGCCGGCGACCCATCTCCGGCGACATTTTCAACTTTTCAAAATGTGATTTTCTAGGGTTTTTCGCATAGGTTCCATATCCAACCTCCATTTCCCTCCAAAACTTACCCATCTCCACGAAATAGAGGGTCAAACCCTCGGTCAACTCTCCGACCGAACCTTCCCCTTCCATTTTTGTTACAGTTTGGTCACGGTTTTTCTCCCATTTTTATCCTAAATGATTTTTGCACTTCACCCCTTGAATTTCCCATCCTTTAAGTTAAGTTTTTCACATAAAATATCAAAACCCAACTCACACAACCGAGACCTGCAACCTAGGTTTTCTCCCTAGTTTCTCAACCATTTCTTCTCATTCTTTTTGCAAAACAATCTCTACAACATGCTCTTTAAGACTCAATGCATTAAATAAATTATCATGCTTTGGAAAAAAAAATTAAAACAGAAGAGTTCACTTACGGTTTTCTGTATTCTCTCTCTCTAGCCGTGCCTTCTTTCACCCTCTTGCTCCGAGCCCAAACCAAGCTTCAAACTCTCTCTCAGAGCTCTATTTTCTCTTCCTCTTTTCTGTTTCTTTCCTTCTCTTTTCTCTTCTTCCCACCCGAGACCACCTTATGCATCACAACTCAATCTCACACGTCTTTCTCTCTCTGACCTCTATCACTCTATATCAGCCACCTTCCTTCCCCCAAAATGCAGCTTTGCATTTAATGCAAAGCTGCTCTACTCTAGCATATATATATATATATATATATATATATATATATATATATATATATAGCTCACTTCTCTCACACACTAGACACACACCAAACACACACACCCAGCTGACACTACACACCTCACACACTCTGCCAAATGCATCCTCCCACACATCCATATACACATGCCCATATACATGCACACATTACACAATTTAATTAAATATATATATATATATATCATGCACATCATATACATACTTCCATCCATCATAATAATAATAATAATAATAATAATAATAGCAAAAATTTTAAATTAACCAAGAATAATAAAAAAATTTTTTTTTTCATGTCATAACATCCTTCCCTCCTTACAAAAATTTCGTCCCGAAATTTAAAATAACATAAAGCAAAAGAAAATACATCACTAATCAAACAACTCGGGGTATCTAGCATGGACCTCGGCCTCACGCTCCCAAGTAGCCTCCTCGACCCCATGATGGTTCCAACGAACCTTGACCAAAGGGATGGTCCTGCCCCGCAGAACCTGGTCCCTCGAGTCCAATATCTCCACGGGTCTCTGGTCATAGGAAGCGTCCCCCTCCAACTGGAGATCTACCCAATCTAATACATGTGAGGGGTCGGGATGGTACTTCCTCAGCATCGATACATGGAAGACGTCGTGAACCCCAGATAGCTGTGGTGGCAAGGCCAGCTTATAAGCCACCTCACCAACTCTCCCAAGAATCTCAAAGGGGCCAATAAATCATGGCGACAGCTTCCCACCACGTCCAAATCTCCTCAAGCCCCGTCTGGGAGACACCTTGAGGAACACATGGTCCCCCACCTCAAATGCCAAGGGTCGCCGCCTCCTATCAGCATAGCTCCTCTGGCGACTCTGGGCCGTCAACAAGCGCTGCCTGATCACCTGTATCTTGTCCGTGGTCTCACGGACTATATCGGGTCCCAAGGCAGCTGTCTCACCTACCTCAGTCCAACATACTAGGGAACGGCATGGCCTACCATACAACGCCTCAAATGGTGCCATCTCTATACTGGACTGATAGCTGTTGTTGTAGGCAAACTCGACTAAGGTAAGGTGATCCTCCCAGCTACCCCTGAAATCCATGACACAAGCCCTAAGCATGTCCTCAAGGATCTGAATGGTGCGCTCTGACTGGCCATCTGTCTGGGGGTGAAAGGCAGTACTAAACTGGAGCTGTCCCTAAGGCTGTCTGGAGACTCTGCCAAAATTGGGCAGTGAAGCGCGGGTCCCTATCTGAAACAATGGATACCGGCACCCCATGTAGTCGTACAATCTCTCGAATATACAATCTACTGAGGGTATCTGATGAATCAGTCACTCTGATCGGCAAAAAGTGAGCAGACTTCGTCAGTCTGTCCACGACAACCCAAACTGCATCATGGCCTCTCGGTGACCTCGGAAGACCCATCACGAAATCCATAGTCACGTGCTTCCACTTCCACTCGGCCACTGGCAATGGCTGTAACAATCCCCCAGGTCTCTGGTGCTCAGCCTTCACCTGCTGGCACGTGAGACATCTCGACACGAACTGCGCCACGTCTCTCTTCATCCCCGCCCACCAATACTGATGGCGCAGATCGTGATACATCTTAGTGCCCCCTGGGTGCACTGCCAGACGTGAGTGGTGGAAATCTCTAAGGACCTCAGCCCTAAGAGACTCTGGGACAAAAACTCTACCCGAATACCTCAGACTAAGGTCAGAATGTACCGTCCATCCCGCAAATCCCTCGGGACTAGCAATCCGTACTCTGATCTGATATGCCTCAACATCCACTAGCTGTGCCTCTATCACTCTAGTCAAAAGGGTGGGCTGTGCACACAAGCTGAACAGAGTGGCCTGTCCCTCAAACTCAGCAATATCCATATCAAACTCGCCAATATCCCCCATCATCTCCCACTCCCTGATGGCAATACTGGCAACTGTACCCCTCGATCTCCTGCTGAGTGCGTCAGCCACCACATTGGCTCTCCCTGGGTGGTACTGAAGGTCAAAATCATAATCCTCCATGTACTCCATCCACCTCCTCTGCCTCAGGTTCAGGTCCTTCTGCGTGAAGATATACCTGAGGCTCTTGTGGTCAGAGAATACCTCGAATCTCTCCCCGTACAAGTAGTGTCGCCAACTCTTCAGTGCAAAGATGACGGCAGCTAACTCTAAGTCATGTGTGGGGTAGTTCCGCTCGTGGTTCTTCAACTGACGAGAACCGTAGGCTACCACTCTGCCATCCTGTATCAATACACACCCTAATCCCTCTCGGGATGCATCACAGTACACCGCGTAGCCCACTCCCCTCTCAGGTATGATCAAAACAGGCGATGAAGTCAATCTCCCCTTCAGCTCCTGAAAAGACTGCTCACAGTCCTCCGTCCATAAGAATCTGGCGCCCTTGCGCGTCAGACGAGTCATCGGCGCGGCAAGACGGGAGAAACCCTCCACAAATCGTCGGTAGTATCCGGCCAACCCCAGAAAACTCCGAATCTCGAATACACTGCTCGGCCTCTCCCAGCTCATGACCGCCTCAATCTTGGAGGGATCCACAGATACCCCTCCACTGGATACTACATGCCCTAAGAACTGTACCTCTCTAAGCCAGAACTCGCACTTCGAGAACTTGGCAAACAGGCGATGCTCTCTCAAAATCTGTAGTACAGTCCTCAAATGATAGGCATGTACATCCTCAGCTGGTCAATACACTAAGATGTCATCCACAAATACCACCACGAACTGATCCAGGTAAGGACTGAAAATGCGGTGCATCAAGTCCATGAATGCCGCTGGGGCATTCATCACTCCGAAAGGCATGACCACAAACTCATAGTGACCATAGCGAGTGCGGAAGGCTGTCTTCGCTATGTCCTCCTCCCTGACCCTCAACTGGTGGTAACCCGATCTGAGATCAATCTTCGAGAAGCATCTCGAACCTCTCAGCTAATCAAACAAATCGTCAATCCTCGGCAACGGGTACTTATTCTTGATAGTAACCCGGTTCAGCCTCCTGTAGTCTACACATAATCGTAACGTCCCGTCCTTCTTCTTCGCGAACAGTGCCGAGGCACCCCACGGAGAAGTGCTAGGACGGATAAACCCCTTCCGCTGGAGGTCAGTCAACTGCTCCCTCAGCTCTCTCAACTCAGCTGGAGCCATGCGGTAAGGTGGTATGGAAATGGGTGTAGTGCCAGGAATGAGCTCTATAGTGAACTCGATCTCTCGTCTAGGGGGTAGACAAGTCAAGTCACTCGGGAAGACGTCGGGGAACTTATCCACGACCGGGGGTAGCACAACCTCTGTAGCCTCAAAATCACCCGCAATCAGACTAGCCAACATATAACTGTGGCCTCCCCAGCTCCTAGAATCACGCACTGGTGGAATCAAGAAATCCCCCCGATCCCCTGTGAAATAAAAGCAGTCTCCCTCCGGAGTGCATATAGTCACCCTCCCCCTGTAACAGTCTATACTCGCCCGATAGGTGAACAACCAATCCATCCCCAGAATCACATCAAACCCAGACATATCAAGTACAATAAGATCAAAGTGGAGAATACGATCAGCTATCTCTATCGAGCAATCTCTACAGATCCTCGTCAGTACTACTACACCCCCAACTGGCGTACCAACATGCAATGGGGGGTCCAACCAAACTATGTCCAGACCCAATGACATGGCAAGTGCAGTAGAAATGAATAAATGTGATGCTCCTGAATCTATCAATACACTGGCCCATGAACTGGATATGAGAAATGTACCTTAGACTACTGACGGTCCGGCAGCAGAGGTCTCCGGGGCGGCCACTGCGTAGACTCGGCCCTGTCGGCCTCCCCCTCTCTGAGTCTGCTGGCCTCCTCCCCTAGGTGCTGGAGCTCTGACGCTCTGTGCGGAGGATGTAGGCTGATGATAGGGCGCTGGTAGTCCCTGGACTGACTGTGGCTGTGGCAAGGGCATCTGTGTATGCTGATAATAGTGTGGCTTCAGCGCACTCTGCGAAGTCTGCCCTAGAGGGCAGTTGGCCCTAACATGGCCAGGCTGCTGACAAGTGTAACAAATCGGCGGGGGCCTCTGACTCGGTGCCGGTAGAGGTAGTGGAAATGATCCCTGGCTGGATCCGACACCCTGTGCAATGCTGGGCCCCCTCAAGGGACAGTCGACCTTCCTATGGCCAGGCTATCCGCAGGTATAACATGTGATAGGCCGCTGGGACCCCCCTCCCCTAGAAGCAGATGGTAAGGTAGGACGGGGAGCTACAGAATGGAGGGGCCCGGCCTGTGGCTGTGAGGAAGAAGTACTGGCTCGGTACCTCTTCGGCTGTCTATATGTCGGGGCAGGAGCGGAAGTCTGTACTGTGGGTGCCCTGCCCTGTGCTTTAGTCTCTCTGATCCCTCTAAGATCAGCCAGCTCTCTCTCCACCTTGGAGGCTCTGATCACTGCCTCCTCGTATGTCTCTATAATATGCCCAGCCAGTCTGTCCCTGATAGAGGTCTTCAACCCCTTGAGGAAATTGTACACCCTCAAATCCTCATGTGTAATAATGTGTGGGGCGAACCTCCCCAAAGCAGTAAACCGTGACTCATACTGAGCCACTGTCATGTCTCTCTGCAGAAGTGCCTCAAACTCCTCCCTAAACCCCACTCTGGCAGATATCGGGAAGTAGTGGTCATTGAACATGGCCACAAATGCATCCCATCCCTCTCCAAACCGATGCAGTCTGTCAGCAGCTACCTCCCACCACTGACTAGCTAGGTCTGTAAACTGAAATGTAGCGCACCTGATCCTCAGATGGGGCTCAGTGATCCCCTGTGAATCCAAAATCCGGGTAATCTGTCTCAACCACTCCTCTGCAATAAGTGGGTCTGGCTGCCCGGCAAAGGTAGGTGGTCTCATCCACTGGAACACCTTCATCACGAAGGTATCCCTGGTCTCTCCGCCAGTGGTCCGCGCCTCCATCATGGTGCGGAGACACTCCTACAAAAGGGCCGCCATATCTCTGGCGCCAACCATCTGCTCTACCTCCTGTGCTGGAGCGGGAGCAGGAATAAGGGCAGGGGCAGGAGCAACATCCTCCTCAGCTGCACTGTGCTCTGGTGTGTCAGCCGGGGCAACGACCTCCTCAACTATATCGGGAATAGGGGCAGCAGCTCTAGGTCTGCCACGACGAGGCTGGGCAGCGCCTCTAGGCTGGGTAGCACCTCTGGGCCTACCCCTACCCCGTCTGGGCGGTCCAGCTCCCGTAGGAGCTCGTCTGGGGGGCATATCTACAAGTCCAAGAGAAAAAATTCAATATCACTTTTTCACATTCAATATATGGGTGTTCAAGTGTGATCCTAATCATGTTCCTATCAATGGCCTATGCTTCTACAGGTAGTACACATAGCATGTCATGATACATATACTATTAACAAGTTTTTCACACATCACATCTGTCATGCCTCCAAAAACAGCATCAATCAGCACATAATCACAATAAGTCATGCATCAGGGCATATAATCACATAGCACATAAGGCCCTACAGCATGTCACTAATAGTTCACACTAGGTCTCACTCTCTTCTCTAGGGTCTCATGGTGTTAAACAACACCCCACGGTCTCTAGGTATTCGAACCTAGGCTCTGATACCACGTTGTCATGCCCCGAATCCCAGCGAACCCGAGGCGCGAGTAACGAGACAAAGGAAAATAAAATAATAAAGAAATAAAAGATAATAATAACATTCTCATACATTCTGTACACTGTTCTGATACATACATAGGTCTGGTCCACTTGCTTACAACATGTAAAATGAAATAAGGTCTTGGGCTTATGCCCTTATACAATATCAAAAACAAACGCCCCTTGGGCCTAACACAGCCCCTAGTCAGATCATCTCCACGTCTCGTACTGCTGGGACATCATCTGAAATGTTGCCCCACTAAAGGGGTCAGCTCAACATGCTGGTACAATATAATGCTAATACAAGAAACAAAACCAAGGTCGTGGCATGTGCAAGTGTACAGTTATTTCTATATGGCATTCGATATCATGATGACAGGATATGAACAATGTATAGTATATGAGCAGTATGCGTGACACACCCATGTAACTCTATGCCCACCCATGTCTCATGATACGGTCCTTCCCCGTCGGCATGAGTACCTTGTATGTCTCGCTTCACGGTCCGGAATCCGTCAGGCTGGCAAGTACCTATTGGCCGATTTTGGGTTTTTCACCACAGGATCTGCACCCTCATAATGCAAAGCACCAAGTGCTTACCCACGCCATGTCCAAAGAATTTCACTATGCCAATATGCTCTGATCTCATCATGTCATGATGCATCTCATTCATACATAAAGCATGCCTTCAAGTACACAATTCATAATATCAACAGTTCTTCAAAGCATATTATTCACACACTACACTAACACATGCAGTATATCCATAATCATCATACAACTCAACAAGATAGCACGTAGCACATAAACATGTGAACACTCAAGCAAACATGTGAACAATCAATG
Organism: Nyssa sinensis; assembly: GCA_008638375.1. NCBI lineage: Eukaryota > Viridiplantae > Streptophyta > Magnoliopsida > Cornales > Nyssaceae > Nyssa > Nyssa sinensis. The sequence continues at coordinate 41,517,876 of CM018051.1, read as the reverse complement.
CAGCGAAGCAAGTACTCCTAATCTCAATTCTATTTCTTACTTAGCACAATATATCGTACCTGGTAATCGATCTCAAACCGGAAAAGTATACTCGTAGTAAAGTGGAACCACCGTAAGAATACCGAAGGTCAGGTCACCTTCTCTTTGCCTTTCCGTGTCCCTAAAATTCATAACACGAAACTCAGTTTAATTGTCACTTGAATTATGCTATTCATCAAATTTTATGTCTTTAATTCATAAGTTTCTATTTTACTAAATTAGACTCTACCATTGAGTCCGGAGCGTCGAAGGAAATAAGTTTAGGCTTTCGTAGAATTCAATTCGGACACCTGGGTTCAAAAGGGCAAAACAATCATTTTGCACTTTACACGTGTCCTTACATTTCGTGACCTCTTTTCACAAATCGGACTTTACGGTTGAGTCCGGAATGTTCGAGATAATAAAGTTTCACTATTTGTTTACCTAATTCGGAGTTCGTTTGACTGTACTTTAATTCAGGGGCATTTTGGTAATTTTACATGTCACTACGGGTCTTTTATTTTTCGGGACCCCGTCTCGTAATACGGACCTCGCCATTGGCCTCAGAATGGCCGAGATAGTCAAAATACACTAATGACTTGTCCCATTTGGACTCCGGGATATTTTTGAATATTTAAATAATTAAATTAATTTAATTAATTAATTAATTAATTTAATTAATAATTTATTAATATTTTATTCAGGAGGGTCAAATCAGAATTATTAATAGTTGGGGGGTCAATTTATAATTTCTGTAAGTTTTGGTTTAATTTTCAATTATCAAAAGTTCAGGGGCAGAATTGTAAATTTGAATTCTCCTATTCCTAATTCGGACAGCCAAACAAGGGTTTGCCTAAAACAGGAATAAGATATCCCTGTTCTTAGTTATTTCAGATTTTCAATTTCATAACCCCACAACCAAACAGCCCCCTTTACCCTTTTAATTTAAAACACATGGCGACACGTGGCAGGGGCGGTCCACACCCGCCCGAACCGGACCCGAACCGACCCGAGCCGGACCCGGACAGACCCCCCCTTCTTCCCCGACTTTTCGGCGACGCACAGTAGGGTTCCGGCACCTTCTCCGGCGCCGACGACGCATCTCCGGCGACATTTTCAACTTTTCAAAATGTGATTTTCTAGGGTTTTTCGCATAGGTTCCATATCCAACCTCCATTTCCCTCCAAAACTTACCCATCTCCACGAAATAGAGGGTCAAACCCTCGGTCAACTCTCCGGCCGAACCTTCCCCTTCCATTTTTGTTACAGTTTGGTCACGGTTTTTCTCCCATTTTTATCCTAAATGATTTCTGCACTTCACCCCTTGAATTTCCCATCCTTTAAGTTAAGTTTTTCACATAAAATATCAAAACCCAACTCACACAACCGAGACCTGCAACCTAGGTTTTCTCCCTAGTTTCTCAACCATTTCTTCTCATTCTTTTTGCAAAACAATCTCTACAACATGCTCTTTAAGACTCAATGCATTAAATAAATTATCATGCTTTGGAAAAAAAAATTAAAACAGAAGAGTTCACTTACGGTTTTCTGTATTCTCTCTCTCTAGCCGTGCCTTCTTTCACCCTCTTGCTCCGAGCCCAAACCAAGCTTCAAACTCTCTCTCAGAGCTCTATTTTCTCTTCCTCTTTTCTGTTTCTTTCCTTCTCTTTTCTCTTCTTCCCACCCGAGACCACCTTATGCATCACAACTCAATCTCACACGTCTCTCTCTCTCTGACCTCTATCACTCTATATCAGCCACCTTCCTTCCCCCAAAATGCAGCTTTGCATTTAATGCAAAGCTGCTCTACTCTAGCATATATATATATATATATAGCTCACTTCTCTCACACACTAGACACACACCAAACACACACACCCAGCCGACACTACACACCTCACACACTCTGCCAAATGCATCCTCCCACACATCCATATACACATGCCCATATACATGCACACATTACACAATTTAATTAAATATATATATATATGTATACATCCATGTATATATATATATATATATCATGCACATCATATACATACTTCCATCCATCATAATAATAATAATAATAATAATAATAATAGCAAAAATTTTAAATTAACCAAGAATAATAAAAAAATTTTTTTTTTCATGTCATAACATTGACCATCAATAAGAGCTGCAAAAATAATCAAGTACACATCCTAGTGCACTTCAGAATCTCAACTGCACTAAAATAAGAATTTTCACAAAATATCTCTTTCACTACTAGTCCAATTGTAATGATGAAAACTAAAGTATGCCCATATCAATATGACAATAAGTTAGGACGGTGTTAACAAGATTTATTATAGACTTTTCAAGAAAAAATGAGAAACCCCTCAAGGAAATCTCCATGGAACTCAAATCCAAGCATAGTTTACTTCACCTATGTCCTCCTCAATACAGGACAACCACCTTCAAGTGGTGACAACTAATTCCACATACATCGGCAAGTACATAAAAGATCAAAATACTTTCTTTGAACCGTCCGTAGCTTCCTTAATCATTGTGAAGCCAATTGCTTGATGAAATCTAAGGATCCATTGACTTGGCAATGTCTTTAGGTCACAAATGAACACTTGAGCAAACAGAATTTGAGTTCTTTGCTCATTAACCTTAAAGTCCAAAATTGCATAAACGATCTTTAGGTCACAAATGAACACTTGAGCAAGCATACTTTGTGCTCTTTATTCATTGACCTTGAAACCCAAAACTTGATCCACATAGAATCATCGTTTAATTGTCCATAGAGAAAATCATGTCTAAGTCTATCTAGAAATATTCTAAGATCCAACATGTGCGACAATCACTAGAATAATGTGGATGGAGACAATTCTCACCACTAGGGAGAATCTCTCCACATAGTCAATAACCCCATTGGGATAATACATTTTCAAAAAAGATAGGGCATAAACACTAGTTAATCAATCCTACGAAAAAGAGATCAACTATTCTCAAAGTTTGATTTTTTGCTAATTTAGCTCTACTTATCACTCATAGTAGCCATCCACACATCTATTAGAATAGAAAACTTTTGCCTCAAAATAAGAAGCAATATTCACTTAAACATGTGGAGCAATAACTAAAATTTATCCCTTCAATCTCATAAAGATGATGAGAAAATATTTTACATTTGCTTTAACACAACTAAGGATCTTAAGAATCTTCCTCTAATGGTACAATCTCAACTAATGGTACACTCCCACTAGGAAGCAAGTCACTCCCACTATCCAAAATATCATCGGCGATTACAGAATGAGATAACAATTTCCCACCCTCACCGAGAGATAATGTGACCTTCATAGATTCCATTAACCCACAAAGTTAAAGATCCTTTAAAGTTTTCTAATTGTGCAACTCAATTTAGTCATTCCTTAATTTGGGTTGTTCATTAAAAATCTAATGGCCTTTTAAACTTTCAAAAAGAATATTTTAAAAAGAAACATTTTTTAAAAAGTTAGGGCCAAGTTTTCTAAGACATAATGAAGAATGTGAACAAATCACACAAACCCCAAAAGGTGAAAAACTTTCCAAATTAGGCTTTTCAAAATTCTCAAGTCTAAAGGAACTGACTTTTAGGGCACTTGGTAAAGGATATAGGCCATACAAAATATATTTGCACCATTATTGACCTAAACGTATTTAACAAAATCCAATGTTTTTATTTTTCTCACTTAATTTTCTTGAATTAATCAGACAAGTATTCTCACTTAATTAGTGTGAAAAATTTTAGGATTCTTCATTTTCGACACTTAACCTCTTGAATGCTTAAAGCAACTAATGCTTATAGCAATGCTCAAAGCAACTAATACTTGAGTTAAGTGAGCAATCATAGTGCAAGTAACAAAGTAAGAAAATGAGAGTTTTTACTATGTGCCCAATTTCTAAAACATCATGAGTTCGCATATGCTATTAGGATTGACTCTAGTGGATAAGGAGCCAGTTTACCTTACAAATAAGGTTTCTTACAGGCCTTTCCAATCAAATATGGTTTATACACTGATAGGCTAATTTTTGCAAGTAACCCCAACAGGTCTTCTTAAGCTAATCTAGCCATCCAATCTAGTTCAATGTGTTATTGCTCAAAAAATAACATTATGGAAAGCCATAAAGAGATAATTCCAAAATTGTTCAAATAATCCATGAGAAAGAGCCACCTTTATACTCATATAACGAAGCTATTTCTAACAGTAGATCAAACTAATTAATCTACAATGAATGATTATTCACAAAGAATAAATAGTTCCATTCAGTCCCAAAGACTAAAAATTAAATATGAGAAAAGTACAAAAATCAATTGGACAAGAGGTGGACTAAACGACTAGTCAAACACCAATATCCAATTAATTTATAGAAGGACATATGTTGTTCAAAAGAAGTAATCAACTCGCTCTTGTGGCAATTAATTCTTATGCTACTACTTGTGCATAATGTACAAAATATTATGAGCATTGTAAAGTCGCGCTTTCTACGCACCATTTTATGTCTCTTAATTTTTTCTTTATTTTGAATAAAATGGTCAACTTTGACTCAGTACCCTTACGAGCAAAATGTACCCATTTTATTCCCAATAGCAGCTCATTCTTTAACGTATCTATTTATCTATCATGGATACCCTTGTAACACTTGACTTTCTTGCCTACGTTTGGCCTAAGTTTCTTAGCCTCACCTTACTAAGTAACTTTTCATTATCTTTAAACATAGGCCCAAAAGCCTTGTTTAGCCCACCCTAGGCGACATGGGTGGCTTAGGCGTTCGCCTCTTGGCGCTTTACCTTTTCTCTCAAGATGACGAACTATTTTGAAATTTTTTTTTATTTAAATAAGTAGCATCATGTAGGATTTTAAAAAAAAAAAACTTTTTAAATACAAGTTTGGTTACTATATAATGAGAATTTGCTGCTCATCAAAGGCAAGTCTATATTTTTCATGAAATAAATCCAAACAAATTTTTCAATGAGAATTATGTAAATGTTGCTATACATAAAAAAACACATTTAACAACTTAATTAATTATGACAGACTTCTATATCACAAGTTATTGGACTATGTTTCCTATTGGTCAATGTTTGCACATATGCTATATGTGTGATATGGTTATTGTAAGCATTTATGTGGGTCAAGTCGGCATTCACATTTATTGAGGCTATTTCCCTACTATCATAGTATGCAGGGTGACATTTAAGCATACTTTCATCAGATTATTCTACTACCAGAAATTGAATTAAAAATATTATTCTATTTTACACTATGAGATCAAAAATTTCACTAAGTTCATAATCATCTCCCATTTATGTAAACAAAAGTATACTGTTAAATAATTTCGAACAAAATAATTTTGAAGTAAAATAAATTTAATTCATCCACACAACGATTCTGAATTAAAATAAATTTAATTCATCTACATAATAATAATATTAGTACTCATATTCTAAAGCACATGGATTTCACTTGAGCCCGATTGGCATTCTAATACATCATGCCAAGGTAATTTTTGGACATATGAGTTTGCAACGAAAACACATCCCCTTACAAGGCTTCATAAATAAATACAATCCTTTCCAAAATTTATTACATTGTAAAATGAACATATTACATCAATCTACTAAAAAGTAATAAAATAAATGGAGATGCTGCGCCAATATCTCATATATCACAAAATTAACTTTGTAATCCATACATCACAACAAACAAGTGTACTAGAACATCAATTAAATAAGCCAATCCAATCACAACATACATCTATATGCAAAACAATAAAATGGGTTTTGATGGATGGCTTTATCACACCTCACTACAATGGGAGTAGGTGTTTGGGTCTCACAATTAATGGGGATCAATATTATGCAACGGTAATGTACTAAATAATTATTCACATGATAATTAAAATATAAAAAAAATCCCACACATAACCCCAAAACAAATATGATCCACACAGTGTAATTGTTCCTAAAATCCATAGTCTTTGCAACAAGTTTTCACATTTAAAATAAATTTTCTAGAATTTTTAACCAATTGTTTGGGATAAAAAACTAATTTTTAAAGCCCAAAGATATCAAAAATAGGTAACAAATTTACCAAAAAATAATTTGGACCCCCAACAGTATACTAAATACTGATATGTAATTTTAATCACAAATATAGCTCTCTGAGATTTTTGAAAAAAATATTTAAACATATTTTTTAATCACATTTTCGTAATAAACATTAATTTAAAATAATTTTCAGAACCTAAAAAATTACAAACATTATATCACGGGGTCAAAAATTCAGTGAGTGATGCACACTCTTTGAAGGTGTCAAAAAATAGGAGTCGGAAGATCATGCACACATTCCCACACGCCCCGCTGAGAGTGGGGGTTCCATTCCTCTGCAATTCATCTTTTCCAAAAACAAGGTTTGGTCATGTCTGTTGTCAAACTTTGGGACCTCATATCTCACTCATTTTTTGACAAAAAATTATATACCATATATCATTCGAAAGCTCTTGGAACAGGGAAAAAATTGATATAAATTTCATGCATAATAATTGAGGTTTTACAGATCGTATTAAAATCCAAAGATTCAAATTAAAGTTCTATTTTCTAGAAAAATAAGAACTTTAAACATAGATCTCTCACAGATCCAATGGTGGATCATCGTGAAATTTTAAAGGCTACTTATTAGGACTATAATGAACACATCCATCATGAAGGATCATTTGAAAGGTGTTCATATAATGATCTTTTGAAAATCAGCCATGTGGGTTTAATGCATGATTTTCTCTCTTAATAAATATAGATGCATAAACACATAGATTGGCTAATATAGATTCATACAACACATATATTAGCGAACACAAGCCTATAGCTCTAATACCAATAAAGGAAATACATAATAAACACAAATGGGTGTTGAACCTGGTTACTTCTTCGGATCAAGAACAGTAGAAGCGGAAGATGCGGCTTGTATTACGAACTTTCTTGGAACTTCACGAAGATCTTTGAAATGATGCAAGAGATCCTCCTCGTCAAATAGGACAGCTGTAAGATCGCGTCACCTATAGATTTCCTCGATCCAAGACTAAAGACACTATGATGGTCACCTAAGAAGAATCTCAAAGAGAGCGTCACTGATAATTTGGGAGACTACAAATGGATGGATGCTGTAGGGACTTGAAAATTAAGAGTAAATTTTTTGTTTTGCCAGTAGAGCACTATTTGTAATATCCCGACCCGAGATATGGCACGTAAATCGGAGTGGAGCCGGTCGAGTACACGTAAACCGAGATAGGTCAGTTCAAGTAGCGTAATACCAGTTGTAACCGAACATGAGACCCGAACAAAATAGAATAAATTTATTTATATCTTAAAAGAGTCAAATAATAATATCGAGCTTTGACCAAGCAATGAATACAGTATCAAAGATAAACTGAGACCAATAAAAATAATACCAAAGTAAACCTGAGTTATCATAATAAATTATGTAGTGTAATAGGCACGTAGTTCGAGACAAATAGTGAGAATCACAAATAAAAATAAAATACGATATTTAAATATATGAGAAGTGGTTACAAGCAATCCTGAGTATCCAGTAGTACCGTATAATAAAACTTGAGCGGTGCAAAGAATCGTGTACGCAGGCTAGTGCATGCCTCGATATACGTGCACAGTACATTTTAATAAATGCAATATATATATATATATATATATATATATATATAAAAGCAAAAGGCATGCAAGTGAAAGAGAGAAAAATAAAGAAAGGAAAAGAATAGAAAGCAAGAAAAAAAAAAGAGGAAAGCAAGTGCAGCGTGTGTGTGTATTGTGTACCAAGTATACTATATATTATATATATAAGTGAAAACCAAAAGCAAGAAAAGAAAAAAAAAAGAAGTAAAAGAAAAAGGAAACAAGTGGTGCAACGTGTGGTGTATTGGTGTATTTGTGTCTCATATATTATATATTATACATATATATACATAGCAAGTGGACAAGAAAATAGGAAAAGGAAAGAAGAAAAAGGTGTGTGCAGCATGGTGTGTGTTTAAAGTAGGAAAGAGAAAATAAGATAGAAAAAGAAAAGGAAAGAGGTAGAAAAGGAAAGTCAAATAAGGTGTGCTGTATGTGTGATGTGTGGTTATAATATATTATGCAATATAAAATATAATATATTAAGGGAGATAAGAAGCAAGAAAGGAAAAAAAAATGAAAAAGAAAAAAGAAAAGCAAAGTAAAAAAAAAAAAAGACAGAGAGGTTGCATGAAAGCAGGAAAAGCAAGAGAAAAAAGGGGAAGGAGAGACGGTACAGCAGGGAAATTATGTATGTAAATATATGTGTTTGGGTAGCGTGGGAACAGAGAGAAAAGTAGCCGAAGCTGCTAGAAATAGCAGAGAGAAAGGGCAGTGTAGCAGGTGGGATATGTGTGTACAAGTGTAGCATTTCAGCAGAGAAAAATTTGAGAAAAGAGAAGGGGAAGATAGAGTAGCCGAGAGAGAAAGAAAGTATAGTAGCAGGCGGCAAACCAATGGATGGTGTTGTCACGCCCCGAATTTCTACAAACCCGAGGCACGACTGACGAGATAGAAAATAAAATAAAATAAAGGACAATGTAGATAGATTCACTAAACATGCATCCATTTCCATCAATACATAAGATAACGTAAGGTACATCCCATGAATACACTGTTTGCATGGTCATTCGGGCTTAAGCCTTACATCACAAAATATAAGCCTCATGGGCCAAAATACACCAAGTGTTCTATCTTATCGAGTGTCATCGAGTCTCAAGTAACTGGAGCATCCTCATCTGAAAAATGTTGCCCACGAATGGGTCAGCTCAACTGCTGGTATGATGAAGTGCTAATGCAAGAAATAAAGCTAAGGCGTGACATGTGCAAAGTGTACATTTATCTCTAAATGCTTCTCAAACACAATGCAATGAAAATATGCATGACGCACCCATGCACTCGATGCCACACCCATGTCTCCTTTACGGGCCTTCCCCCGATGGTTCGGAGTACCAATTCCCTTTACGGGACGCCCCCCGATGGATCATGGAACCAATGCAATGGCCAATTTTAGGTTTTTCACTACAGGATCTACACCCTCATAATGCATAGCACCACGTGCTCAACTCACGCCATGTGTCCAAGGAATTCACCCTATGCCAATATGCTTTGAATGCGGCACACAATGACGTAATCTCAATAAAGCATGCTTTTAATGAAATATCACATTTAGAGTATCGATAATAATCAAAGCTTCAACTTATTTCATGTAATTGTATATCTCATGCTATGAATATAATCACATGTTCATGATTCACATTCGTCATTTTACCAAATTCACGAAGATGTAAGAAGCACAAGACACATAGATAACCAATTCCAAGTCATCACATAATCAAGATCCAAACAATTTCCAAACCACAGTTAAGCAAATAAATAAGCCAATTCACTCATAAAATATCCCTCAACTTAACCTCATTTCTTACATTAGCAAAACACCATACCTGTCGGGTTGGTCTCAACCCTAGTAAACCGTGCTCGCAAGGTGGTGGCTATCAATGGAAATGTAGAAGTCAGACGACCTTCTCCTTTGTTATGACATGGAAATTTTTTTTTTTTTTTATTATTATTCTTGGTTATTAAATTATTATTATTATTATTATTATTATTATTATTATTAAAATGGAAATGTAGAAGTCAGACGACCTTCTCCTTTGTATGTGATGTGCATAATATATATATACATGGATATATATATATATATATTTATTAAATTATTCAATTGTGTGTATATGTAACATGTGAATGTGTGTATGGATATATATATATATATATATATATATATAAGTCTGGTTGGGGTGTGTGTGTAACTGGACGGGGGTGTGTGTGTGTTGTGACCAACCGGTTGAGTGAGTGTGTGTATTTAGTGTGTGTGTGATGATGATACATATATGTGTAGGTATATAGGAGCAGCTTTGCATTTAATGCAAAGCTGCATTTGGGGGGAAGCAAAGTGGCTGAACAGAGGGGGAAGAAGTCAAGGAAAGGGGCTAGAGAGAGAGAGACGTGTGAGACTTGATGTGTGAAGTGTATAAGGGTTGGTCTCGGTTGGGAAGAAAAGAGAAGGAAAGAAAGACTGAGAGCAAGAGAGAGAGAGAGAGAGTTCTGAAGGGCAGAAGTGGATCAAGAGGAACAGAAGGGAGAGAAGAAACCTACACAAAGAGAAAAACAGAAATTATAGGTAAGTGGGTTGTTTCTGTTTTTATGATTTAAAGCATGATAATTGATTTTATGCATATGATCTTAGAGAGCATGTTGTAGGGTTTATTTTACAAAAAGAATGAAAGGAAATGGCTAAGAAACAAGATAGAAAACCCTAGTTGCAGCTTTCGGTTAAAAGGAGTGGGTCGTGTGATTTTATGTGAAACACTTAGTTTAAATGATAGGGAAACAATCCTCTCAAGTGCAGAAAACTAAATGAAAAAGAAAGGATGAAAAACAGTAGGAAAATAAGCATGAAATCAACAATTTACAGTTGGCCGGAGATTCGGCCATGGACCTTTGAGCCCTATTTCGAGAAGATTGGGAAGGTTTTGAGGGAAATGGAGGATAGATATGAAGTCTGCATGAAAAACTCTAGAAAATGGCATTTTCAAAACCTTGAAAAGTCGCCGAAAAAATCTCGCCGACGCTGGAGAAGGCGCCGGAACCCTACTGCTACATCGCCGAAAAAACGGGGAAGAAGGGGAGGTGACTGGGTCGGGTTTCGGGTCCTGGTTCGGGCGGGGCTGAACCGCCCCTACCACGTGTCGCTCCCCTGTTTTAAATTAAAAGGAGATTGGGACTGTTTGGTTCCTAGGGTAAGAAATTGAAATTGAAATTGAATTGGGGGATGGGGATATCCTATTCTAGGTTTGACGGATAGCCACTGTTTGGCTATCCATAGTGAGAATAGGGTTTTCTTAAATTACAAATTGGCCCCCCTGACTTTTAGAAATTATAAATTGACCCAAGAAGTTACAAAAATTACGAATTGACCCCCCCAACTATTAATAATTATGTTTTGACCCTCATGAATAAAATATTAATTAAATATTCTAAAATAATCCAGAGTCCAAAAGGGACAAGTCATTAGTGTATTTTGACTATCTCGATCATTCTGAGACCAATGGTGAGGTCCATTTTATGAGACGGGGTCCCAAAAAATAAAAGACCCGTAGTAACCTTTAAAATTACCAAAATGTCCCGGAATTAAAATACAGTCAAACGAACTCCGAATTGAGTAAACAAATAGTGAAACTTTATCATCTCGAGCATTCCGGACTCAACCGTGGAGTTCGATTTGTGAAAAGAGGTCACAAAATGTAAGGACCTGTGAAAAGTGCAAAATGACTGTTTTGCCCTTTTGAACCCCGGTGTCCGAATTGAGTTCTACGAGAACCTAAACTTATTTTCTTCAACGTCTTAGACTCAATGGTAGAGTTTAATTTAGCATAATAGAAACCTATGAATTAAAAGACATAAAATTTGATGAATAAGCATAAATTCAAATGACAATAGACTGAGTTGTAATTTATGCTTTCAAGGACACTGACAGGGCAGGAGAAGGCGATCTAATCTCCTGCATTTTTATTGACCAGTTCAATTATATATCGTGCACGATCATCTAGGGTTGAGACTACCCGACAGGTATGGTGTTTTGCTAATGTTAGAAATGAAGTTAAGTTAGGAATGTTCTGTGAATGACTCGCATGACTTATGTGTTTATGTGGAATGTGTTTACTTGATGATTTAGGATTGGTTGTTCACATGCTTACATGTTACTTGTACTTTATGAATGTTTAGTGAATGATGAACGTGAATCCTGAAGTGTGTATATGTTGATTATATGAGATATGCTTACATGTGGAATCAGCTTGTGATTTATGTATTATTGTCTCGAGCATGCTATATTGTGGAAACCATGTATCATTGAGATTGCATTGGCATATTAGCATATGATGAATCCCTTGAGAACATGGCGTGGGTAAACACGTGGTGCTTTGCATTATGAGGGTGTAATCCTGTGGTGAAAAACTCAAAATTGGCCATTGCATTGGTACTCCGTAGCCATTGGGGAGTACCCGTAAACGAGACATGGGTGTGGCATAGAGTTGTACATGGGTGTGTCACGCATACCATTCATATATATTACTGCGCTGTTTTGAATGTCATTTAGAAATAAATGTACACTTTGCACATGCCACGCCTTAGCTTTATTTCTTGCATTAGCACTTCATCATACCAGCAGTTGAGCTGACCCATTCGTGGGCAACATTTTTCAGATGAGGACCCTCCAGCCACTTGAGACTCTATGATACCCTGATAGGGTGGAGCACGTGATATATTTTTGGTCCATGGGACTTGTATGTTGTAATGTAAGGGCTTAAGCCCGAATGACCTATGAACGATGTATTTTATGTTATCTTATGTATTGATGAGAATGGATACATGTTTAGTGGATTTATTTACCTTGTCCTTTTATTTATTTTATTTTCTGTCTCGTCAGTAAGCGTCCCCCGGTTCGGTCAGGGAATTCGGGGCGTGACATCCTTGCCTTTCGGTGTCCCTAAAACCATAAAATGTTACTCAGTCGGTCTGTCGCTTGAATGATGCCATTAATCAAATTTTATGTCTTTATTTTATTAATTTATATTTTGCTAAAATAAATTCTACAATTAGATCTGAAACGTCGAAGAGAATAGGTCTAGGCCTTTGTAGAAATTAATTTAGATTTTCGGTTTAAAAAGGGCAAAACTAGTCATTTTGTACTTTCACTAGTTCCCATTTCCTGAGGCCTTTTCTCATAAATTAGACTCCACGGTTGAGTCCAGAGTGTTTGAGATAATAAGATTTCACTATTCGTTTACTTAATTTGGAGTTCGTTTGACTGTGTTTCAATTCAGGGGCATTTTGGTAATTTTAAGGGTTACTACGGGTCTTTTATTTTTTGGGACCCCGTCTCGTAAAACGGACTCACCATTGGTCTCAGAATGGTCGAGATAGTCAAAATACACTAAAGACTTGTCCCATTTGGACTCCGGGTTATTTTAGAATATTTAAATAATTAAATTAATTTAATTAACTAATTAATTAATTAATTTAATTAATATTTTATTAATATTTTATTCTGGTGGGGTCAGATTGTAACTTCCCTAAAGTTCTGGGGTCAAGTTTAATTTCCAAAAGTTCAGGGTTTAATTTGTAAATTTCAATTTCTCCTATTCTCAATTCGGTTAGCCAAACAGGTATCAATCCCAAAACAGGGATAGGATATCCCTGTTTCCAATTTAATTCAAATTTCAATTTTGTAAACCTGTAACCAAACAGCCTCATTCCCATTTTAATTTAAAACCACAGGGCGACACGTGGCAGGGGCAGATCGCCCAAGCCCGACCAGAACCCGAACCGGACCCGGACCCGACCCGACCGTCCCTCCTTCTTCCCCGTTTTTCTGGCGATGCACCAGTAGGGTTCCGGCGCCGAAGACATTTTTTCGACGAGATTTTCATGGTTTCTGAATGTGGTTCTCTTCGGTTTTTCACGTAGATTCCATATCTAAGGTCGGTTTTGGACCTAAGCCACTAGATTTTCACTGAAATAGGGTTCAAAGATTCCGGTCAACACTCTGGCCGACCCTACTCTTTCATTTTCGTGACTTTTTGGTCACTGGTTTAATCTCCATTTTTACCCTAAAGTGTTTTTGCACTATAGAGGAACAATTTCTCATTCCCACAACCAAGTTTTAAACCAATAATTTCCACCCAACCGATTATCCTACATGACCTGCAACTCAATGTTTCTCTCTCATTTCTTAATCGTTTTCTTTCATTCTTTTTGCAAAATGAACCTTACAACATGCTCTTTAAGACCCTATACATCAAATTAATTATCATGCTTTAAAAAAAATAAAACAGAATTGGGTCACTTATGGTTTTTGTAGGGTTTCTCTCTCTAGCCGTGCACCTCCTCCACCTTCTGGTTCCAAGCTTGAATCAAGCTCCCAAAATCTCTTCTCCCTTCCAGAACTCTCTCTCTCTCTCTTACTCTCTGTTTTTATTTTCCTTCTCTTCTCCTAACCGAGACCAAGATATAACACTCACACATCAACTCCCTCACGTCTCCCACCACCAGCCCCTTTGTTTGACCTTTTTTCCTCTACTCAGCCACCCTTGCTCTTCCCCAATGCAGCTTTGCATTAAATGCAAAGCTGCCCTATATATACCTATATATATATATATATACCACTCATTACACACACACTGAACACACACACTTACACGACACCACACACACACCAGATTTGTTGCACACATACAGTGCACACATGTACTGTTATATATACATATACATATACACATATATATGTACATACATTATCCCTCACATACATATACCATATATACATAACACCCATCATCCATTCATTTAATATTCACATTACATTCATTTCACATTTTTAATAATAATAATAAATATAATAACCAAAAAAATTTTATATATAAAATTTTTTTTTTTGAGGTTATTACAGGTGTGGTGAGTGGCTATAGCTGTTGTCCGGTGCGGTGGCGTGTAGAGAAGATGAAAATGGGTTTTGGTGAAGAGGGCCTGTTGTAGAAGAGCTGCATATGTAGATGATACAAATTAGGGATGCAGATTGGGTCGGTTTGGATGCTATTGAAGCATCAAGTATGAGCCGTTTCATTGTTGTAAGCAGATTGGGCGTGTGGGATGGTGCAACAGGGTAAGATACTAAACTTTAGTCTTGGATTTTTAGAAGCATGAATGATTAAATTGATTGTAGGATTTCGTTAAGAATAGAAATTGGTTTAGATTGCAAATTGGAATCAAGAAAAATGATCTAGAAACTAGAGGGAAAATGGAACTTACATGGAAGAACACACTTGGCGGCTGAGTTTTGTGTTTTTTATTTGGGCCAAACCGGGTCGGGTCCTGACCCGACCCACCCATTCAGATGGCTGCCCAACACTGTTACTTTATGGGTAAAATTTTAAATTTGAGTTTGGGGGGTGTTTGGTTAAAAAGTAGAAGCTATCCAATAATTGGCTTACAAAAAAAAAACACTAAAAACGTACAGGAATTGGGAAAAAAAAAATTATGGACAGTGAATTGAACCTGTGACCAAGGGGGAAATGGTTGAAAAGCTTAGCCCATTGTGCCACCAGGACACATGTGGTCTGTTTGGGCTTAAATACTATATGTATTAGCTACACTTAATTAATTTAATAAATTAGTTTAAATTAATTAATTTCAAATTAAATTCTGATGCGCAAATCAATTGAATGAATAATGAAAAATTACTGTTTTGGACCTTCTAGATTTAATGGTGAGGTCTGTTTCACGAGAAGGAGTCCTAAAAAATAAAATACTCATAGAACGCTAAAATAACCAAAATGCCCTACGTTGAAGGTTAGTCAAACGGACTCCGATTTAGTTAAGTGAACAATGGATTTTTATTATTTCAAACCTACTGGACTCAACCGTGGAGTCCGATTTGCGAAAAGAGGTCTCGAGAAATAATAACCCGTAAAAGTGTAAAATGACCGTTTTGACCCTTTTTAGTACTGATGTCCAAATTGAACTTCGCAAAAGTCTAAACCGACTTTCTTCGATATTCCAGACTCAGTGGTAGAGTTTATTTTAGCAAAATAGAAACCCATGAAATAAAAGCATAAAATTTGATGAATAGCATAATTCAAGTAACACTAGACTGAGTTGTATTTCATGATCTTAGGAACACCAAAAGAAAAGGGGAAGGCAGTTTGGGCTTCTAGACTGATACAGTAAGAGGACGGAATTCTCACCATTTGGTTTGACTGCACTACGGACACGACTTCCAAGTGTTGGAAAAAAAATTCTTCTAGGTATGATGTTTTGCTAAGTAAGAAATATAATTAAGTTTAGGAATATTTTATAAGTAAATTGAATGATTTATATGCTTAACTGTTATTAGAAAATAATTTGGAATATGTTTGCTTGATAACTTAGAGTTAGTTATTTACGTGTTTGTGTGTCTCTTGCAGTCTTCGAGAATTTAGTAAAGTGATGAATGTGAACTGTGACCATGTGTTTAAATTGACTGTATGAGATATGTATTCATGTGGAACAAGTTTTGTGATTTAAATATTATTGTTGCTTCGAGTATGATACATCATTAAAGCATGCTTCATTGAGATTATATTATTGTGTGGTGAAATCAAAGCATATTGGCATATGGTGAATTATTTGGAAACATAACTTGGGTTGAGCATATGGTGCTATGCATTATGAGGGTGTAGATCCTGTGGTGAAAAAACCAAAAATCGGCCATTGTATTGGTGCCCAGATCCATCAGGGGGAGGCTCATAAATGGGAGTTGGTACTTAGATCCATCGGATGAGGTCCGTAAACGAGACATGGGTGTGGCATAGAGTGCATGGGTGTGTCATGCATATTTTCATTACATCATATTAATGAACTGGAAGGTATCTAGATTGTAAATGTACACTTTGCACATGCCACGCCTTAATTTTGTTTCTTGCATTAGCATTATGTTATACCAATGATTGAGCTGACTTATTCGTGGGATATCATATTATAGATGATGCTCCTGATACTTGAGACTTGAGGAAGTCTTGAAGAGCAAAGGAGATGTGGATCATGGGGGATTTTGGCCATTGGGGCACATTTTGAGATGTAAGGCCTTAAGCCCAAATGACATGTACGATGTGTTTATTGAATATGCTTTATATGTATATGTGTTGAGGGAGATGAATGTATGTTAAGTTGAATATATTAAATTGTCTTTTATTTTATTTTCTTATTTTGTTTCCGCTCACGCCTCGGGTTCGTGGAATTCGGGGCATGACAGATTCATTACGCTTAACTAATGGGTATACGTTTATATCCCATGACCACAACTAATGGGATAACCATAAGACTTGCATGATAGTATATACGTTGGTCAAACCAACCAGAACGGATAAGAGTTTCAACCACATATAAACTCTTATCATAATTATCACAATCTGTACAAATCTTGTGGATGCCAAATGGACTCGGGTCCACATGATCCAATCTCCAACACAACTAACTAAATGCATCTTCTTCTTAATTTCCTCACCTAAAAAAAAAAACATATTGGATTTTTCCAATTTCAACGACCACTATTTTAGAAATTATAAATAGAGACATATAATAGATTGGAAGAGAAATAAGGACTGCTTTGATTAAGACCAATCTGCCTACGAAAGAAAGTGACCTTTTTATTCTATTATCCCAATCTTGTCTTAATTTTTTCAATCACTAATTGCCAAGTTTTCTAAGCTCTTGGATTAGCCCCCAGTGGCATTCCTAGGTATTTTAAGGGAAGAGCCCTATTGATTGCACCTTAAAATTCCTACAAAGTTATTCAAACTATCCTCATCAATTCCAACACCGCAAATCATGCTTTTTTGAAAGTTGAAATTTAGTCTAGAAATAATCTCAAAACACTTTAGAATTGTTTTAATATTAACTATCTCTTGCACTTCCACATTGCAAAAATAGTTGTATCATATGCAAATTGTATATGTGAGATATTTAGGCCATTGTTTCCAATACTAACTCTTTTTAGTAACCCCAGCTCTTTAGCCTTTTTGATTAGAAAATTTAATTCTTCTACAATCAAAATAAACAAAAGAGGTGACAGAGGATCACCTTATCTAATACCTCTATTCATTCCAAAACATTGAGTAGGGGAGCCATTCACCAAAGCAAATGCTTGTGCTAAAGATATATGCTTTTTCATCAACTAAATCCATTTTTTTTATGAAAACCAAAATTTTTATAATACTAAATAAATATTTCCAATTTATCTTGCCTTCTCAAAATCATGCTTAATAATAAGTCCCATCCTCATTTTTTTTATTCCACTTATATATAAATTCATTAGAAATTTGAACACCATCTAATATGATTCCTCCACCAATAAACGTAGATTGAGTTTCACTAACCAATTTAGGCAGCACACCTCTTAATCTATTTGTCAAGACCTTAGCCAAAATCTTATAAATGCTCCTAACCATGCTCATTGGTCTGTAGTCTCCAAGGCCTTCAGGATATAACTTCTTAGAAATTAGTGTGATAAAAAAAGCATTCAACCATTTAACTATCTTACCATTTTTTTGAAATTCCATAAAGGATTCTAGGGTCTCCTTATTCATAAAAGACCAACATTTCTTGATACACAAAATGTTAGGAATTTTAGACAAATTATATTTGAATTTTTTTTTTCAAAATGATGTATTTCTTTAGATAATATTTGTTAAGTTAGTGTTGAGTCGTGTGATTTAGTGCTAGTCATTGAATGAATATTCAAGACATCTCACATGTACGTCAATGTCTGAAGAAGATTGCAATTCAATGTACGTATTCATGCATATATTGCATCAGGCACACGCCTTGAATTGTTATCTAAGTTTAATTAGAAAAGGTTTTAAGTGTGATTAATTTGATCCTAAGTGAGTTAGTTTTGATAATAGCTAATACACTTCTAGGCAATGACTTTCTAAACTTGTTTTATCACCTAAAATAATGCTTTTTGAAAAAATCCTATTTATTCAAGTCAAAAATTGCAAGGGGGTTTTCCAATAAGCATCTTGTTGCCTAGAAATTTGCCCTAGAGGGAGGTGAATAGGATATATTGCAAATATTGATTTCTTTTAGGAACTTTAAAAATGAAAGTTGTAAATGCACAATAAATAAACAAGAGAAAGAGCAAACATAGTAGTTTTACAAGGTTCGAAAAACTTCTTACATCCTCAACTCAGGCATCCCCACTTGAGTTTTTCCACTATTCTGACCTCTTTGTAGGTGGAGACCAAACATTTATAAAGCGAAGACTGCAGCCCTCTTATCCTAGAAAAATATACCCTTTTGCGGCACAAAGTAGGACCTACCCACAACTCTCACCTGCAATGAAATGATACAAAGATATTTACCAAATAACACTCTCTTCTAGAGTAGTTTTGGCGCAATAAGATGCTCACTCTCTATAGATAGATCAGGTGTAAGCTCTGAGTATTTAAGATGAGTATAACTTTTAGATCTAGATTTTGAAGATATTAGATCTAAAGTCAATAACAAAGACGTGAAAGTGTAAGCTTGTAAGAATTGGCTTAGAAAGCCCTAGTGAAGCTCTATTTATAGCCCTTTAAAGAATATGTCCGTAGCTTCTCAAAAAGAGTTGTTTCCCCCCTTTTTTATCTGTTCAAAATTTGAATTTGCGATTTCTAGAATGACAGAATCAGTTGATAGAATCATCAACAGTCAATTGCAATAAGGATTGGTCAATTGATTAAGTCAACTGATTTGTTTATAAGGTTTGAGGTTCATTTGGTTAAGAACAATCAATCAACTAGTTCTATGGATCAGTCGACTAGTTCTATTTGTACACTGTTTTGCCTTTGAGAAATGGTCGACTAATTTGAATAGTATGTTCAGGCAATACATCAAAATAGTTACTTAGTCAACTGGTTCTATGAATCAGTTAATTGGTTTTTTTTTATATACTAATTTGCCTTGAAAGACAGTCGACTTATTATATTTGGAGGTCGACTAATTTGAGTAATGAGTCTTTAGGATGTTTTGTAAAACATCACTCAGTCGACTTGGATCCATGGATTAGTCTCCTGGTTTGATTAGTGTAAAAATAAGCCATTTAAGAATCAGTCGATTAGTTTCATGAAATGGTCGACTGGTTTAGATAGTGAAAGTCTTCTAGTTTATTTTTCTTAGTGTATTTTTATCAAAACTTTTTTATCTTTCAAAACTTAAGGAATAACAATGTTTTGTTTTGAAAAATTACTTGAGGTTAGTTCTTAGATGATCATTTTAAATAATAAGAGCTTATGACCAATGATCAATCTAATCTTACATAACTCAAAACCCAAAACCTAAAATAAGGAAAATGAAAGTCTTCACTTAACTTAAATCATTGGGCTTAAGTGTGTCCAGTTGCTTGAATCATTAAGAAATCATTCCACTTGTTTTGATATTTGCTTTGGAGCATATTCTTGAGTGGAATCGTTTAGCTTGAATGGACTTTTTTCATTCACTTGGCCAACAATCTTCTTTGACCTAGATGACCTATTTGCATTATTACTTGGATAAAACATTAGTCCATTAGATAATGTTTTGTGATCATCAAAATTATTGAGATGCCCTTGATTGAAAACCTTTAGGGCTAAGAATCTCCTCTTTTTTTATGATGAAAAAACAAAGTCCTTTGCAAATAGTAAATAAATAGCACAAATGATAAAGAGTAAAAACTATCCCATATATGCTCCCCCTATCAGTTTGTAAGTTTGAATTCATGCCATAAGTAAATAGATCATTTTAATTTGGCAATCTTTTCTATCTCCCCCTATCAATATGAAGTTTTACAATTTAGGGTTAGAGACTTATATCAACTGTCATGCTTTCTTTGTGTATTTGAATATATTTATTAATTATAGAGATTGCATATAACATATAAGAAGGATATAACAAAAGATTCTTTTCTATTCATATATGATCTTTTTCAATATTAAGCATAAATTACAAGTAAAAAAAATATGGATTTTGAATCAAAACAAAAAAAAATACTATACTTTTTTCTATTTTTTTTTTCCTTTTTCTTCCTATTTCTTCTATTCTTCTCCCCCTCTGTCATCTTCGAAAAAAAAAATGAGTCAAGGCTGTCTGGGAGGAGGCATGTGCCTGAGGATTTGTTAAAGAGTATCCTTGACTTCGAGCACCTCCATCTTGGTTTCTTTTTGCTTTCTCTCATTATAGTTATAGAGAAAGTTGGCTCAGATCTTCAAGATGTGGATGTCAATATCTATATCCTTTACCTATTCGTTGATGTTGGATAGATTTTTTCAAAGAAATTGGATCAACAATCCGAATTTGAGTATGGAGGTTGGCATCAATTTCCCTAAGGAAGGTGAGGATGGAAGAAGAGTTTATGTTTAGAATCAGAGGAAGAGGAGGAGGAGAGGTGGTCTATGGAGTAGGGTGAGTGGAAGAGAGTCTCTTGGGTTTGCTAAGGTGTGGGAGTGGATTTGGGGACCCATCCTTGGTCTGTGGACTTATATCCCATGGATTTTAGAGTGCCCTTGGAATAAATATTTGTGCTAATGGGCGTTGTGGAAATCAGTTTCGCCACTAAGGTCAATGTCGTAGTGTTTGAAAATGGTGGTGAGATGGTTGCCATAAAGAAGAATGTCTGGTTTCTTTTTTTAGGCAATCATTCATGTGAGGAATGATAATATGATGGAGGTCACCATTTTTATGATTAAGGACACACCATAAGAGGAACACGTCTATGTACAAGACAAAGTCTCATCTACCAGCACGTGGAAGGATGTTGTAGGTTATGATGTGGTGGATGAGACAGGATTCAAAGGTGAGTTTAGAGGCCTTGGGCTTAAATACCTCGGTGATGTTAGGGTTACCACACATTTTTTTATGACAATGAGAGGATCAAATCCATCACGTACTACCTAAGTATTGGTAGTGAACTCATTAAAAATCCCATTGAGGGATATTGAAGATTTTGGAGACATTTTCAGGGTTTGAGAGAGAAGGGATGGTCAAGATCCCATGAGGAAGCATTGAGACCCTTCGACATCTCAAAATGGGCGTAAAAGAGTTGGACAAGTTGGATGTATTGATTATTGGAGCAAGAAAGAAACTTGGATCAACCAAGGTAATCAAAGTGAGTACCTATAAAAATGGACTCAAAGTCAAAGAAGGGGGTACTGATGGTTTTACTGTATTCTACATGTTCATGTTTGATGTCATCGTTGAACTTTTGAACAATTTTGGTGTTGAGGAAAACTTGGATGTTATGGCGAGATGTTTTTTCAATTTTAGACGTTCGAAATCCACTCTAGGGCATTTTCCAAGGGATTTGGAAGTTGGTTTTTTGGTTTTGGAAGCCATGGAAGAGAAATTGTCACACACCGAATTCCAACGAACCCGTGGCGCGACTGACGAGACGAAAGGAAAATAAAATAATAAAGAAATAAAGGACAATCTAACAGGTTCACTTAACTTACATTCACTTCTGTCAATACACATATAATGCATCATTCGGGCTTAAGCCCGTGCATCACAAAACATGCCTCAATGGGCCAAATATCCTCCTAAGTTCATATCTCCTCCACTCTGCAAGACTTCCTCAAGTCTCAAGTGCCTGGAGCGTCATCTGAAATGTTTGTCCCACGAATGGGTCAGCTCAACTGCTGTTACAATATAATGCTAATGCAAGAAACAAAATTAAGGGCGTGGCATGTGCGAGTGTACAGTTATATCTACATGGCATTCAACATCATGCATACAATGTACTAGCAATAATCTACATGTCATCCAACTCATGAACATAATCTAAGGCGTGGCATGTACAAGTGTACATTCATCTCTACATGCATTCTAAATCATCCATGCGATGTAATAACAATAATCCACATGCTTTCCAAATCGTCCATGCCACATAATATCAATAATCCACATGCCATCCATATTATCCATGAAAGGTAGTAACGATAATCCATATGCTTTCCAAATTATCCATGCCACGTAATAGCAATAATCCTACATGCCATCCATATTATCCATGCAACGTAGTGACAATGCCCATGAAACACCCACACCACTCTATGCCATAACCATGTCAAATCTATGCCATGTCCATGTCAACTCATGTAATGTAATGTAATGCAATGTAATGTCCCTTCACGGATCGCTCCCGTTGGTTCGGGTATCAAACACAATATCATGTCCCCTCGCGGATTGCTCCCGTTGGTTCGGGCACCAAATGCAATATCATGTCCCTTCGCGGATCGCTCCCGCTGGTTTTGGTACCAAATGCAATACCATGTCCCTTCGTGGATCGCTCCCGCTGGTTCGGGTACCAAATGCAATATCATGTCATGTCATGTCTAAGGAATCATACTATGCCAATATGCTTTGATTCCACCATACCATAATGCATTCTCAATAAAGCATCAGATCCACACATGAAGTATGCTTTAAATGATGTATTACACAATAACATTCAAATCAGAAGATCCTTTCATCAAGGTCACATGTCATGCATAGTCCTATTTAACACATGCTTCAAGTCACATAATCATGATTCACATTCATCACCAACCTTCAAAAAGGTAACACGGAATACATAAGCATATAAGCAATAAAACAAACATGTGAATCATCAAGTCAACATGGCAGTTATTCCTAAGCTTAATTCTATTTCTTACTTAGCATAATATATCATACCTGACAGGTTGGTCTCAACCCTAAGAAGTAGCGCTGGCAGTGTAATGAAACTAACAGTAAGAAGTAGAAGGTCAGACCGCCTTCTCCTTTCCCTTCAGTGTTCCTAAAATCACAAAATGTAACTCAGTTCGTTTGTCACTTTAATGATGCTACTCATCAAATTTTATGTCTTTAATTTATAAGTTTCTATTTTGTTAGACTGAATTCTACCATTGGGTCCGGAACGTCGAAGAGAATAGGTTTAGGCTTTTACGGAATTTAATTCGGACTTCCGGGTTGAAAAGGGCAAAACGGTCATTCTTACACTTTCACGGTTTCCCATTTCTCGAGACCTCTTCTCGTAATTCGAACTCTACCGTTGAGTCCGAAATGTTCGAGATAATGAATATTTCACTATTCGTTTACTCAAATCAGGTTTCGTTTGACTGTGTTTTGACTCTGGGGCATTTTGGTAATTTTTAAGGTTCTATGGGTATTTTATTTTTCAGGGATCTCGTCTCACAGTTAAGGACCTCACCGTTGGCCTTAAGAGGTCCAAGATAGTCAGAAAACATATATGGCTTGTCTCAATTGGGTTTCGGGCCATTTCGGGGCATTTAATTTAATTAAATAAATTTAATTAATTTAATATAATTTATATATAACATATATATATATATATATATATATTTTGGTCCTTTGGGTAACATGGACCTCAGTGGTCCAATGGTTCGGTTGAGTCCCTCCCTTCCGTGCGGTTCTAGGTTCGAGACTCCCCAACCCTTTTTTTTTTTTTTTTTTTCAACTTCTTAACTGTTGGCCCAATTAAAACAGGCCCAAATTTCCCCTTTAAATTAAAACAGTCAGCCTACCCCCTTTTAAACCAAACAAGCCCAACCGTTTTAAAAGAAGCCCAATCACTTAAAAATGAAAACCCAAACCAGTAGCCTAAATAGGAAAGGCCCAAAACAAACCCAAACTGTTCACCGTCTCCTTCGGCTTTCCGGTGGAGACTCAGTACTGTTCCGTTGCCATCTCCAGCGACGGCGAGGAATTTCCGACCTAAACCAAATGCCATTCTCTTCTATTTTTCAAGGGGATTCTATTTCTAACCTTGGTTCTTGGTTTGGATCACTCAAATTTCACGAAAATGGGTGAACCCGTAGCTCCGGCAAGCTGTTCTTCTTCATTTTCCGACCCTTTTCCCCACTATTTTGACTTACTCTCTCTTCTAATTAATTTCTGTACCTCACGGCAATAATTTCTCATTGTTTATTTTAACTTTAACGCATAAAATGTAAGGGATCTGATTGCAATACCGTGACCTGCAACCCAGCTTTTCTCTCTAATCTTTCAACCATTTTACTTCATTCTTTTTGCATAAGAAACTATATTTCATGTTCTATAAGGCCCTATAATTTAAATCCAACCATTATACTTTGAAAATTTTAAAACAAAAGCCAATGAGACATACCTATTTTCTGATTCTTTTTCTGGGCAGCTTCTTCTCCCCCTCTTATGTTCCAACACCCTGGATTCCTCAGCCTCCCACTTGATCTCTCTCTCTCTCTCTCTCTCTCTCTCTCTATTTTCTTTCTTTCTAATTTCCTACTCTTTCTATCCAAGCACACATATGTATATACACCTATCATACACTCTCTCACGTAACCTGCCACAGCCCCATTTCCCTGACTTTCTCACTGTTCTATCACTTCTCTTTTTTCCCCTTTTCAGAATCACATTTAATGCTAGCTTGCCCCTTTGGTTTTCTAACATACAATATAATATACATATATATATATATTTATATTATATCATACACACAACACCCACACACACTACAACCTACACACTGCCGTAGCAGCACACACATATTCTCCTGTACACACACAGTTGGCAAGCACTCATTTAAAATAAATATATATATACATGTATATTTACATATACCCATACACATCACACATGCATATATATATATAGATATAATATATATATATATATATATATATATATACAACACACCTTTCACACACATCTCATAATTAAATAAACAAATAAATAATTAAGTAAAAATTAATAATAATAATAAAAAAAAAACTTCTTCCCAAAAATTTGAATCTTTACATCCTTCCCTCCTTAAAGAAATTTCGTCCCGAAATTTAAAATAATGTACTTCTTTGACAAAATGCAGAAAGAGTAACACAAAATGTTATTGCGACATGGAGGCGTGTAGCTTTACCTAAGGATCATTTATCTTTCCCTCTGCTAGGTGACGAGGAATGCATTATTTTCTCCCATTACTTTCTTCCCCCCCCCCAAAGGAACCTCGTCCACTTGGGCGGGAATGCAGCGGTGTGCAGACATCCCCACACTCCCTGCTAGGGTCTGGTCCTGATCCCATTTGTACGGCCCATTCTATATGGCACAACACCTAATAAAGTCCTCAAAACCTATCGGCTTATCAATGCCAATCTTTCCCAATCCATCGCAGCATCATAACCCCCTCAATAACTCAACACAACAAAAATAAAATAAAGGAAAGTCCCCACGTTCCCATGGATATCTCAAAATCCTCTACACATAATAATCAGCCCATCACTCGCATCTCTATGCACTTAATAACCTAGTTCCAATTTCTATAATCATAAAATTTAAAGCAGTGTACTCAGGCTCAAAAGAACAAAACACCAGTTAAATCCTTCACCATATTAAATCACGTATACTCATCAATCGTTACACATAATAATATGAACACATTTAAGCATATTCTTGTACATGCGTCAACATAAATCAATCTGTATATCAAATCATAGTCACAGTACAATAACAGGCATTAAACTAGCATGCTCACAAAAAAATCAACAAGTAACATCCAATGGCTAACACGTAGCTTACCACATCAGCACTCAAGTATTAAAATCCATCACAAGAATATACAGATACATGAATAAGCATGGTAATCATAAAGGAATGAGATGCACCAAAATCTATCAATACCCTAATCTAAGAACTAAAACAAGGAATATACCTCGAACCGTAGGAGGTCCGAAAGTAGATGCCTCAGGTGTGGCTACTGCATAAACGCGACCTGGGTGGTCTGGTTCTGCCTATCCCCCTCTCTCTGTCCAGGGGTCCTGACGCTCTGCACCGAAGGTGTAGGCTGAAAACGTGGCGCGAGGGATCCATAGTCTAACTGTGGTAGGGGCAAAGATGTCTGAATGGGCTGATAATGAGGTAGCCTCTGCAAGCCCTGTGAAGTCTACCCCTGAGGACAGTTGGCCTTCACATGGCCAATCTAGTGACAAGTATAACAGAGCTGAGGAGCTCTCCACCCCTGACTCTGTGCCTGAGGCGGAAATGACATCTGGACCGATCCGGCTCCTTGTCCTTGACTAGGGTCTCTCTGGGGGCAGTTGGCGAACCTATGGTCAGGATGTCCACATAGAAAACAAGTAGTGGGTCCTTGGGGTGCCTGTGCAGAAGAAGTACTAGTCCGGTACCTCTTCGGTGGCCTCTTACTGGTGTAGACTGGAACAGATGTAGGAACCTGTGCTGTATTCGCCCCACTCTGTTCTCGGGACTCTCTAATCCCTCTAAGGTCAGCCAACTCTCTCTCAACTATCGTGGCCCTGGTCACTGCCTCCTCATAGGTTTCTATAATGTGACCTGCCAGCTTCTCTCTGATAGAAGACTTCAGTCCCTAGAGGAAATGGTAAACCCTCAACTCCTCCTCTCCAATGATATGTGGGGCAAACCTCCCCAATGCAATGAAACGGGACTCGTACTGGGTCACTGTCATGTCCCCATGGAGAAGTGTCTCAAACTCCTCCCTAAATCCAATCCTGGCAATCCGTGGAAAATAATGGCATTGAACATGGCCACAAATGTGTCCCGGCCCTCACCAAATCTATCGATCCTGCTAGCAGCCAATTGCCACCATTGGCTGGCCAAGTCTGTAAGCTGGAAGGTGGCACATCGGATCCTCAAGTGTGGTTCAGTAATCCCCTAGGAGTCCAGAATCTAGGTGATCTGCCTGAGCCGCTCCTCAGCGACTAATGGATCAGGCTGTCCGGCAAATATGGGAGGCCTCATTCTCTGAAACACCTTCATCACGAAGGTATCCCGTGTCTCCCCACTAGTAGGTCTCGCCGCCTAGATAGCCTCCCAGATAGTGCGAAGGCACTCCTGAAACATGGCCGCCATGTCTCTGGCGCTAACAGTCTGTTCTATCTCCTCTACTGGAGCTGGGGCAGGTGCGGGTACAGGAGTAGGAGCAACAGCCTCCTCTGCTGTGCTATGCTCAAGAGTAACAGCTCTGGGTCTGCCACGCCGAGGTAGGGCAGCTGCCCTAAGCCTACCCCGCCTAGATGGTCCAGCTCTCACAGGAGCTCGTCTCGGCGGCATGATTCTTCAAGTCCAAGAAAAAGATATTAACACCTCCCTTCACATATTATACATAGATATCCAGACGAATACTAAACATGTGCTTGCCAACAACTCACACTTCACAAGTAACGAATATAACATGTTATAACATTTGCCTAATCAAATCTTACATAACTAACGTCAACCATTCCCACCCGTTGGTTACTTTAAATAATTTATACTGAGTTCTAACACCGTCTTTAGTAAGGAACGAATTTATTTAAACAATACGATATATGCATACTCTAGTCACGCTAGTGTTCAACAAACCTACCAATACTCAACCCCAAGTGAATGCTATTCGAAAATAAGACATTTTTCCTTCATAAACAGGGTTTAACACAAGGACATCTCTAAAATTTTAAAGTAAGCACTCGTAGTATCCATCATCCACTCCATACTAAAAAAGCTCCACAAGTCTAAATTCTTATTTTAACATTTTAAGGTTTTGGCGTGTCTTTTATTATTTCTTACTTTTATAGCTAGGTAATAACCCTTCATGGATCACAGCTCCTTTTGTTACTGGCTGATGGGGTGCCATCCATCAACTGTAACGCAAGACCTGAGACCAATCCAGTCTGTATAAACATCATAGTCATAGTATGGTAATCCATGAATATTGGGTACTAACCTAGCACACATATACAAAATCTACAAACAACAGTCAACAGTTAATACATATCCCACCAAATAAGCACTCAACCATAGAATCCATCATAAGAATATACATATACATGAATGAACACAACAAACCAAGTAGATAACTAGATCTCTAACGTATCTCATAAATAACTAGGCATACCGCCTACCGTATAGATAACTAAGTACACAACCCATATTACAAACAACTAGGCATACGGCCTATCCCATAAAATATACGGTCTATCTCATAGACAGGAATTTCCAATTCCAGTCAACCAATATATCCAACGACCACGTACCCTTAGTCAATCGGGAAATCAAATACAATCTATACCCGTGCACACCAGTGTAACCCATGTACCTAAGACATTCCACTCAAACTTACCCAACTAAACTAAAAGTCTAACTTCTCCCACTGTCCCCCAGGTATTCGAACATAGGCTCTGATACCACATTGTCATACCCCGAATTCTAACGAACCCGTGGCGTGACGAACGAGACGAAAGGAAAATAAAATAATAAAGAAATAAAGGACAATCTAATAGGTTCACTTAACTTACATTCACTTCTGTCAATACACATATAATACATCATTCGGGCTTAAGCCCGTGCATCACAAAACATGCCCCAACGGGCCAAATATCCTCCTAAGTTCATATCTCCTCCACTCTGCAAGACTTCCTCAAGTCTCAAGTGCCGGGAGCGTCATCTGAAATGTTTGTCCCACGAATGGGTCAGCTCAACTGCTGTTACAATATAATGCTAATGCAAGAAACAAAATTAAAGGCGTGGCATGTGCAAGTGTACAGTTATATCTACATGGCATTCAACATCATGCATACAATGTACTAGCAATAATCTACATGTCATCCAACTCATGAACATAATCTAAGGCGTGGCATGTACAAGTGTACATTCATCTCTACTGCATAAACGCGACCTGGGTGGTCTGGTTCTGCCTATCCCCCTCTCTCTGTCCAGGGGTCCTGATGCTCTGCACCGAAGGTGTAGGCTGAAAACGTGGCGCGAGGGATCCGTAGTCTAACTGTGGTAGGGGCAAAGATGTCTGAATGGGCTAATAATGAGGCAGCCTCTGCAAGCCCTGTGAAGTCTGCCCCTGAGGGCAGTTGGCCTTCACATGGCCAATTTGGTGACAAGTATAACAGAGCTGAGGAGCTCTCCACCCATGACTCTGTGCCTGAGGTGAAAATGACATCTGGACTGATCCGGCTCCTTGTCCCTGACTAGGGTCTCTCTGGGGGCAGTTGGCGAACCTATGGTCAGGATGTCCACATAGAAAACAAGTAATGGGTCCTTGGGGTGCCTGTGCAGAAGAAGTACTAGTCCGGTACCTCTTCGGTGGCCTCTTACTGGTGTAGACTAGAACAGATGTAGGAACCTGTGCTGTATTCGCCCCACTCTGTTCTCGGGACTCTCTAATCCCTCTAAGGTCAGCCAACTCTCTCTCAACTATCGTGGCCCTGGTCACTGCCTCCTCATAGGTTTCTATAATGTGACCTGCCAGCTTCTCTCTAATAGAGGTCTTCAGTCCCTAGAGGAAATGGTAAACCCTCAACTCCTCCTCTCCAATGATATGTGGGGCAAACCTCCCTAATGCAATGAAACGGGACTCGTACTGGGTCACTGTCATGTCCCCCTAGAGAAGTGTCTCAAACTTTTCCCTAAATCCAATTCTGGCAATCCGTGGAAAATAATGGTCATTGAACATGGCCACAAATGCGTCCCATCCCTCACCAAATCTATCGATCCTGCCAGTGGCCAATTACCACCATTGGCTGGCCAAGTCTGTAAGCTAGAAGGTGGCACATCGGATCCTCAAGTGTGGTTCAGTAATCCCCTAGGGGTCCAAAATTTGGGTGATCTGCCTCAGCCGCTCCTCAGCGACTAATGGATCAGGCTGTCCGGCAAATATGGGAGGCCTCATTCTCTGAAACACCTTCATCACGAAGGTATCCCGTGTCTCCCCACTAGTAGGTCTCGCCTCCTGGATAGCCTCCCGGATAGTGCGAAGGCACTCCTGAAACATGGCCGCCATGTCTCTGGCGCTAACAGTCTGTTCTATCTCCTCTACTGGAGCTGGGGCAGGTGCGGGTACAGGAGTAGGAGCAACAGCCTCCTCTGCTGTGCTATGCTCAAGAGTAACAACTCTGGGTCTGCCACGCCGAGGTAGGGCAGCTGCCCTAAGCCTACCCCGCTTAGATGGTCCAGCTCTCACAGGAGCTCGTCTCGGCGGCATGATTCTTCAAGTCCAAGAAAAAGATATTAACACCTCCCTTCACGTATTATACATAGATATCCAGACGAATACTAAACATGTGCTTGCCAACAACTCACACTTCACAAGTAACGAATAAAACATGTTATAACACTTGGCTAATCAAATCCTACACAACTAACGTCAACCATTCCCACCCGTTGGTTACTTTAAATAATTTATACTGAGTTCTAACACCGTCTTTAGTAAGGAACGAATTTATTTAAACAATACGATATATGCATACTCTAGTCACGCTAGTGTTCAACTAGCCTACCAATACTCAACCCCAAGTGAATGCTATTCGAAAATAAGACATTTTTCCTTCATAAACAGGGTTTAACACAAGGACATCTCTAAAATTTTAAAGTAAGCTCTCGTAGTATCCATCATCCACTCCATACTCAAAAAGCTCCACAAGTCTAAATTCTTATTTTAACATTTTAAGGTTTTGGCGTGTCTTTTATTATTTCTTACTTTTATAGCTAGGTAATAACCCTTCATGGATCACAGCTCCTTTTGTTACTGGCTGATGGGGCGCCATCCATCAACTGTAACGTAAGACCTGAGACCAATCCAGTCTGTATAAACATCATAGTCATAGTACGGTAATCCATGAATATTGGGTACTAACCTAGCACACATATACAAAATCTACAAACAATAGTCAACAGTTAATACATATCCCACCAAATAAGCACTCAACCATAGAATCCATCATAAGAATATACATATACATGAATGAACACAACAAACCAAGTAGATAACTAGATCTCTAACCTATCTCATAAATAACTAGGCATACCGCCTACCGTATAGATAACTAAGTACACAACCCATATTACAAACAACTAGGCATACGGCCTATCCCATAAAATATACGGTCTATCTCATAGACAGGAATTTCCAATTCCAGTCAACCAATATATCCAACGACCACGTACCCTTAGTCAATCGAGAAATCAAATACAATCTATACCCGTGCACACCAGTGTAACCCATGTACTTAAGACATACCACTCAAACTTACCCAACTAAACTAAAAGTCTAACTTCTCCCACTGTCCCTTAGGTATTCGAACTTAGACTCTGATACCACGTTGTCACACCCCGAATTCTAACGAACCCGTGGCGTGACGAACGAGACGAAAGGAAAATAAAATAATAAAGAAATAAAGGACAATCTAACAGGTTCACTTAACTTACATTCACTTCTGTCAATACACATATAATACATCATTCGGGCTTAAGCCCGTGCATCACAAAACATGCCCCAACGGGCCAAATATCCTCCTAAGTTCATATCTCCTCCACTCTGCAAGACTTCCTCAAGTCTCAAGTGCCGGGAGCGTCATCTAAAATGTTTGTCTCACGAATGGGTCAGCTCAACTGCTGGTACAATATAATGCTAATGCAAGAAACAAAATTAAGGGCGTGGCATGTGCAAGTGCACAGTTATATTTACATGGCATTCAACATCATGCATACAATGTATTAGCAATAATCTACATGTCATCCAACTCATGAACATAATCTAAGGCATGGCATGTACAAGTGTACATTCATCTCTACATGCATTCTAAATCATCCAAGCGATGTAATAACAATAATCCACATGCTTTCCAAATCGCCCATGCCACATAATAGCAATAATCCACATGCCATCTATATTATCCATGAAAGGCAGTAACGATAATCCACATGCTTTCCAAATTATCCATGCCACGTAATAGCAATAATCCACATGCCATCCATATTATCTATGCAACGTAGTGACAACGCCCATGAAACACCCACACCACTCTATGCCACAACCATGTCAAATCTATGCCATGTCCATTTCAACTGATGTAATGTAATGTAATGCAATGCAATGTAATGTAATGTCCCTTCACAGATCGCTCCCGTTGGTTCCGGTACCAAACACAATATCATGTCCCTTCGCGGATCGCTCCCGCTGGTTCGGGCACCAAATGCAACATCATGTCCCTTCACGGATCGCTCCCGCTGGTTCGGGTACCAAATGCAATACCATGTCCCTTCGCGGATCGCTCCCGCTGGTTCGGGTACCAAATACAATATCATGTCATGTCATGTCATGTCTAAGGAATCATACTATGCCAATATGCTTTAATTCCACCATACCATAATGCAATCTCAATAAAGCATCAGATCCACACATTGAAGTATGCTTTAAATGATGTATTACACAAGAACACTCAAATCAGAAGATCCTTTCATCAAGGTCACATGTCATGCATAGTCCATTTAACACATGCTTCATGTCACATATTTCACAATCCTAACAATTCAAAAAAAAAAAAAAACATAATCCACACACTATGCTAACACATGCGATATACACATAATCATGATTCACTTTCATCACCAACCTTCAAAAAGGTAACGGGGAATACATAAGCATATAAGCAATAAAACAAACATGTGAATCATCAAGTCAACATGGCAGTTATTCCTAAGCGTAATTCTATTTCTTACTTAGCACAATATATCGTACTTGACGGGTTGGTCTCAACCCTAAGAAGCAGCACTGGCAGTGTAATGAAACTAACAGTAAGAAGTAGAAGGTCAGACCGCCTTCTCCTTTCCCTTTAGTGTTCCTAAAATCACAAAATGTAACTCAGTCCGTTTGTCACTTTAATGATGCTACTCATCAAATTTTATGTCTTTAATTTATAAATTTCTATTTTGTTAGACTGAATTCTACCATTGGGTCCGGAATGTCGAAGATAATAGGTTTAGGCTTTTACGGAATTTAATTCGGACTTTCGGGTTGAAAAGGGCAAAACGGTCATTCTTACACTTTCACGGTTTTCCATTTCCCGAGACCTCTTCTCATAATTTGGACTCTACCGTTGAGTCCGGAATGTTCGAGATCATGAGATTTCACTATTCGTTTACTCAAATCAGGTTTCGTTTGACTGTGTTTTGACTTTGGGGCATTTTTGGTAATTTTTAAGGGTTCTACGGGTCTTTTATTTTTTGGGACCTCGTCTCACGTTAAGGACCTCACCGTTGGCCTTAGGAGGTCCGAGATAGTCAGAAAACATATATGGCTTATCTCAATTGGGCTTCGGGCCATTTCGGGGCATTTAATTTAATTAAATAAATTTAATTAATTTAATATAATTTATATATAACATATATATATATATATTGCGGTCCTTTGGGTTACACGGACCTCAGTGGTCCAATGGTTCGGTTGAGCCCCTCCCTTCCGTGCGGTTCCAGGTTCGAGACTCCCCAACCCCTTTTCTTTTTTTTTTTCTTTTTTTTCTTTTTTTCAATTTCTTAACTGTTGGCCCAATTAAAACAGGCCCAAATTTCCCCTTTAAATTAAAACAGTCAGCCCGCCCCCTTTTAAACCAAACAAGCCCAACCGTTTTAAAAGAAGCCCAATCACTTAAAAATGAAAACCCAAACCAGTAGCCCAAATACGAAAGGCCCAAAACAAACCCAAACTGTTCACCGTCTCCTTCGGCTTTCCGGTGGAGACTCAGTACTGTTCCGTTGCCATCTCCGGCGACGGCGAGGAATTTTCGACCATTTTTCGACCTAAACCAAATGCCATTTTCTTCTATTTTTCAAGGGGATTCTATTTCTAACCTTGGTTCTTAGTTTGGATCACTCAAATTTCACGAAAATGGGTGAACCCGTAGCTCCGGCGAGCTGTTCTTCTTCATTTTTCGACCCTTCTCCCCACTGTTTTGACTTACTCTCTCTTCTAATTAATTTCTGTACCTCACGGCAACAATTTCTCATTGTTGATTTTAACTTTAACGCATAAAATGTAAGGGATCTAATTGCAATACCGTGACCTGCAACCCAGCTTTTCTCTCTAATCTTTCAACCATTTTACTTCATTCTTTTTGCATAAGAAACTATATTTCATGTTCTATAAGGCCCTATAATTTAAATCCAACCATTATGCTTTGAAAATTTTAAAATAGAAGCCAATGAGACATACCGATTTTCTGATTCTTTTTCTGGGCAGCTTCTTCTCCCCCTCTTATGTTCCAACGCCCTGGATTCCTCAGCCTCCCATTTGATCTCTCTCTCTCTCTCTCTCTCTCTCTCTCTCTCTCTCTCTCTATCCAAGCACACATATGTATATACACCTATCATACACTCTCTCACGCAACCTGTCACAGCCCCATTTCCCTGACTTGCTCACTGTTCTATCACTTCTCTTCTTTCCCCTTTTCAGAATCACATTTAATGCTAGCTTGCCCCTTTGGTTTTCTAACATACAATATAATATACATATATATATATATATTTATATTATATCATACACACAACACCCACACACACTACAACCTACACACTGCCGTAGCAGCACACACATATTCTCCTTTACACACACAGTTGGCATGCACTCATTTAAAATAAATATATATATACATGTATATTTACATATACCTATACACATCACACATGCATATATATATATAGATATAATATATATATATATATATCTATACAACACACCTTTCACACACATCTCATAATTAAATAAACAAATAAATAATTAAGTAAAAATTAATAATAATAAAAAAATTTCTTCCCAAAAATTTGAATCTTTACAGAAATTGAGAAGTTTAGGGAAGAACTTAGACGATTTTGAGAGGTTTGAGAGAGAGAAAAAGGTCGAAGAGTGTCAAAAATGCAAATTTGAAATGTTTTGAAAACCACTCAGTATTTATAGATTTGACCAAATCAATTGACTAGTTTTTATCATCAGTCGATTGGTTATGCCCTAGTTTTAGGGCGGTCGACTAGTAGGTTAACTCTTTTAACCAGTGCCTAACAATTCTTTTTCTAAAATTCTTGACCAGTCGACTAGTTTACCCATTCAATCGACTAGTTCAATCGACTATTTTGACTAGTAACCAATTTTTCACTCGTTTTTATTGCTTCAGTGGACCTTGTGGTCGACTTCTTCTAGTATTAATCAATTGACTTGTAAAGACAATCAACTGATTTGAGTAAAAGTGAATTGTTATCACTTAGTTACTCAAATCTTTTAGGTCAATCATTTGTAATTCTCTTCTAATAAAGCAAAATCTCTCCTCTTGGAGTGGTTTGGTGAATATATCTACTAATTGATGGTTTGCATTAATGAATTCAAGAATTACATCACCTTTTTACAGATGATCTCTAAGTAAATGATGTCTAATTTCTATGTGTTTAGTTCTAGAGTGTTGGATTAAGTTTTTACTTATGTTAATTGCACTAGTGTTATCACACTTAATTGGTATTAGATCATACTTAAGCTTAAAGTCTTGAAGTTGTTGCTTCATGTACAAAGTTTGAGCACAAGTTCTGGCTTACACATATTCCGCTTCAGCCATTGAAAAGACTACTGAATTTTGTTTTTTGCTAAACTAAGATACAAGGGAATTTTCCAAAAAATGACAAGTTCTAGTTGAGCTTTTTCTATCAATCCTGTAATTGGCAAAATTAGTGTCTGAATAGCTTCATAGATCAAATGAGGTGTTTCTAGGATTGAATAGCCCTATCTTAATTATTCCTAGTAGGTATCTAAAGATTCTTTTTACAGCTCTTAGAAGTGATTTCTTAGGACAAGATTGAAATCTTGCATACAAGCACATACTATGTCACATCCCGAACCCCACCCTACACAGATGTCGAGGACGTGACTGCCAGTCGGTCGCGACGTGACCAACCAAAGGCAAATTCTGAACTTTTCCGACGAATTGCACTCCAACTGTAGGGTCAGATGCAGCGGAATTTAAAACTTTCTTTCTTTGTGTCACGGGAATGCAACTCACTTATACATCATAAGAATATGTATCACAGAGCAAGACTAAATCCAGTCAGTCAACAATTCTAATCTCAGAGCATATCTAAAATCAAGCATATAACAACAGAGCAGATCTAATATCTCTAGAGTACCATTAGTTCCATGAGCCATGTCTATCTAGTATATATCATTCAAGTCAGTCATAACATACCACTCACCGGAATAACCAGGTTCAATCTACAATAAACCAGTCTCTACAATTCAGTGCCGTCAGATCCTTACTTGCGATGCTACTTGGCCTATTCACGTCATGTCATAGTACCTTCTAATCCAATGGAGGTAATTCCTGAAAAATGTCAGAATAATGGGGTGAGCTTAAATAAGCCCAGTGAGTAACACAGGTTCCCTATCATGGGTTTCAAAACCAGTTTTGTGCTTCCAAGGCACAGGAATAATTTAGTCATTTCAAAAATAACTATTTTTATAAATCCATTTCATAAGCAGTCTAGTACAATAAAACAGAATCGAACAAACAATACAAACGGATCGGAACATGACATAACCAATCGGTCAAAACAATAACTATTGCTAATATATCGATCGAGACACAGACTCTTCATTAACGGAACGAATCACAATCGGGACTGATTGGGAACAATAAGTCAGTCAAGACAGGGGCATATTAATAACAGGACGGAAACATAACGGAACTAGACCATCCATCAATCAGGCCAGACATATCATCAACGGATAGAATATAACGGAATCGAACGGAAACAATACATCAGTCAAGCAAAGGCATATCGCGAACGGATAAAATTATAACGGAACTAAACGGTAACAATACACTAATCAGGACACAGGCAAATCATGAACAGGACACAACATAACGGAACTGGGTAGAAACAATATAACAATCAAGTCAGGGACACATCACTGTCGGAACTAATCATAACTGGACTGAACAATATTTCAATCAAGACAGACGTATCATCAACGGACAATACACAACGGAACTGGACCATATATCAATCAAGACAGACAGATTATCAACAGACGGAACATAACAGAATCGAACGGAACAATACATCAGTCAAAACAAAGACATATCATTAACGGATAGATCATAACGGGACTGGACCATATCAATCAAGACAGACAGATCATCAACGGACGGAACATGTCAGAACCTGGACGGAACATATCAATCGAGAGCAGACATATCATTAACGGATAGCACATAACCGAACTGAACGGAATTCCTAATTCGAAGGACACAAGCACATCACGTGGAATGCGGTACAAAGGGCGTACATTAAGTACATACATTTAAACAATATAGCATTCAGACAGTATACTATACAAATCGGATACGATACAACAAAATGTTGTTCTTTGCCTATATCACATGGTTTATTTAATCGTTTCAGAAATAATGGTTCAATATATCCATTTTATCTCAACAGTTCAAAATGGGCAAAACAGTATGGGATGCTAGCACAGGGATCAGGAATCTAGTCAATTATTTAAAAGGACTAAAACCATGTCATAAGTGATATAGTACGAAAAGGCATGCATTTAAATAATTGCACGTAAATAATTGCATTCAAAATAGATCAGTAAATCAAGGGATAGTATCAAAACAGTGTCAGAAGTTACTCACAAACTTTACGCTTATTTCCTTGTATAAATAATCCGATAACCTCCAGGTACGTCAGGCATCTCCATATATATCCTGAATAATAATCATCAATCACAGACAGATCAGAACTCATCCATTCAGGTCTCATTCGTCATCTTAGGTATCTATCGGATTACCTAAGATAGCCTAGTAGCCTATCGCCCTTCCATTGGGTCTCACCCGAGGCTATTTCATTTTTAATTAGGCTTAGCAATTATTAGGATTATATCCTAAGTCATTTAGACTTCAGTTGTTATCAGTCAGGCACTCATTCAACCTTAGGGGCAAAATGGTAATTTTACCATTCTTGTCTCGGACCCTGTTGTGGTCTTCGGAATAGTCTTTATATCTTAAGTACAAAGTTTTACGTCCTTTGGACTCCAATCGGTATCAGTTAGGTTCTCATTTTAACCATAGGGGCAAAATGGTAATTTTTCCATTCTTATCCCGGACCCTATTATGGTTCTCAGAATATCCCATATATCGTATATATGAAGTTTTAAGTCTTTTAGACTTTAATCGGTATTCAGTTGGGTACTTATTTAGTCTTAGGGGCAAAATGGTAATTTTGTCATTTTTGCCCCGGACCCTATCATGGTCCTCAGAACGTCTCATATATCTCATGAATAAATTTGTAAGTCCCTTGGACTTCATTTGGTATCTGCTTTAGATCGTCGGGACACATCGGTCATTTCTCATTTTACGCGTTGACTGTCTCGGAGTCTTATTTAGCCCTTCAGTGTTCATAATTATCCCTATGATAATTTATTAGATCAGTTTAACCTTTATTCGACCTCTACTTTGCATTTACAGTGCTCAGGGGTATTTTGGTCATTTTATGTTTTGTGTAATTCTGATCCCGATTCGTCATCTAATCAAGTCTACAGTCTCACCAGTGTCTGGGCTCCTACCGGTATCAGTTTCGTCCCAATCGGACTTTGTTTAGGTCTCGTACGGTATCAGGGGTAATTTGGTAATTTCGTGTGTCGTATTTTTCGGCACGTCAGTTCATAAAATGGACCTCACCATTGGGTCCAGAGCGTCCAATCATAGTGAAATTGGACTATCTGTTATGTTTAATCTGCCCTGGGTATCATTAAGGGCAATTCAGTCATTTACACTTTATGTGTCTGTATTTTTCGGGACCTCGGTTCATTAAACGGACCTTACCGTTGAGTTTAGAATGCCCGAGATAGTCAAAATAGGCTATCTGATAATTTTATTTGGGTCTGGGTACCATCAGGGGCAGTTCGGTCATTTATCACGTACGGGTCTGTATTTTTCGGGGCCGTACCATTGAGTCTAGAATGTTTGAAATAGTGAAAATACACTATTTATTTAATTTATTTGGACTCCGTTTGACATATTTAATGTCTAGGGGTAAAATTATAATTTTACCTATTTAATAAAATAATAAAATAATTATTTTATTATTTAATTAATTTATTCAGGGCTTAAATGAAGGAATTTCCCAAAATCTGGGCCACTGTGTATTATTTAAAACTGTCAGGGGTTAAATCGTAATTTCAGGAAACTTCAGGGGTCAAAATGTAATTACATAATTTAGGGGTTCAAACCCCTTGGTTTTAGGGTTCAAAAATTGAACCAGTCCAAAAACTCCAAAAACCAACCGGTCCACTGACCCCCAGTAAACCGGATTTCAATATCCTAGTTAACCCCAATTTGGCCCTTAATTTCGGATAGCTTATCCCAAATTTCCCAATTTTTATTTCTAAGGCCCATAACCAAACAAGCCTGATTTCAATTTAATCACCACAATACGCTGCCGTTTAGGGTTATTCAGATTTGCGGGCAGGGTCGGATTTGACCTGAACCCGATCCAGGTCCAAGACCCGTGCCCGTCACTGTTCATCGTCTTCCCCACGAGCGATGAACAGTAACCATAAAGCTGCAGGTTTTTTTTTTTTTTTTTTTTTTAAACTCAATTTCGTGAGTTTTTGGGCATGGATCATCACTGTTTTCCATTCCAAAACTCTTTTGTATGCCAAGCCAATAATTTGACATTCACTTGGTGGCTCGAAACCGCGCATGGTGCTCGGTTCATCACCATTATCACGCGACCTGCAACTCCACCGTATGCCCTCATTTCTCAACCAAATCTTGTAATATTTGGTTCCTTGTGATCCTTGCATCAGCGGGTTCATGTCCCTATCATCAAAATCAAGTTTAGGAGTTTATTCCAAGGTCTGGGTTTCAAACCCGAGACCTGCAACTTCGGTTTTGAGGCTCATTTTTGAGCCATTTTACTCGGTTCTTGTTGCGATGAGATCCTTACATCATATAGGTCAAGTCTTAGATGTCAAAAATAGGTTTCTTACAGGTCATTTCAGACCTGCTACAGGGAAGGTCATCCATGGCAGATTTTTAATGGAGGGTGTGTTTCGA
Organism: Nyssa sinensis; assembly: GCA_008638375.1. Classification (NCBI taxonomy): domain Eukaryota; kingdom Viridiplantae; phylum Streptophyta; class Magnoliopsida; order Cornales; family Nyssaceae; genus Nyssa; species Nyssa sinensis. The sequence continues at coordinate 41,477,307 of CM018051.1, read as the reverse complement.
GCCTTCTAGGCTCTCTCAAACTATTTAAATCCGTCCCTAGGTGTCACAGTAGCTTATGCATGCAATTTATATGGCCTCAATTGACTGAAACAGTAAGCAAAACTTAAGAGGAAAAATTCAGAATTTTGGTGTTTATACCTTAGGGTCGACCACTGTCCTCCATGGTTCAATATGAGATTCCTGTGTTGCCCCAGTGCAGTCGTGTGCTGCTCAGTTGCTTTCCTTCATGGTGCACCTCCATGTGGAACACACCATGCACACACTTGCTCTTCACTCACACATGCAAATTTTCTTCCTAACCCACTCTCTCTTTTGGTGCAGGTCTGTCCATACACTATCACACACATTCAGGCAGTTTTCTGGCTAGCCCCAAGCAACATGCAAACATATATATACATGCACATATATTTTATTGTTTTTGTTTATTGCATGTATCCTTATTGGTGGGAATGGTGGTCCAATGGGGGCTGCCACCTCACATGAGAATTCATATATATATATATATATATATATATATATACATCTAGGTATATATCTTATGTGTGCAGGTTCGGGTGACTGATTGGGGTTGACATGAGGGGATGGAAATTAATCATATGGGGTTTGCATGGATTGCAATTGGTCCATTTGGGTGGCAAGTTGGGGCAATTTAGTGCTATATACAAATAAGTTGCATACATATGCACAAAGTAATGGGTAGCCTAACTGGTAAATTTTTTGGATGGAATTCATTCTCACCATAGGTCAAGGGTTCAATTCCCCTTGACCACCAATTTGGCCATTTTTCACCATTTTGGTTAAGGCCACGTTTGGCTACGTAGTAATTCAATTTCTGATGTTTGCGTCATAACTTTCATTCCATAACTCCTTTTTCGACGCGGTTTCTTCCGAGAGTTTCATATTTTAGTTATCTACAGTGTCAGAGGTTCCGTATCATTTATTAGTCATTCGGGATTTCCGTGGTTAATAAATTCGAATTCCGTCAGTGTTAAATTGACATTATTTCACCTAATTAATTGGTAATTAGGTTCGGGTATTGTACCCTATTCTCGAACATGTTTTAATTGTTTTATCGGTCTATCTTGACCGTCGGAAGATTAGGGTTAATTCCCTTGATTATTCTCTGAGCCGGTATTAATTAATAATTAATTATTTAATTATTAATTATACAGAGTCGGGGTGTTACATACTAAACATAATGTCTGGTCTACTTGCTCTGAGATACAAGAGACTTCCAATCATTCCTCTTTATTTTTTAATATCAATACCATTTTCTTTATCATTTTTCTCAAGTTTAGTAGCAGCACTCATAGGAGTATTTAAGGATTTTGTTTCTTCCATTCCAAATATTTTAAGTAGTTCATTAACATATTTAGATTGATTGATAAATGTTCCTTCTTTATATTGTTTTATTTGTAACCCTAAGAAGAAATTGAACTCTCCCATCATGTTCATTTCAAATTAATCTTGTATGCACTTGGCAAAGTCCTTGCATAGATCTTCATTTACTGAGCCAAATATAATGTCATCTATATATATTTGCACAATGACCATTTCTTTACCTTTTATTTTAATAAACAAAGTGGTATCTATTTTTCCTCTAGTGAATTCATTTTTAGTGAGGAAACCACTAAGTCTTTCATACCAAGCTCTAGGAGCTTACTTCAAATCATAGAGAGCCTTAACTAGTTTGTATACATGGTTTGACTTTTCATGGATTTCAAATCCAGGAAGTTGTTTAACATATACTTCCTCATAAATGAATCCATTTTAGAATACACTCTTTTCATCCATTTGGTAGAACTTAAACCCTTTATGGCATGCAAAAGAAAGTAGCATTCTTATGGCTTCTGATCTAGAAACCAGAGCAAAAGTTTCTTCATAATCAATGCCCTCTTCTTGGTTGTATCCTTGGGCTACTAACATAACTTTGTTTCTAGTTATGTTTCCTTCTTCGTCTTTCTTTTTCTAAAGACTCATTTTGTTCCAATTAAGCTTTGTTCTCTGGGTCTAAGGACTAAGTTCCAAATGTTATTTCTTTCAAATTGATTTAATTCTTCTAGCATAGCTAATATCCAAGATTCATCATTTTTAGTTTCGTGAATGTTTTTAGGTTCAATTTTAGATAGAAATGCTAGATTGTTGCATACATTTCTCAATGATGCTCTAGTAGCAATTTTTTGAGTTGGTTTACCAATTATTTGATCTTTATTGTGATCTTTGATAAACTTTTATTCTTTGGAAGGGTCTAATCCAACATCTTGAGTTATAATTTTCATTTTCTATTTCATCGTTTTTTCTTCTTTTCTATCTTCAAGATATTGAAGATTTTCATTATTGTCTTAGAGTGGTTTATTTGTATTTGAATCATTTTGTACATCATTATCATCTACATTTTTCTTTGAGATGTGAGGATAAGATTCATCAAACACAACATGTATAGATTCTTCTAATGTTAGAGTTCTTTTGCTAAAGATTTTATATGTTTTGCTTATGTTGGAATATCCTAAGAAGATTCCTTCATCGAATTTAGCATCAAACTTTCCTAAATTTTCTTTATTATTTAGGACATAGCATTTACATCCAAATACATGAAAGTAGCTAATGACTGACTTTTTGCTATTCCAAAATTCATAAGGAGTTTTATTAATTTTTGGTCTTATAATCACTCTATTTATCACATAATAAGCAGTGTTTACTACTTCAAGCCCAAAAGTATTTAGGTAAGTTATGTTCATTAAATGTTGTTCTAGCCATTTCTTGAAAGTGATCTATTTTTCTTTTCAACTACTCCATTTTGTTGAGGTGTCCTTGGAGATAAGAAGTTGTAACCAATTTCGGATCTATCACAATATTTTTCTATATCTTTATTATTGAATTCTTTACCTCCATTACTTCTAACATTATTAATAGAATATCTTTTTCATTTTGGATTCTTATACATAATTTTGTAAAAGATTCATGCGCCAAGTATATCTTGAATATTCATCCATTATGACAAAGGCATAATTTTTTCCTCCTAAGCTTGCAACTCTATTGGTCCAAATAGATCCAAATGCAATAGTTGTAGTTGTCTGCTTGTTGAAATGTCTTTGATTTCACTTGTTTCCCTATTTGGAAAGCACTACATACACTATCTTTTACAAATTTTATTTAGGGTAGACCTCTAACTAATTCATATCTAGACAAGTTAGAGATTAAGTCTATGCTAGCATGACCTAGTCTTCTATGCCATAACCAAATATTTTCATTTAAGCCCGCAAAGCATTACCTATTTTGTAAAGCAATGTCATTAAAATTAATGAAATAGATATTGTTATCCTTATATGCAACAAATAGAATATTTTTATGGTTGCGTACATCTTTAATTAGACATTTATTGCCTTAAAAAATAACAACATAACATTTATCACAGTAGTTGACTAATACTTAGCAAGTTATGTTTCAAGCCATTAACAAGAAACACATTTTCAATAGATAAAGATGAGTTTTTACCTATGCTTCTAAGGCCAATAATTTTAGCTCTTGAGTTGTCCCCAAAGCTCACATATCCACCATCTTTTGTAGTGAAGGATGTGAACTTGGCTTTGTCTCTGGTCATGAGCCTTGAGTATCCACTATCAAAGAACTATTTATCCATGCTTGAGGAGGACTTCAAGAACACTTACAAAATCAACTTAAGTAACTCCTTTTGGCACCCAAACCTTTTTGGGTCCTTGAGGGTTAGTCCTAGGTAGCCAAGTTCCTTTTGGAATCCAAATCATTTTCCTTTTGTCCTTTATGCCTTTTCTAGATTTTCTTGAAGATTATGCATGAATGGTTACATTTGAACTAAATGTTCTTACAAAGAAGTTTTGATAAGACTTTTGTCTGGTGTGAGCATTCTATCCTAAACGTGCTTTATCAAAAACACATCTTTGTTATGAGATGATTTTACCTAAAATTTCACTTCCTTTGATAAATTTTTTTATAGTAAAATTTAGATCATCCACCTTTTTTCTTGAAAGAGAAGTTTTCTTCCTCAAGATCCTTAAATTTTAAAGTCAAGGGATCAACTTCTTCCTTTAAAATCTTATTTTGATCGTTTGAAACTTGAAGATTGTTTGAGAGAGAGGAAGTTTTTTTTATTAATATCCTTATAACACACCGAACTTTATTATTGGATAATTAAGGTTAACGATAGTTATTAACAAGACTAAGCTGAAATAAATGACTGGGAAAATTGCTTGAAGAGATTTGATCATGAAACTTGAGACCAAGACACATGAGTGTACTGTCAATAAAAGGATTAAAACAAAGTCAATGCATTATAATACATACTATCATAAATGAATCTTTTGATGATATGTTGGAGTATTAAATCAAGACATAATCTAGGTACCAACACTTTAGATTATTGGATAGGGTTAGTTAATGAAAGTTAAGGGACATTAGTGTGTAAATATGACCACTATTGAAACATGAATAGACCCTTCAACATGGTGAAACTTATAGGAATCATTGTAATGACAAGTCACAAATTTACCAACTAAGTAAATTAACACTGTGACAAGCAAATTAACTAGTAACTACACAAAATAAAGATTATACAATATGAACTAAGACACACTAATAAAAAGAGAGAAAATAGGAAAAAATGAGGCCAAAAGAGGTTGGCCAAGACTTGAAGCCTACACCTTGTACAAGGTAGATGCTTGCACTAAAAAAAAAACCCACTAGGCTATCAGCACTTGTGTGCTATGATAACCACAAGAAATATATATAAGGTAAAAGAAATAGGAAAAATGCCATCAAGAAGTGAGGTGTCACCATCCTATTGCTCCAACACCTTAGCCAATCAGAACACATGCAACAAGCCTCATGATTAATATACATCTCATGATGTCACCCAAATGAGGAGAAAATCAGACTTGTGTATGTGTTGTGTTCGGCTAGAGAAAGAGAAAAAGTGAGAGAGGGAAAGAGACAAAGGAAGAAGAGAAAAAGTGATTCATCCAAATGTTAAGTTACAGGTTTTGGTTCTTGGACCAAACCTTGCAAAACAGCCACTAAACCTAAGTTTATGAATAGGGAATGAAACCCAATGACCAAACGAGCAAAACATGCCAAACCCTACGTGTTTGGTGAAAAAATAAGCATAAATGAGGTATATTACAGTTATGATTATCAAATCAAAACCTGAGCTCTATAGTCCATCTTAGGGCATGAAATCAACGAGAGAATTTAAGTTGGCGCCTAAAGGGTGGATTAAGATCTAAAATAGGTGAAAAAATGTACCGAACTGTACAAAATAGGACTGGTTTTCTAGGGTTTGATGTGAACAATGACGGTCATAGTGGGGGAGACGATGAGTAGTGTCAGGTCGGGCCAAATACGGGTTTGGTCTTGACCCGCTTGAAATGGATCCTAATAATAAATAGAACGGTGTCTGTCACGCCCCAGATTCCCAACCAACCCGGGGACGCGACTGAATGAAACAAAAGAAAGGAAATAAATAGATAAAGTAAATAAATAACAATTTAACTAATTTAGATACAAGCCTACATACATTCCTGTTTTATAAAATTTTGGCAGAACCTCCTTTGTTTTTCGAGCCTTTTCCCCCTGATAATCACAATACATCATATATATATACAAACACGTCACAATCCATCCTCACTCGATGGCCACAATCTCATCAAAGTTAATTATATATCTATCAATTACTTTTAATACATCATATAATACATATTCAAATAAAAGAAATATCATACATCCTTTACAAAAATGGCCCTAAGCCTCATGTTTACAAATTGTTCAAATAAGAACCAAAGTAAAATGGGCTCATGCCCTTACATAAAAAAAAATTGCCCCAAGGGCTAAATCTTCAACAAAAATCTATTTCCATCTATTTCTTTCTATGCTCAAGGGATTCTCAAACAGCTGGTGCATCATCTGAAAATAGTGTCCCACGAATGAGTCAGCACAACCGCTGGTATAATATAGCACTGATTCTAGAAACAAATTTAAGGGCGTGACGTGTGCACGTGTACAGTTTAAAAGCTAAATCCCTCTATCCCCCAATGCTATGCAATGTTAAAATGCATGGCGCACACATGCACTTCATGTCACCCATGTCCCACTTCAAGGTCTAACCCCGTCAGCCCGTGGGTACTGATGTTGGCCAGATTTGGGTTTTTCACCGCAGGACCTACGCCCTCATAATGCAAAGCACCTCGTGCTCAACTCACGCCATGTTTTCAAGAAATTACCCCATGCCAAAATGCCATGTTTTCATCATCCAATTTCAATGTGGCAATGCATCAAGCATATGGTGTTCCCTTTCCAAATTGTTGAAATTTGTCCCCACAAAACACATAATTTAAAACTCCAAATTATCATGCTCATAATACACATCAAGGCTAATTATATCAACACACAATTAAGTCACAAATCTCACAATTTCACAATTCACAAGGAACACATGAATTCCATAAAGTATAAAGGCATCTATTCATCACATGGCTCGTGTCACAAGGTGTGTCAACATGTACATAGGCTCACAATATAATAATACAACTCTATCAATGAATTAAACACCAATCAAGGCAACAAATCACTCAAAAACATCCAAAAACACATATATGCCTAAACTACCAACTCTAAAATTTTCAAAGGAGCTATCACCTAGGTGCTTTCTTAACCTTAATTATACACTTACAGCAGTTCAAACTTAATTAAAAACACAAGGGAACTTAAATCTATTTCTAGATTAGTACTACATCATACCTAAAATCAGTTTTTCTTAAACTGAAAGGCTGTACTTTCTGGATGTCTAAACTGTTCAGTGAGTCTATAGTACTCGTTGAGCTGAACACTTTCTCAGAAGGAAGTTTGGCCAAATTCCCGCTTGAAATATGTGTTCCGGCAGCTTGAAAATGTGAAATTTTAGGGCTTTTCTCTCCCTCTCTCTATACGGACGAGATTTCTGAAATATCTGAATGTATATGTGATAAGGATGGACTAGATGAGCTGTATTTATAGTGGGGAATCAAAGGGGCAAGGGCAAATGACCATTTTGCCCTTAATGAGGCCGTAACCCCGTTACTCTACAGCTCATTCCTAAACGCTTCAAATTGAAATTATGTTTTAACCAATATTCATAAAATTATTTTAAATGAAAATTATTAGAAAGAAACATTTTCATTTGAGGACGGCTTAGACCCGTTCACCTGGGTCACCCGAATACCCTTTTTTGTCCAATTCCAGAAACCATTTCCGTTTCGGTTAATTTTCGTACAGCGGATACTTCACATTATTATAAGCACTTTACTCTTCTATGACACACTCTAAATATGTCTCTAAATAGGTCGTTCGGTGAAAACAGTGTAAAAAGGTACTTTACCGATAAAATCGACAAAAGTGATAAACTATGCATGCAAAGTGTTCTACCTCAAAAACGAAAAAGTTACCCTTATTTTTTGGATCTCTACAGTGTCATTTCAATTAAGTGGGACTAATATCATTATGACCTCATGATGCCATCACGGACCAGTTAAACCGGTCGGTTTCAAACCAAATAGAACTAGTTCACTTAGGATACTATTAGACTAGATAGTTTAGGGTTTTATGTTTCCTGAAATTATATTTCAACCTCTAAAGTTCACAAAAATTACAGAATAACCCCAAAACTTTCTGTTAATTATGGATTTACCCAAAAATTTAATTAAAAATTAATTTTAGACCCTTTTTAAATTTAGGAAAATTACTAAAATGCCCTTAGGCTAAAAATAGGTCAAATGAAGGCTAATTAAAATGCAATAAGAGCCTAACCAAATGTTTTTGGGTATTCCGAACTCAACGACGGAGTCCAATTTATGAAATTAGATCCTGAAAAATATAAACAGGCAAACTGGAATAATTTCAGTTGTGTCCTAATGCATTAATTAAGCTACCAATTGAACACCTATGACTATGAAAGTACTTATCTTAAATTTTTTGACGTTCTGGATTCAACAATGGAGCCTATTTTGTCAAACGAGGTACCAAAAATACAGACACCTATAAATGTGAAATTTCCAAACTACCTTTAGTGTTGTACGGGCCACCAAACAGGCTAAGAAAATATAGAAAGGGGCATACTTAACATTTTTGGACACTCTGAACCTAATTAGTGAGGTCAAACTGGGCATCCGGATACTCGAACTTGGTCCCGCATGAAAGTATAAAATTATAAAAATGTCCCTATTCTTAATATAAGCCACGAATAGGCTAATTAAGATCCAGAAAAGCCTAAATTGATTTTCTTCAACATTCTAAGCTTAACGGTGACGTCGTTTTAGGGGAAATAAGACCCAGTAATAAATTAAAAAATAACAAATATGTCTTTAAGACTTAATGAAGCTACCAGAATAGTATAAAAAGAAAAGAGAAACCTATACCAACGTATATAGGAGCTTTTGAATCTAAAAATGAACTCTGTTTGAGATAATTGAGTACCTGAAACATGGGTTATGAATGGTAAAATTATCAAACTGCCATTGAGACTTAAGTAAGCAATCAAATGAACTTAGAAACTAAGAAAGGGACTACTTTATGATTAAAAGACTCTCTGAACTCAAAAATAAAGTCTGTTTAGGCAAATGACGTACCAAATGATATAAAACATAAAAGGATAAATGACCAAAATGCCCTTAAAGGTTAAAGTAAAGCACACAATGAACTAAGAAATATTAAGAACCCTAATTAAAGACCATGAGGGAATCTTAAACTGTAAGACTAAGTCAAGAAGAGACTAAGAACATTATGTAAGCAAAGATTTATCCGAGTATCTGTACTGATATAGTATTGATATAGTTTGATCCATGAATTAGGATCATCAGGAAGGAAACTGATGAAAGATGAATGCCAAGGCAAGTCAATAAGGAAATAACTGTGGGCACTAGACTACAGGTGGGTAACCCTGAACTTTGAAATGAAGGCTTTTCATTTGGTTACAGTTCTTCTACTATATTCTCACATTTGCATGCTATGCTTTATAGTTTTATGTAAATGTCTTATTATCATGTTAAAAGTTTTGAATGGCATGCTTTATGAGTAGCATTCTTAAATGTTTTAATGCATAGATAGCTAAGGATGTTTTACAAGCATGTTTTTAGTATTATTTGCCTTACGAATCCCACCGGGGGATAAGAGTTGGTAAACCATTTACTGATTAAGATAACAAGGACTACGTAGGGAGTCAGAATCCAAAAAGGGCTATGTAAGCCCATGAACTCTAAATTATATAAATGGTCACCAAAGTGATAATGATGACCCTTAGGGACATATGCTATAAAGATATTTGGTGTGTGATACATACTTACTTATGTTTCCTCCATTGTTATAGAATGCATGATGAATGATATTTGCAAAACTAGACTCGCATAAACCTCTATGTAACAATTACAACATATCTTTATTGTTTTATGAAAAGAATGCCAGTAGATCCTAAGTAAATATTTCCTTAACTACTATCCATGAAATTCATGAATGAATAATGAAAATTATAAATGTTTTATAAAAATTTATGAAAGCTATCAAAAAGCTTTATGAAATAGGTTTCTAGAAACCCATGACAAGGGACTGGAGTTACTCTCGAGCTTTTCATTAAGCTTAGAGGGTTTTATCTTGTAATTTTTTAGGAAGGAAAAAAAAGTTACAGAAGCAGATGCAAGTAAGGTAGGATGAACATAGAGACTCTAGCTAGAGGAGGGTTAGTATCTTAGCTATAGAGGTATCAATTTGAAATAATAAATACCAAAGTGATGTGACAACTTAGTGAAGAACGGGACAGGAATAATGTTATCATTGTTGTAATATTTAGATATTGATATGTAATGAAATGATGGGTTCATATCATTGTAACTTTGATGTAAAGTTTATTTATGCTCTGCTAAATGTGATTGCATTCAAGAAAATTTTTACAGACACAAATTTTCGTTGCACGATTAGCATAACTGAATGCAATCTATTTGAACCTGTTAAAAGGCCTTCAAGTAGATACATCATCAATATGCTACAAAAGGGTTAGTGTATTGACGAGATGCCTATCTGGTCAATCATTATCCTTAATCCGCATAGGGTGGGTTTTGGGATGTGAAAATCCTTATTTTTAGAAAGGATTTTTTCAAGTTCATCATGCAATTCCTTAAAGGAATTTTCTAACTCTTTATATGAAGGAGATGAGTCAAGATTAGAGTTTACCTCATCTTCATGAGCCATTAGGCAAAATTTTGTTACTTCTTGGTTGCTTGATTTCTCATCCGATTCACCCTAAGTGGCTTTCATTGTCTTCTTCTTGGATCTTCTTCCTTCTCCTTTGAGTTGAGAAAATTCTGCCTTTATATGTCTCGATTTATGACACTCATAGCAAGTTGGAGGTTCTTTCTTGCTTGATTCCCTTTTTTGTTGCTTTCGATCTTTTTGCTTCCTTTTTAGGTAGCGTTTGAATTTTCTTGTGATAAAGGAAACATCCTCATAACTTCCTTGATCCTCTTCTTCATTTTCTTCATCTTTATTTGTATGAGATGAGGATTTAAGAGCAACACTTTTCTTCATTTTATCCTCCTCTTAATGACTTCTTCTGGTAAGCTCATGAGTCATTAGAGATCCAAGGAACTCATCAAGGCTTAGCTTGTTAAGATCCTTTATTTCTTGCATGGCTGTCATTTTGTCCTTGGAAGAGACCTAAGGATTTTTCTCACCATTTCAACGTTAGTATAGCTCTTGCCAAGAGTTTTCAAAGAATTAATAATGTTAGTAAAGCAAATAATCATTTCGGGTATGGACTCACTATCATTTACTTTAAATAGTTCATAATTATGAATTAACATGTTATTTTTATACTCTTTGACTTAATTTGTACCTTTGTAGGTAACTTAAGTTTATCCTATATCTCCTTTATGGATTCGCAACTAAAGATTCTATTGAACTCTTTTGCATCTAAGTCACAATATAAATTACTCATTTCCTTAGCATTTAGTTAAATAAGTTTGAGATCCTTTTCATCCCATTCTTGTTTTTCTTTAGCAACCTTGGTGGTACTAGTAGACCTTTTGGACTTCATGGAGATATGAGGCCTATTTTTAAAGACCTCCAATATTCATAATCTAAGGCTTGAAGATAGATCTTCATTCTAGCCTTCCAATAAGTATAATTTTGGCCATTAAACAAAGGAGGTCTATTTTTTGATTGTCCTTCGACAAAGACGGTTCCTATAATATTTGCCATATCTTTTCTCTTAGAGTGTTAGCTCTGTTTTACAAGAGATGAGGCTGTGTTACCACTTGTTGCCCAAATTTTTACTTTAGAAGGGATGAATAGGGTAGATTACAAATATTAATTTCTTTTAGGAATTTTAAAAATGAAAGTTGTAAATGCACAATAAATAAGCAAGAAAGAAAGGAAGCAAACATAGTAGTTTTACGAGGTTCAGAAAACTTCCTACATCCTCGACTAAAGCATCTTCACTTGAGTTTTTCCATTATTTTGACCTCCTTGCAGGTGGAGACCAAACCTTTACAAAGCGAAGACTGCAACCCTTTATCCCTGCAAAATATACCCTTTTGCCTCACCGGGTAGCACCTACCTACAACTCTCACCGCAATGAGATGATACAGAGATGTTTACTAAATAGCACTCTCTTTTAGAGTAGTTTTCGTGTTAATAAGATGCTCACTCTCGATAGATAGATCCGGTGTAAGTTGTAAGTATTTAAGATGAGTATAACTTTCAGATCTAAATTTAAAAAATGTTAGATCTAAAGTTAATAACAAATATGTGAAAGTGTAAGCATGTAAGAGTTATCTTAAAAAGCCCTAGAAAATTTCTATTTATATCCCTTTAAAGAATATGTCAGTTATTTTTCAAAAAAAATGTTGTTTCCCCCCCTTTTTTATCTGATCAATTAGAACGACAAAATCAGTCGACTGAATCATCAACCAGTTAACTACAATGAGGACCGGTCGGCTGATTAGGTCAACTAATTTGTCTAGAGGGTTTGAGGTTCATTTGGTTAAGAATAATTAGTCGACTGGTTCTATTTGTACACTATTTTGCCTTTGCAAAATGGTCGACTAATATTTCCTTTAAGTCGACTGATTTGGACAATATGTTTAGGCAATACATCAAAATTTTTACTTAGTCAACTGGTTCTATGAATTAGTCGATTGATTTATTTATACATTAATTTTCCTTGAATGGTAGCTGACTAAATATATTTGGAGGTCGATTGATTTGAGCAGTGAGTCTTCAGGCTGTTTTGGAAAACATCACTTACTTGACTAGATCCATGGATCAGTCAGCTGGTTTGATCATTGTAAAAATAAGCCATTAAGAATCAGTCGACTAGTTTAGACAGTGAGAGTCTTTTAGCTTATTTTTCTTAATGTACTTTTATCAAAACCTTTTGATTTTTCAAAACTTAAGGTATAGCAATGTTTTTTTTTTTTTTTTGGGAAAATTACTTGAGGTTAGTTCTTAAATGATCATTTTAAATAGTAAGTGCTTATGACAGATGATCAATCTAATTCTATATCACTCAAAACCCAAAATAAGGAAAATTAATATCTTCACCTAACTTGAATCCTTGGGCTTGAGTATGTCCAGTTGCTTGAATCATTAAGAGAACATTCCAATTGTTTTGATCTTTTCTTTGGAGCATATTCTTGAGTGGAATCTTTTAGCTTGAACGGACTTTTGTCATTCACTTAGTCAACAATCTTCTTTAACCTAGATAATCTATTTGCATTTTCACTTAGATAAAATATTAGTCTATTGGATAATATTTTGTGATCATCAAAATTACTGAGATATCCTTGGTTGAAAACATTTAGGGCTAACAAATCCCATCCAAATAGAGAGTTTGTTCTCGTCCAAACAAAACCCTGTCCGAACAGAGGGTCATTTTCATTCAAATGCGTGCATGGTTTAAATGCCGACCAGTACAATTTTATTCCAATTCTATGCACAACACTTTTTTTAGTTTGGTTTAGAAGTGTTACACGATTTATTTTAGTATAAACAGAGTACTATGGTTCACATAATTAGAACCCTAGCCTCTTGAAGTATAGAGAGTTGTAGAAAAATCCTTGCCTTCATATTGTTTTTCTCCATATAATTAGTATTATATCACAGTGTTATTTCTTGGGGTGGCAATATAGCTAGTATTGGCATATAGTGGTTAGAACACGACAATCATTACCGTATAGTGGTTAGAACACAACAATCATTGCATGGAGCTTGCACACTACTTAGGCGAGTAGATCTGAGGATTACGGTTGGTGCTAGTGCATGAAGAAGCTAATCAGAGTTGAAGAGTGCAACGAGAAGATTTAGATAGACTAGAGGGAAAATCATTGGAGGCGATAAGTTAGTTGTTTGTAGATAAAAATTTGTAGACTTGTACTACGTTTTTTTTTCTATTAGTGAACTTTTGTAGCTAGGTGTGGGTTTTCTTCCTCGTGAGGTTTTCCCACGTATATCTGGTGTCATGCTTATTTATTTTTCCATAAATGCATGATGTTTATTTTAATTATTAAGCTCATGAAGATTTGCAAGAACTTAAGATCTTAAATATTCAATAAGAGAATATTTTTTATGGTATTCATCTTGATTAACGATAATATTATAAATCTGCATTCTTTATTAATTAAATTGGTTTTTAATTAAATAAAAGGTGATATAAATTTTTCTACACTATTGATGGGCACATTTCTAGTTTTGATATTGAACCTAGAAATTGGAACATTGTTTGCACTATTTCATGCCTTCCTAAATTTTATTTCTCATAAAAGATTAAAATTGTCATTCCCGGGGGCCTTGTTCCCGTTGCATCTCCCAATTGCCTCCTAAATTTCCATTTATGAGAATTCAGCCACTGATGTATTGTTATCATCCTGCTCAATATTGGAACCATGACAAACAGAAAAAAAAAAAAAAAATTGGCCTATTTTTCTAGTCTTCCACAAACATTCTTTGAAAATAATAAAAAAAACTGCCAACTTGACCTCCACTGGAATCTCTATAGACACCTCATTGACATCAATTGCATTGACTACATTTCTTTCCTACTTTCCTATAGCTATGAAGTGGTAAAATTTGGTATTTCAATTACTTTTTAAATTCTAGTTTAAATGTGATTTTTGCAGCCATATCATATCTAACAACCTATCTAATTCCTAGTATTCAAATTTTAACACTTTAACTATTTCTTTTTATTCAATATTTAATTCCCCATATTACACTTTTAGATCCAGTGTATGTATTTCATTCTCTAAAGGTCCCATTGTTTAAACTCGAATTTAAACATCAATTGTGGGTCAAAAAGGAAGCGATCAAGTCTGCTCCATGACTAAGAATTGGACCAAGTGAATTCCCTTCCTAATAGAGGAATATCCACAATACCCACATCTTGAATGCACTTATTTAGATCCTTCATGCCACTATTCCTTCTTAAAGAACCTTTCATTTCCATGGAATGTCTCACTTCATTCAAATCACCACCCAAACACCACAGGTGGTTATAAACCCCTTTCAATAGTACCAATGACTCCCACAAGATCTTACTATCCACCATACTATTAGGTGCATATAAATTTACAATAGTAAAATTAAAACTAGAATAAAGCATACTTGAGAAAATAATAAAGTTTTGTTGCAACAAACATTTTCTATAAAGAAAACCCCAACATTTCAAATTCAAAGAAGTCCACCTGCAACTTTACCAATATCAACATCAACATCATCATCATCAAACTCAAAATCAGTATTTGGCCATATTTATTATACCAAGTTTCATAGACAGATACTCTTTTTTGTCTCCTGGAATAGGGCAACATCAATCTTCACCTCTTTAATCATCTTCTTAACTCAGGATCTTCTTTCCTTCTTCCCAAAACCTTTAACATTCCATGTCATAATCTTCATATGAACAATGATAATAACCTCAATAACAATCACCTAAAAGCTCACCTCGACCAAGTTTCCTTCACTTTCTCAAATCTCAAATCGTCATGTTCTTTAACCTTAGCAATTTTGCTAACCATTTCTTCTTCATTAACATTTTATTAAAGCCCTAACATCATACCATCCTCCCAGATTTGTCAAGCTTCTTCCATGAGGATTTTATTACGATTCTGGATTGCATAAAAAGAAATAGACTTCGAAATGGCAGCTGGTGTTGCTTTGAAAATCACACTTTATCATATCCTTATCAATAACCTTTCTAAATTGTTCTTCTCTCATTGACTATATTACCCACAATTTCAAGCATAGATTTCACTTTCTTTTTTCTACTTGCAACCCCCTTGTAGATGTCACTTCCTTTTAATGAATATTTTTGTCCCCTCCTTAGAAGGGCACTAGCGAAAAATGTGGTACAATTTAGAATCCCTAAACTATTATATGGTCAAAGCCTAGTTCAGATCTTCTTATACCAAAGTATCTTTGTCATTTGAATTTGTACCTAAAAGATATCTTGAAACCTTAGCTATTACAATCAAATATATTTCTAAGCATTTCTTCATGCCAAACCAAATCTAAAGATTTCAAACAAGGAAGAAGATTTAAATGAATGATAAGACCAAGTCTAAGCAGATCACCCAAGATGGTAAAGTAGAATTCTTGAGAAAGCTAATAGCCAAACTATGAGGCCCGATGTAGTTAGGGATCTAGCCAGAAGGTAGGAAAAGGGTGAATGTTGTTAGGTTATTGAAGAATGCTGTTGAAACTTTATAATGATAATAAGGTCTAAGTTTTCTACGTTGTTGGACACTTCGTAGTTGTTTTGAAATATAAACTCACAATGTCAATGTCATGTGGTAGAGATGTTTTTTATTCTCCTTTAAAGTTGTTGAATCACTAATTGTATGAGATTAGGTTTATAATTGAGATGGATTTGCTAATATTTGTTCTAACTTTGTGAAATATGATCGATTCCAAACAATTGAGCATTTTAGTATCTACTAGTCTAGTGAAAATTCTAATGCATAATATCAAATATATTATTTAAAAAAAAAATATTGCGAATAATTATCATAAAAAAAATTTGCACCTTTCGTTAAGGATCAGAAGTACTTCATTATGAGAGAGGTGTAGGTTAAGTAGTTGTAGGAGAAACTGAAGAACAAGTATATGACCAAAAGCATTGAAAACCAACTGTATCTGAATAAGAAACTCTTTCTGTTCCTAAATAAGAAAGGTATTTCGATGACTAAGCACTTGAACTATTTTAATAAAATTCTACTTGATTTGCAAAACCTTAATGTTAAAATCCTTTATGAGAATAAGGCATTATTGTTTTTAAATTCTCTACTGAATAATTAGGATTATTTCACCACTATATAAAAAAGATACAATTAAATTTGATGAATAATGAATATCGAGAAAACGATCAGTAGGTCCATAGGGAATTACTATCGCATCTTAAACCCTACCCTATGGGGATTAGGGATGATGACTGGCTAGTTAAGCACCTCGCTAATACACTATTCCTTTTATAGCATATTGATGACATGTCTAACCAAAGGCCTCCTTACATATCCAAGTAGATTGCATTCAGTCGTATAAAATCATGCAACAAAATCTGTCTTTAAAAAATTTTGTTTGAATGTAGTCACATTTGGCAGAGCATAAGTAATAATACATTAGAGTTACAATAATAAGAGCCTAACATTACATCAGACTGTTTGAACTATTACATCATTGATTAACATCATTCACATTCACATTATATTCTTTCTTTAACCCATCACATTAATCTGGTATCTATCATTTCAAGTTGATATGTCCATGGTTATAATACTAATCCTCTTTTAACTAGAGTCTCTATTCATCATAGCTTACTAGCATCTGGATCTGAAAACTTCTTAATCATTCTTGAAATTATACAAGATAAAATCATGTGAGCTTTGTGAAAAGATCGTGAGTAACACAAGTCCTTTGTCAAAGGTTTCTGTAAACCCCATTCATAAACCTTCATAATTTTCATGGATAGCAATTAAAAAAAGTTGTACTAAAAGCTACTAGCATTCTTTAAACATAACATATAACTGAGAGTTGTAAGATTATTTTCTAAAATCATGCAATAGCTTATGCTAGATATTTTTGAAAGATAAAACATCATATCATAAAATCTGTAGCTAAAAATTTCAATGATAAGATAATACATGTCAAACATTTATAAAGTTTATACATTGGGATCCTAAGTTGTCACATGGTGATTGGTAGTAATTTAGAGCTCAGTGGCTTACATTGCCTACTATAAGACTTACTGGAAGTCTATCAGCTCTTTACCCCGGTAGGGTTCATAAAGGTGACATGTAAAATGGCATTTAAAACATGTTTGCAAAAATTTCATGAAGTTTTTCATGCTATAAAACATTTAAAGGGATGTTATATCAATGTATACAATTCAAATATTTGTCGCAATATTCTAAAAACTATCATAAAGCTAACACATTTAACATAGTAGTCTAAAAAAATATCATAAAGCTGTAAAAGAATTGCATTTCATGAAAAATGTCTCCATTTCAAGGTTCAAGGTTATTCACTTGTGGTCCAAATTCCAAAATCGCTTACTTACTTGACTTGCCTTGGCATTCATTTTATATCTATTTCCTTGCTGGTGATCCTAAATCATTGATCAGAATACATTGATACTATATCAGTATATATATCTCAACTTAAATATTTGCTTACTTAATATTCTTAGTCTCTTCTGGACTTAGTCTTACTATTTAGGATTCCCTTGTGCTCTTTAATTAGGGTTCCTAGCACTTCTTAGTTCTTTTCGTGGCTTACTTTAGCTTGTAGGGGCATTTTGGTCATTTGCCCTTTACATGTCTTATACTGCTCGGTATTTTATTTACCTTAACGGACTTCATCTTTGAGTCTAGAGGGTCTTTTAATCATAATGTAGGTCCCTCTTTTACTTACTAAATTCATCTGATCGCTTAATTAAGTTTTAAGGGTAATTCGATAATTTTATCGATCTTATTTCGTGTTTTAGGTACCTAATCATCTTAAATGGAGCTCATTTTTGGACTCATAAGCTCCCACAAACATTGGTATGGGTTCCCTTTTACTTTCTATACTCTTCTTGTGGCTTTATTAAGTCTTATAGATGTGTTCGTCATTTTCTAGTTTGTTTTGGTGTTTTATTTTTCCCAAATAGACATCACCGTTGGGTCCGAAATGTCGAAGATACTAAGTTTAGGCTTTTTCGGATCTTAATTAGCCTTCATGTAGCTTACTTTACTCTAGGAGTATTTTTATAATTTTTCACTTTCATGCGGGACTATGTTTGGGCACCTAGATGCTTAATTTGACCTCACCATTAAGTCCAGAGCATCCAAAAATATTGGGTATACCCTTTTCTATAATTTTCTAGCTAGTCTGGTAGCCTTTATGGTACTAAGATCAGTTTGGAAATTACATATCTTTATGTACCTATATTTTTGGTTGCTCGTTTGACGAAATGGACCCCACTTTTGAGTCTATAACATCGAAAAACATTAGGGTAGGCATCCTCGTAGTCATTGGTGTTCCTTTGGTAGCTTAATTAATGCTTTCGGACTTATTTAAAATTAGTCTAGTTTGTCTATTTATATATTTTGGGATCTAATTTCCTAAATCGGATTCCACCATTGAGTCTAGAACACCCAAAAATGTTAGGTTAGACTTTTTTTGCATTTTAATTGGCATTTATTTGACCAATTTTTTGCTTAGAGGCAAAATAGTAATTTTAACTAATTTTTAAAAGGCTTAAAAATAATTTTTAATTATTTTTCTAGGCTTATTTATAATTTTCATAAATTAATTCACCTTTATGGAATTAATTCATTCAATATTTCAGAATTAACTCTAAAAGTTCTACTGAATTGGAATTAAAGCTTGACTTAATTGGAATTAGTTTCCACTGACCCCTAATTGGGAATTCATTCATCCCTTATCCCAGAATTAATTAACCCTAGGTTTATCAAATTGGGAATAGGGATAACCTTATTCCTTCAATGCCCAAAATCAATTTCTTACATGTGTAACCAAATGGTCCCAATTCAAATTTAACTTAATTAATCTTAAATGCAAAATGTCAACGTTTTGGCTTACCCACAACCACGCATGGGTTGGGTCGACCCAAACCCGAATTTGACCCACCTAACCCCAACCTACACTATTCATCGTCGTCTCGAATGGGATGTTACTATTCCTGCCAAAACCCTAGAATTTTCAGGTGTATTTTGTGGTGTTTTAGTGATTGTTTCATTCCCTTTTCATTCCTATTCATCTTTTGGGACGTTAATCTATTCTTTGGCATCGATGTTGGGTCTTGAAACCCATTGTGGAGCTTGATTCAAAGCTCAATAATGTCAACTGTGATTTTACTATTTCAAGTTCATTTCTCAACTGTTTTTGTGCAAGGTTTGTTGCTATGTAATCCTCAAATCATAGTCTTTCCTTCCCTGTTCTTGGAATTGAGCTTAGTGCTCAATTCCTTCAAGTTCCATTTCTGGCCCCTTTCAATTTATGGTTGGTTTTAGCTAGTCTTAAGGCTATTCTTCCTGATTTTTTCAGTTTTGTGAACCATTTAGTATCTAGTTCAAGTTCCAAGCATTTAAAACTTGTTTGGTTTCCATCAATTTCAAACCAAACTTTGAAGGTCTGTTAATGGAGGTTTGAGCTTATTCTTACCATTTTAGGAGTCTACAAGCTCAGATAATTGGTCTATTGTTTAAAACTTGCAAAAAAACTAAAATGGATCATAATAACTGAGTTCTAACCTCTTTTGGTTGAGCTGCAATTTTCCTTGAATCTTCTCTCTATTCCTTCCTTCTCTACCCAAGTAATGCTTCAATCCTTTCTTTGCAAGAACCACACCTTTTCTCACTCAGTTTGTGTGTTTATATAATCTAAGTTTGGACAAGCTTTGGTTTATATGTTTGGAAAATTTCCTTCACCATTAAGAAAATCTAAGGTCAACAAAGGTGGTTAGGGCTGACAAAGCTACTGCACATGGGGTTCTATAGCAAAGCTACATGCATGAACCCTTCCCCCCCTCCCCTTTTTATTTCTTTATTTTCCAAAATATATATATATATATAAACTTATACACATATGTGTGTGTTCCATCCTTTTCTCATCATGTGCAAGGCACATGATGAACAAAAATAATTTTTAATTATTTTTTCTTTATTTTTCAATATATATTTACACTTATATACACAGCCAAGTGTGTGTATTGGGCTCCTTCCATCATGTGTAGGTCACATGATTTATAAAATAATTTTATATATTTTTCTTTTATTTTTTTCTAATATTTTATGTATTTATTTTATATTTTTCTCTATTTGTTCCTAATTATTAAATAATTATTTATTTATAATTTGTAATTTTTTATGTAAATTTTTTCCTACTTTAGGTTAGTGATGTATTGATCACTTAAGCAAATAGTCTCACTAACCTAGGTTAGGTTAAGCTGACCCATGGTTAAGTTGAATTTTAACCCTACATTGGGGTGACGGCTTTACTAAGGCTATGGCCCACTTAATGGGTTAGGTTAGCTTTTAACCCTAGTTTAGATCATGTCATGACATAGTTCCTAATGAATTTTGAAAGGATTCTTTATTGATGCAATTTGCATTATATTTCCCTAATTCACTAGGTGTGGGTGTTACACTCACCATTGAAGGCGTTAATAGCAAGGGGCAAAATAGAGGAAAGAAAATCTGGTGGACAGAATAATTCTCATTCTAAGACGAGAGAAGCATCTTCTGAGAGGAAGATTTATTCGAAGAATGAATTTGCTTTTTGTAATGAGCAAGGGCGTCGGAAAAAGAATTGTCCAAAGTTAAAAAGAAAGAAGAATAAGGGTTCAAATGAAAACATAAAAAGTTGAAGATGATGATACTGATGTTTCTTAACTGTTTCGCCATCAGCTAACTATTTTGATGAGTGAATTTTGGATTCAGGGTGTTCCTATCATATGTGTTCCCATAGGGATTTGTTTTCGAACTTCCATAAGTTAGATAAGGAAGTTTTTTAATGGGTAATGATAATGCATGTAAAACAAAAGGGATAGGAGACATTCGATTAAAGATACATGATGGAATAATTAGAGTTCTAACAGATGTTTGTTATGCAACGGACTTGAAGAAGAACCTCGCCATATTGGAAATTTTGTACTTAGAAGGCTACAAGGTTACTATAGAAGGTGAATGAAGTGGTACTTGGTGCACTTGTTATGATAAAGGTACTTGAAAGGGTAATTTGTGTTTTCTGAATAGGCAAACAATCATAGAAAGAGCAATTATTTCTGATAGTTTAGAGAATAAAGGGTTTGATACCTCCAAACTATGGAATATGCACTTAAGGCATGTTGAAGAGAAAGCCTTGTAGGGGCTGATAAAGCAGGGTCTGTTAAAGTGCACTAAGACTTGAAAATTGGAATTTTGTGAGCATTGTGTTCTGGGCAAGCAAACTAGAGTCAAGTTTGGCACAGTAGTTCGTCATACTCAGGGAACTCTTGATTACGTTCAATAAATGTACAGGGACCAACCAAAGCTACATCTTGAGGAGGTAAATACTCGTTTGTAACTTTTATTGATGATTTCTCAATAATAGTTTGGAAATACACTATGTGACACAAAATTGAAGTCCTGGATGTGTTTCTTCATTGGAAGAAGATGATTGAGACTCAAACTCATTGGAAAATCAAGAGGCTCAGGTCAGACAATGGTGGGGAGAACAAGTAAGATCCTTTTAAACAAGTCTACAAATATAAAGGGATAATTAGACACTTCACAATTAGAGACACGCCATAACAAAATGGGGTGGTAGAACAAATGAATCATACTTTGCTAGAGAAGGAAAAAAGTATGTTTCTTAATGCTGGATTAGGCAAGACATCTTGGGCTGAAGTAGTTGTATATACATACCATCTCATCCATAGCTTGCTTACAACTGCAAATGGTGAAAAAACACCCATAGAGGTATGGTTTGGAAAACTTGTTATAGATTATGATAGTTTGCATGTATTTGATTGTCCTACATATTTTCAAATGAAGGAAACCAAATTGGATCCTAAATCCAAGAAAGCAATATTCTTAGGCTTTAGCAGACGTCTAAAGGGATATAAATTATGGTGTCCCGAATCGAAGAAAGTTGTTCTTAGTATGGATGTTACTTTTGATAAATTTGTGATGCTGAATTAGAAGGATCAAAAGACTGCTCAGAAGGAGAATATGGAAATTGGTACTTCACAGTAGGTGGAGTTAGAAGCCCTAGTGGTTATAGTGAAGGCTGGTAAAACGATCGATAGTTCTTGTGTTAGTTTAGATGATGAGGACTCAAGTCTAGATGTGGAGAAATCAGAAGCTCAAAAGATTCATCAACAACCAAAATCTATTACAACTAGTAGATCAAGAAGATAGATTCAAAAATTTTCTAGGTTTGTAGACATGGTGGCATATACACTTCTAGTTATTGATGGCGGTATTCTTCTGAATTATAAAGAAGCCATGAAAAAATTAGAGAATACTATATGGAAGGAGGCAATGGATAAGGAGATGCAATAACTTCACAAGAATCACACGTGAGAGTTGGTACAATTTCCAAATGGAAAGAAAGCAATTGGTTGTAAGTGGGTATACACTAAAAAGGGATGTTTACTAGGGAAAGAGAGTGTGAGATTCAAGGCTAGATTGGTTACCCAAGGCTACACACAAAGATAAGGGATAGACTACAATGAGGCATTTTCTCCACTTGTTAAGCACTATTCCATTCAAATTTTGCTAGTTTTGCTAGATTTGGTTGCACAGTTTGATCTCGAGTTGGCTCAACTCAATGTCAAAATCGCTTTCTTACACAATGATTTGGATGAGAAAATTTAAATGACTTAACCAAATGGTTTTAGAGTTGTTGAAAATGATGATAGTGTCTGAAAACTAAAAACAAATTGTTATATGGTTGAAATAGTCTCCAGACCATGGTACAAGTAATTAGATTGGTTAATGGTAGAACAAAAGTATACAAAAAAACCATTTTGATCACTGTATGTACTTTCAAAATCTTCATGATGATTCCTTCATATATTTTCTTTTATATATGAATGATATGCTCATCACATCTAAAAGCAAGGTGGAGATAGAAACATTGAAAACTAAGTTGAGGAATGAGTTTGAAATAAAGGGTCTTGGTAAAACTAAGAAGATACTTGGCATGGAAATTGAAAGAGATGGAGTGAAGGGCACAGTTGTCTGTCATAAAAATAATATTTAAATAAAGTGCTAGAGTGTTTGGGTTTCGATGGCAATACAATATCTATTAATACACCTTTGGCCCATCACTTTAAGCTTAGTGTTTTGATATATCCATGTACAAATGAAGAGCAAGTAATGGCTCAGGTTCTACATGCAAATGCTATTGGTGTTTTAATGTATACTATGGTGTGCACAAGACATAATATTTCACACGTTGTTAGTATGGTAAGAAGATATATGCATGATAGGGATAAAAGGCATTGATAGGTAGTAAAATGGATTTTTTTATACCTTCAGGGTCCAACAGATGTTGGCCCAATGTTTGAGAGAGACGATAAACTTGGTCAGCATGTGATTGAAAATGTAGATTTGGACTATGCTGGAGATTTAGATAAGCATCAGTCAACTATAGGATATGTTTTTACTCTTGCAAAGGAACCAGTCACTTGGAGGTCAACGATACAGTCAATAGTTTCTTTGTCTACTACTGAGGCAGAGTACATGGGAGTGACAAAGGCTATTAAGGAATCTATTTGGCTACGTGGATTGATTAAGGACCTGGGGATTGTTCAGGAGTACATTGGGGTCTACTGCGACAGTCAATGTGTAATTTTTTTAGCAAAGAATCAGGTTCATTATGCGCATACGAAGTATACTGATGTTTGTTTCTGTTAGCCCTAAGGTTTTTGAACCAAGGGCATTTCAGTAACTTTAATGATAACAAAACAATATCCTAATAGACTAATGTTTTATCCAAGTGACAATGCAAATAGGTAATTTAGGTCAAAGAAAAATGATGACCAAGAAATGACAAAGTCCATCAAGCTACAAGGTTCTACTCAAGAACATGCTTCAAGGCAATAATTAAATCAAATGGAATGCTCTTATAAAGACTTGAAATTTTTTTTTTTGGAATGAAATTTTTTTTATTTAATTATTCATTATTATTATTATTATTATCATCATCATCATCATCATCATCATCAT
Organism: Nyssa sinensis; assembly: GCA_008638375.1. Classification (NCBI taxonomy): domain Eukaryota; kingdom Viridiplantae; phylum Streptophyta; class Magnoliopsida; order Cornales; family Nyssaceae; genus Nyssa; species Nyssa sinensis. The sequence goes on along the minus strand of CM018051.1, from coordinate 41,453,044 downwards.
CATCATTATTATTATTATTATTATTATTTAATTCATGATGTGTGTGTTATGTGTATGTCTGTATGTATATTGTTGTGTGCATGTGTGAGTTCGGCTGAGAGTGTGTGGGAGTGTGCATGAGTGGTATAATATATATATAATTATATATAAAATGCAAGTCAACTTTGCATTTAATGCAAAGCTGCTGGTGATGAAAGAGGGTGGCTGTAGCAATAGAGAAAGTCTGAAAAGGAAGGGAAGGGTAGGCTGGTTGCAGGGAGGTGGCGTGAGAGAGTTTGTATACCTATGTATATGAGTGTGTCCGTTGGAATTGAGAGAGAGGAAAGAAAATCAGGAAGAGAAAGAGAGAGGCTGAGTTGGAAACTGAGAGATGGAAAGAGATCTTGGAGCTTGGATCAGGGCAGAAGAGAGGATAGGACCTGCAACAAGAGAGAAAAACCATAAAGTTGGTAAGCCATGCTCAGCTTTGTCTTTCCAATTTTACGCATGTTACTTAGTTTGGTTTATGAGGACTTGTAGGGTGTAGAAAATGGAAGATAATGCGAAAAGAATGGATTGAAACGGTTGCGAAATCAGTAGGAAAAGTCGAGTTGCAGGTTAGGGAAAAATAATACGGGTTACGGCTTTTGTATTTAAAAACCTTGTTTAAATATTAGGAAAACAACCCCATGATGCAGGAACATTTCTGGTTTTAAATGGGGTCAGGACTGTAAGGGGGGAAGGTAAAAAAAATGAAGTTTCAGTCGGCCGAAATCTAGGGTTCATGGCCGAAAAAATTCACGTAGCCGTCGGAAAACAGTAATGTTTGGGGCCAAAACTAATTTTGAGTCCTTCCTTAAGGTCCAAGAATCGGATTGGTGTAAAAATCAGAAATTTTAGACTTGAAAAGTGGTGAGAAAACAGTGGGGGAAACGCGGCTTTCCGGTGACCGGCATTGGCCAGGTCACCGGAGATGGTGACCGGAAGTTCGGGGACGAAGGGGCTGCTTGGGGCCTGTTTTGTTGGGCCTGTTCTAAGTTAAATGGTTGTTGGGCTTGGTTTGTTTTAAAAGGGAGTGGGGTCTGTTTTAATTTAATTGCATTGGGCATGTTTAAATTAAATAGACTTGGGCCTGTTTGGTTTTGGGCCCAATGGTTTAAAAAAAAAATAAATAAATAAATGAAAAATGGGTGGGGAAGGATTACACAGAACATGCGGATGCCAAGGTTCGAACGGGGGACCAAGCGCGTGGGGAAGGTGCGCGTGCCCAGTTTGGACAATTACCAACTATGCCATATAACGCACCTAAACTATATATAAACTACACTTAATAAATTAATTTAATTTAATTGTTTTAATTAAATTAAATATGTCAAAATGGTCTAAAACCCAAATTAGACAAGTTATATATGTATTCTGACTATCTTGGACGTCCTGAGACCAACGGTGAGGTTTGTGACGCGAGACGAGGTCCCGAAAAAATAAAAGACCCGTGGAACCCTTAAAAATTATCAAAATGCCCCTGAGTCAAAACACAGTCAAACGAATCCCGATTAAAATAAAAGAATAGTGGATTTTTATTATTTCAAATGTTTTGTACTCAACAGTGGAGTCTGATTTATGAAAAGAGGCCTCGAAAAATGGGAAACCATACAAGTGCAAAATGACTATTTTACCCTTTTTAGCCCGAACGTCCAAATTAAATTCTACGAAAGCCTAAACCTATTTTCTTCGACTTTCCGGACCCAATGGTAGAATTTATTTTGGCAAAATAGAAATTAATAAAATAAAGACATAAAATTTGATGAATAGCATCATTTAAGTAACAAACGGACTGAGTTGCATTTTATAATTTTAGGGACACAGAAAGGCAAGGAGAAGATTGTCTGACCTTCTACATTATCACTACTAGTTCAGTTACATCGCGAGCACGATTTCTTAGGGTTGAGACCAACCCGTCAGGTATGATATATTGTGCTAAGTAAGAAATAGAATTAAGTTTAAGAATAACTGCCATGTTGACTTGATGATTCACATGTTTGTTTTATTGCTTATATGCTTATGTGTCCCTTGTTATCTTTTTGAAAGTTTGGTGATGAAGGTGGATCATGACTATGTGTAAATCGTATGTGTTAGCATTTTGTGTGGATTATGTTTTTAAGAATTGTTGGGATTATGAAATATGTGACTTAAAGCATGTGTTAAATGGACTATGTATGGCATGTAACCTTGATGAAAGGATCTTCTGATTTGAATGTTATTGTGTAATACATCATTTAAAGCATGCTACATGTGTGGATATGATGCTTTATTGAGATTACATTACGGTACGGTGGAATCAAAGCATATTGGCATAGTGTGATTCCTTGGACATGACATGGCATTGCATTTGGTGCTCGAACCAACGGGAGCGATCTGTGAAGGGATATGACATGACATGACATTGCATTTGGTACCCGAACCAACGGAAGCAATCCGTGAAGGGACATGACATTGCATTTGGTACCCAAACCAACGGGAACGATCCGTGAAGGGACATGACATTGCATTTGGTACCCGAACCAACGGGAGCGATTCTTGAAGGGACATTACATTACATTACCTTACATAGAGTTGACATGGTGACATAGAGTTGACATGGTGACATTGAGTTGCATGGGCGTATCACGCATATTTTCATTACATTGTATAAATGAATTCATGAATGTGTGATGAATCTTGCTTAATGCATTGTATGGATGAATTGGATGGCATGTAAGTTATAATTGTGCATGTAGATATAACTATACACTTGCACATGCCATGCCTTAGATTATGTTAACGAGTTGGATGGCATGTAGATTATTGCTAGTACATTGTATGGATGATATTGGATGACATGTAGATATAACTGTACACTTGCACATGCCATGCCCTTAATTTTGTTTCTTGCATTAGCATTATATTGTACCAGCAGTTGAGCTGATACATTCGTGGGTCAACACATTACAGATGACGTTCCTGGCACTTGAGACTTGAGGAAGTCTTACAGAGTGGAGGAGATATGAGCTTATGAGGATATTTGGCCCGTTGGGGCATATTTTGTGATGTAGGGCTTAAGCCCGAATGACATGTTGAATGTTTTTATTGACTGTGCTTTACATGGATGTACATTGAAGGAAATGAATGTAAGTTGGGTTGAATCCATTAGATTGTCCTTGATTTTATTTTCTTTTAGTTTCGTTACTCGCGCCTCGGGTTCGTAGGAATTCGAAGTGTGACAGCTCTCATGTTGAAGACTTTTTAATTTCCTTATTTTGGATATTGAGTGATTCAGGATTAGATTGATCATCATTTGTAAGCTCTTACTATTTAAAAATGATCATTTAAGAACTAACTTCAAATGGTTTTTCAAACCAAAACAAATGCCAGACCATAAGTTTTGAAAAATCAAAAGGTTTTGATAAAAGCACACTAAGAAAAATAAGCTAGAAGACACTCACTATCCAAACCAATTGACCGGTTCATGGAACCAGTCGACTGGTTCTTAAAGGCTTATATTTACACTAATCAAACCAATCGACCAATTCCAAAAACCAATCAATTGAGTGACCCTTTACAAAACAACCTAAGACTCACTATTCAAATCAGTCGACCTCTAAGGAGAACCAGTTGATTGCTTTCCAAGGCTAAAAATAGTGTACATCAGAATCAGTTGACTGATCCAAAATACCACTCGACGGATTGTTCTTGAACAATTGAACCTTAAACCCTCTGAACAATTCAATTGACCAAATCATTTGACCAATTCTTTATCCAGTTGACTAGTTAATGATGTAGTCGATTGAATCTGTCAATCTGGCAATAGAAATTTAAAATTTGAAAAGACAAAAAAGAGGAAACGACTCTTTCTGAAAAGCAACAGACATATTCTTTAAAAGGCTATAAATAAAGATTCTCTAAGGAATTCTATGTTATCTCATACATGCTTACACTTCTGCATCTTCACTCTTGACTTTAAATCCAAATATTAAAAATCTAGATCTAAAAGTTCTAGTCATCTTTAAATACTCTAAGCTTGCAACTGATCTATCTATAAAGAGTGAGCATTTTATTATGCCAAAACTACTCTAGAAAAGAGTGTTATTTGGTAAACATCTTTGTATCATCTCATTGTGGTGAGAGTTATGGGTAAGTACTACCCAGCGAGGCAAAATGTTATATTTTGATGGGATAAAAAAGTTGCGATCTTTGCATTATAAAGGTTTGGTCTCCACATGCAAAGAGGTCATAATAGTGAAAAAATTCAAATGGGGATGCATGAGTCGAGGATGTAAGAAGTTATTCAAACCTCATAAAACTATAGTGTTTACTCTCTCTCTCTATTTTTTATTTATTTGTGCATTTACAGCTTTCATATTTAAAGTTCCTAAAAGAAACCAATATTTGTAAAATACTTTATTCACCCCCTTCTTGCAAAATAGAGTTAGCACTCTAAGAGAAAAGATATGAAAAATATTGTAGGAACCGTCTTTGCAGAGGGAAAATCGACAAACATACCTCTTTTGTTTAATGGTCAAAACTATACTTATTGGAAATGGTAGAATGAAGATCTATCTTCAAGTCTTAAACTATGAAATATGTATGGTCATCAAAAGCAGGCCTTATATCCCTATGAAGTCTGAAAGTTCCACTATCACCACCAAGGTTACTAAAGAAGAACAAGAATGGGACGAAAATGTTCTCAAACTCATTCAAATAAACGTTAGGGCAATGAGTAATTTATATTATGTCTTAGACGCAAATGGGTTCAATAGAATCTCCGGTTGCGAATCTACAAAGAAAATATAAGATAAACTTAAAGTTACCTACGAAGGTACAAATTAAGTCAAAGAATCAAAAATTAGTATGTTAATTCATAACTATGAACTATTTAAGGTAGACGCTAGTGAAACCATACCTGAAATGTTTACTCACTTTATTAATATTATTAATTCCTTGAAAGCTCTTGGTAAGAGCTATACTAATGTTGAAATAGTGAGAAAAATTCTTAAGTTTCTACCAAGAACATGGGAAGTTGTAACACCTTGACCTAATTTTCTAGTAATTAGTGTCAATTAAAAGATATTAATGTCATTAGTGTATAATTACACCATGTTGGAGACTAAGGAACAATACTTCCTAAAAATGTCACTAAATGACACAAGTTATAATAAGATGACAAAATAAAAAAGACTAGCACTAGTGACAAAAATAATGTTAGCTAGTGAACTAATAAACAAAAGTTAATTAAGAAAGCTTAATGCATGGAAAATAAAGAAAAAAGGAAAAAAGAGGCCAAATAGGGGTTGGCCAAGACTTGAACCTTGCACCTTGTGCAAGCAAATGATAAATCCCCAAAAAGGAAACCCATTAAGCTATCAGCAGTTTTATGTTAGAATAACCCCAAGAAAAGTAAATAAAGTAAAAGAATGTAGGGAAAATTTTAAAAAGAGTGATGTGTCATCACCCTAGTGCACCTAGCTCACACCCAATAGAAATTCAAGCACCAAATCCCTCATAATGTGTGATTAGTTCTTAAGTGTGTATGGATAGATTTTAGACATTGTGTATTGTGAAGTTGTTTGTATCAAACCTTGTGTTTCAGGTAGAGAGAGAGAAAGAGGGAGAAAGAAGAAGAAGAAGAAGAAGAAGAAGAAGGGAAAAGGTCTTGCATAGCTATTGGGGGCTTGAAGAAGATCACCAACCAACAAACCAGAAACGAACCAAGAGGGAAGAAAGATAGGAAGAGGGAGAAGAAACTGCTAGAGAGAGAAAGAAAAAAAAAAAAACCTCAAAACGGGACCAAACAAGGTAAGACCTCTCTTTTTTACCCTATTTAAGTTTTTGTGTATTATTAAAATCACATAAATAAGCACAAGGGGCCTGGAACCCCAAGAAATCAGAACAACCATTAATGAAGCTTCGAAAGCTTGCCCAGATATCAAGTTAAACAAAAACCTTTTCTGTGATTAGGGACCCAAACTAGACCCAAAAAGGATCACAAAGAAACAAGAATCATAAAGTTTGGCCCAGAAATAGGCATTTACTAGCCTCTTGTAAGTTGGAGAATAATCGGCCAATCTATCAAAATGATGGTTAAGCTTGGATTTGAGGCCGTATATTTGTAAGAAATTGAGCAAGGAACAAAAAGGTTCAAGAACCACCAAAATTGGTGCAAAAATGACCGAGAAACCAGTGACTGAAATTGTCACCAAAAAATCGGGCAAGGGCCATTCCGGCCACCACAGTGAGATTTGAGGGGCATGAATGTTTCCAAAACACCTTAAAACATGTGTAGAAGAGTTTAGGAGCAAAAACTAGCCAAAACATTGCATTAAAATGAGTTTTAAAAACATAAAATTTTTTGGAATCCGACGACCGACACCGGAGATGGTGACCGATGCGTCGTTGGAAAAACAAGGAAAAAAGGGATTGTTCATGGACAGGTCGAGTCAGGCCAAATTCGAGTCTGATCTTGACCGCTTAAAACGGATCCTAACAATAGTAAAATGCTGCCATTTTGTTTAATGAATGTTGAAGTTAGCCTGACGTCAGCATGACGCAGCAAACCATTTGAACCGATTGGTTCTTGACTTTTGAACTCGTTCACTTAGAAACTAAACTAGACCGGACGATTCTCTGAAACCCTTTCTCTGAAATTCCATTTTGAACCCCCAAATTTCCTGAAATTATGAATTGACCCCCCAGACTTCTATTAATTACGAAATGGCCCAGAAAAATTAATTAAAAGTTAATTTGAAATCTTCTTAAATTAGGAAAAGTACTAAAATACCCTTAAGCCAAAAATTGGCCAAACAAAGGCTAATTAAAATGCACAAATAGTCTAACCCAATGTTTTTGGGTGTTTCAGACTCAACGATAGAGTTCAATTTATGAAATCAGACCCCAAAAAATATGCACAAACGAATGGAAAATTTTAATTATGTCCTAAGTGATTAATTAAGCTATTAATTAAAACCCAATGACTTTAAGAATACCTACCTTAACATTTTTTGACATCCGAACCCAACGGTGTGGTCCAGTTTACTAAACGAAGTCCCAAAAATATAGACACGTGAAATATAATAATTACTAATTTACCTTTAGTGACACCAAAGCTAGTTAAATGTTAGAGAGGGTCTATTCTGACTTTCTCTGATAGTCGAGACTCAATGGTAGAGTCCATTTTAGCAAATGAAGCACCGAAAAATATGACACTTGAAAGCATAAAGTTACAAAAATGCCCCTAGGCTTAATATAAGTTATAAATATGCAAAGTAAGATCCGAAAAAGCCTAAATTGATTATCTTCGACATTCCAGACCTAACAATGATGTCCTTTTAAGAAAAACTTAGACCCGATAACAAACTAAAAATGACGAATGCATCCTTCAGGTTAAATAAAGCTACCCAAAGAGTATAAATGAAATTAACAGACATATGTTAATGTTTTAAGATTGCCTGGACTAAAATATGATGTCTGTATAGGCAAACGATGAACTAAATGAAATGAGACGTAAAATAAAAATTACTAAAATACCCTTAATGGGGGAATAAGCTTCAAATGGGACCCGGAGGACAGCATGGGACCTAACTTAGGGTTTAGAGAACCATCGGATCCAAGAATAAAGTCGGTCAAGGCTAATAACATTAGAGAGACAGTGATTAAATAAAAATCATATGTTTATTCAGATATTGAGTTTAGTTTAATATGTGATTTAGGATTACCAGCAAAGGGATAAGGATAAGACAAGTGCTAAGATAGGTAAAGTAAGCAAGTAAGCGAAGGACTGTGGACTCTGGAACATAGGTGAGTAATCCTGGACTTTGAAGTAGAGATTTTAACTCCATGATTTATGAAGTGTTTTAAATTCAAATTCTTGTATTTACATAACTCATGTTTCAAACATGCTACTTGTTCCATTTTCAAAATACTATCATGAACTACAAATGTGTTTGTTTTAAATACCAACTGTTTATAAAGTTCTTACTTCAGCATGTCTATTTTAACTTCAAAGTTGTGCTAAATATCTTCTTTGAAAGTGAATATTTTCATTTTAGCTATGTTTAAGTACTCTTACAAGCATTTATGTTGAAAAACAATGTTTCCAACTCTTATTGTTTGTGAACTGGTAATTCAAGATAAGTAATGCATAAGCACTCGTGATTAGTGGATCCTTCGAGACTCACTTGTGTAATGCCCGCAAAAAGGCAAGAGACCTCTCATATTTAGGTCATGTATAATAAATATATTGACCTCATGCCAAACTTAGGTGTCCGAATCGATATACCCTCGTGAAAAGTGAAAAGATGTTGCGTTCTGAAATGGTAGAAGGTTTATCCCCCATTACTTTGAACATGATTTATGTATTCATATTTCACGATTGAAGGATTTATGTTTCTAATCATAACTAAAACTAAATCCTCATGCTTTGCATTGAGAAATAAATGTTTTACTCGAATGCTTCATGTTTTATGCTTCTACGATTCTGTATTCTGTATTTTGAATTGTGTGAACAATTGATAGTGGTCATTTTTATAAACTCTCTTATACTTAGACCACTATCAGTTGAAAACCCATGATAGGATACTGAAATTACTCACGGGCTTTATATAAAGCTCACATAGATTTATCCATGATATGTATATGTGATATGAAGGTGGGTCATGGGACCCACAGCTATAGTGAAGTGCAAGTTCAGAAGTATGTGTGGGGTATGGGACCCATAGCTATAGTGGAGTGCAAGTTCAAAAATGTGCGTGAGATATAGGACTTACAGTTAGAGTAAGCATGAAGTTCAAAAGTGTGCGTGAGATATAAGGACTTACAGTTAGAGTAAGCATGAAGTTCAAAAGTGTGTATGAGGTATGAGACTTGCGATTAGAGTAAGCATGAAGTTCAAAAATGTGCATGAGGTATGGGACTTAGTATTAGAGTAAGATGAAACTTAGATGTGAATGTGGGGTATGGGATACACAGTTGATAAACTATTGATAAATGTAATATTGATGAATATAATTTTTCAAAAAAAAAAAATTTCTAGGCTATCTAGATACAAGAAGGATCCATGTAACTTGTGTAAATTACCTCTGTTGTAATATTTGAACTTGTTGTGATGTATGATTTAGAATGGATTTTGTTTAAGAAACTTCAACTGCACCCCCTAATCTACATAGGGTGGGTTTTGGGATGTGACAGAAGCCAAAGTGACAGCCATTCAAAAGTTAAGGATCCAAGCTAAGCCTTAATGAGTTACTTGGATCTCTTATAACTTGTGAGCTTACCAAAAGAAGTCATGAAGAAGAGGAACCTTGTTCTTAAATCTTCATCTTATATAAATGAAGATGAAGAAGAGGAAGAAGATGATCATGGAAGTGATGAGGATGTTTCCTTCATCATAAGAAAATTCAAAAGCTACTTTAGAAGGAAGCAACAAAAAAAGGAATCAAGCAAGAAGGAACCTTCAACTTGCTATGAGTGTCATAAATTGGGACATTTAAAGGTAGAATATCCTCAACTCAAAGAAGAAGAAAGAAGATCCAAAAAGAAGGCAACGAAAGCTACTTGGGATGAATCAGATGACCAATCAAGTGATCAAGAAGAAGCTAACGTTTGCCTCACGGCTCATGAAGATGAGGTAAAACTCTAACCTTGACTCATCTCCTTCCTATGAAGAATTAGAAAATGCCATTGAAGAATTGCATGATGAATTTTAGAAAATCCTTTTTTAAAAACAAGGATCTTAAAAAGAATATTTCCTCTCCTTCAAATGATCTTCAAATTTCAAACAATCAAAATGAAATTTTGAAGAAAGAAAATGATTCCTTGGTTTCAAAAAATAAGGATCTTGAGGAAGAAAACTCTTCTCTCAAGAAAAAGGTGGATGATCTAAATTTCACTATCAAAACGTTTACTAAAGGAAATAAAATTTTAGATAAAATCATCTCACAACAAAGATGTGTTTTTGATAAAGCGAGTTTGGGATATAATTCTCATACCAAGCAAAAGTCTTATAAAACTTCTTTGTAAGAGCCTATAATTCATAAGCTACCATTCATGCTTAGTCTTTAAGAAAATCTAGAAAAGGCATGAAAGAAAAAGGTAAAATGATTTGGGTTCCAAAAGGAACATATGCACCTAAGACTAACCCTCAAAGATGTTTGGGTGCTAAAAGGAGTTACTTAAGTTGCTTTTGTAGGTGTGCTTGAAATCCTTCTCAAGCAAGGACAAATGGTTCATTGATAATGGATGCTCAAAGCACATGATCGGAGATAAAGCCAAGTTCACATCCCTCACTTCAAAAGATGGTGGATATGTGAGTTTTGGAAACAACTCAAGAGGTAAAATCATTGGCATTGGAAGCATAGGTAAAAACTTCTCATTATCTATTTAAAATGTGCTTCTTATTGATGGCTTGAAACATAACTTGCTAAGTATTAGTCAACTATGTGATAAAGGTTATGTTGTCATATTTTTAAGCCAACAAATGTTTAATTAAATATGCATGCAACCATGAAAATACTCTATTTGTTTCATATAGGAAGAAGAACATCTATTGCATCAATTTTGATGATATTACATCACAAAATGTAAAATGTTTTGCGGCCATAAATGAAAATAGTTGGTTATAGCATAGGAGACTAGGTCATGCAAGTATAGACTTAATCTCCAACTTGTCTCGACGTTAATTAGTTAGAGGTCTACCCAAAACCAAATTCATAAAGGATAGTATATGTGGTGCTTACCAACTAAGAAAGCAAGTAAAATCCTCTTTCAAAAAGAAAAAAGATATTTCAACAAATAAACCATTACAAATATAACGTTTGGATCTATTTGGACCTACTAGAGTTACAACCCTACGAGATAAACATTATGCTTTTGTTATTGTGGATGACAATTCAAGGTACACTAGGGTGTTATCCCTCTCTTACATGGATGAAGTACATGAAGCCTTCACAAAATTTTATAGAAGAATCCAAAAAGAAAAATGATACTCTATTAACAATGTTAGAAGTAATAGAGGTAAAGAATTCGATAATAAAGATATAGAAAATATTGTGATGAATGTGGGATTAGTCATAATTTTTCAGCTCCTAGAACACCTCAACAAAATGGAGTAGTTGAAATGAAAAATAGATCACTTCAAGAAATGGCTAGAACTACACTTAATGAACATAACTTACCTAAATAATTTTGGGTTGAAGTAGTAAGCACTTGTTTGTTATGTGATAAATAAAGTGAGTATAAGACCAAAACTTATTATAACTCCTCATGAACTTCGGAATTACAAAATGCCAATTGTAGCACCTCATTTTGTGAGCCTTGATTAAATAGTAACAATTCAATAGTTATGCCAAGAAACCTACTTCCAGTAGGACTCCTCTTGACAGAGTCCTATTCCCATTAGGACTCCTCCCAACAGAGTCTTATTCCTAGTTTAATTAGGACTCTTTCTGACAAAGTCCTATTCCTGTTAGGACTCTCTTGCCAGAGTCCCCGGTTCCATTAGGACTCATTCTGACAAAGTCCTATTCCCACTAAAACTCTTCTGCTAGAGTTCCAGTTCTATCATAACTCCTCCTGACAGAGTCCTATTCCCCGTTAGGACTATCCTACCAAAGTCCTAGTCCCATTAGAACTCCTCGTGACAGAGTTTTATTCACGTCAGGACTCTCGTATTAGAGTTTCAATTCCATTAGGACTCTTCTCAACAAAGTCCCAGTCCAAGTAGGACTCTTCCCAATAGAGTCCACTCTCGTTAGGACTCTCTTGATAGTCCCAATCTAAGTAGGACTTTTCTCGACAAAGTCTCACTCCTGTTAGGATGATAGAGTCCCAATCCTAGTAGGACTCTTCTTGATAGAGTTCTACTTTTGTTAGGACTTTTCCCAATAGAATTCCACACCTAATAGGACTCTTCCTATTAGAATCCTACCATGGTTAGGACTCTTATCCCTATCGGAGGGCGTTTCAATAATTTCGGCACCTATATGCCCATTAAGGGCATTTTGGTAATTTTGGCACAATCTTACCCTTAGTAGGACTTCCTAGTCACTTGAGGGGCATTTTCATAATTTTCATGTCATTTTACCCACATAGGGGTATTTTGATAATTTTAGCCTTTTGGTAATAGATTGAAGGTAATTTGGTCATTTTACATGTCTTGTGGTAATCTAAAAATTTGAGCAATTTGGTAATCTTGAGTGATAGTAGTTTATTTAGGCATGATTAGGACTTTCCACTCTTAGAATTTTCATAGATCTAGTTGGTTGATATTTCCTTAAATGGAGATGCATTGAACCTAGACGTTTTCATTTAAGAGTTTATTTTCCAATTAAATCCTGTTTCTCTTTTATCTCATTGGCTCTTACATGTAGACATCAATTCTATTGGTCCATGCATTGTCATAATTATTTATTAATTCATTTAGTTAGGATAATCATTCCTTAGGATAATTATTTGATTTTTTATTTATTTAATTAGATTATTATCACTTAAGACATGATCCTAGCACTCTAAGCTAGGGTTTCATCTTAGACTCTTGGATTGAATCTTTATATTTTGTCCTCTAAATAGAGCCTCCTGACCATCACTTTTAAAATTGTTAGTTTAGTTTCTATAGTTCTCTCTATAAGAACTCTCCCTCCCTCTCTCTCTCTCCTTCTCCCTTTCCCGAAGCCCTACCGAAGTGGTAGCCTCCTTTCAAGAAGCAAGCCAAAGTGACGCTTTCCAAATCAAAGAACAAGATGGAGATTTGCCTGACTGAAGCCTCCGATCCAGACTTTCCTAGTCGAAGTGCTACCTGACTCCCACAACTGAATAAAGTATGCTCTCAAACCCTTAACAGTTTTTCTTTAGAACTGGTTGATCTCGCCTCTTTTATCACCCGTGATAAATTAGGGTAAACTGGAGAATTACGTGACTCTAATTCCGTTTTCTAAATGGATATATAGGAAGCTTTCGGGTCCGACTCAGATTTTCTTTCTGCCTTTTCTATTTTATTTTACTTTTTCATGCTAAATCATTTATTATTTATCTATTCTAGACTCACATCTCTTTCTTATGTTCTCTAATGACAAAATATCCTTACAAGTGAATATTTGAGGCCGATTCATTCGAATCGAGCGGGGTAGGTGCCTAACACCTTCCCACTCCATACCTTGGCCCCCAGATCCATATTTTCTTTGGTTTTATAATTTCAATGCTTTATTTTATTTGATCCATGTCAAGGGATCTTTAGAATGTAATTAGGAGACAAAGCGATGTGATTTTAATTATTTCCTTCATTTTTAATTTCCTTTTAATTATATTCTGTTGTAATGGGTTTGTTTGTCTCTTGCCCAAAAAATAAGTTGGCGACTCCTAAATTTCTTTATCTCCCATAAGCGGAATTCCTTCTCACCTTTAGGGAAAGAGACAGCCGAGATCCCTTGAAATCCATAAGAAGGATGACATTCTTCTTTCTTTTTTTTGGTACTGGTGCCCACACCAACCATTAGCTACTTTCATGTATTTGGATGTTAATGCTATGTCCTAATTGATAAAGAAAATTTAGGAAAGTTTGATGCTAACTCTGATAAAGGAATTTTCTTTGGATATTCTAATATAAGCAAAGCATATAGGATCTTTAATAAAAGAACTCAAACTTTAGAAGAGTCTATACATGTTGTGTTTGATAAATCTTATCTTCACATCTCGAAGAAGAGTGTACAAAATGATTCAAATGCAAATAAACCACTTCAAGACAATAATGAAAATCATCAATATGTTAAAGATGGAAAATAAGAAAAAGAAGATGAAATAGAAAATGAAATTGTAACTTAAGATGTTGAATTAGACCTTTACAAGTAATGAAAGTTTGTCAAAGATCACCCTAAAGATCAAATCATTAGTGAACCAACTCAAAGAGTTGCTACTTGAGCATCATTGAGAAATGTTTGCAACAATCTAGCATATATATCTCAAATTAAGCCCAAAAACATTTAAGAAGCTGAAAATGATAAATCTTGGATATTAGTTATGCAAGAAGAGTTAAATCAATTTGAAAGAAATAACATTTGGAACTTAGTTCCTAGACCTAGAGAATAAAGCATAATTGGAACTAAATGGGTCTTTAGAAATAAGAGAGATGAAGAAGGAAACATAACTAGAAACAAAGCTAGGTTAGTAGCCCAAGGATACAACCAAGAAGAGGGCATTGATTATAAAGAGACTTTTGCCTTGATTGCTAGATTAGAAGCCATAAGAATGTTACTTGCCTTTGCATGCCATAAAAAGTTCAAGTTGTACCAAATGTATGTAAATAGTGCATTCTTGAATAGATTCATTTTCGAGAAAATATATGTTGAACATCTTCCCGGATTTGAAAATCATGAAAAGCCAAACCATGTATACATACTAATTAAGTCTCTCTATGGTTTGAAGCAAGCTCCTAGAGCTTGGTATGAAAGACTTAGTGTTTTCCTCACTAAAGCTGAATTTGCTAGAGGAAATAGATACCACTTTGTTTATTAAAACAAAAGGAAAAGAAATGTTCATTGTGAAAATATATGTGGATGACATTATATTTGGCTCAACAAATGAAGATCTTTGCAAGGACTTTTCAAAGTGCATGCAAGATGAATTTGAAATGAGCTTGACAGGGGAATTAAATTTTTTCTTAGGACTACAAATAAAATAATCTAAAGGAACATTTATTAATCAACCTAAGTATGTCAAAAAACTAATTAAAAGGTTTGGAATAGAGGAAACAAAATCTTTTAGTACTTCCATGAGTGCTGCTACCAAACTTGAGAAAAATGACAAAGAAAATAATGTTGACATTAAAAAAAAAAAAAATAGTGGAATGATTAGAATTCTCCTGTATCTCACAGTAAGTAGACCAGACATTATGTTTAGTTATGCTTGTGTGCAAGATTTCAAGCTTGTCCTAAGGAATCACACATAAGAGCCGTTAACAGAATCTTTAGATACGTAGTAGGAAAAATTAATATAGGACTATTATATCCTAGAAACACCTCTTTTAATCTATTAAGCTATTCAAATGCTAATTTTTCCAGTTGCAAGATTGATAGAAAAAACACAAGTGGGACTAGTCATTTTCTGGGAAATTCCCTTGTATATTGGTTTAGCAAAAAGTAAAATTTAATAGCTTTGTCCATGGCCAAAGCACAATATGTGTTAGCCAAAAGTTACTCTGCTCCAACTCTATACATGAACCAATAACTTCAAGACTTTAAGCTTAATTATGATCTAATCCCAATCAAGTGTGATAACACTAGTGCAATTAACATAAGTTAAAACCCAATCCAACACACTAGAACTAAACACATAGCTAGTAGACATCATTTCTTCAGAGATCATATGCAAAATGGTGGTGTGAACTTTGAATTCCTTGATACAAACCATCCATTAGTAGATATATTCACCAAACCACTCCAAAAGGAGAAATTTTTCTTTATTAGAAAGACCTAAGAATGATTGACCCAAAATATTTGAGTAACTAAGTAATAAAAATTCACTTCATCTTAAATTAATCAACTGACTCAGTCAAATCTATAAATAATGAATGGTTTTTAAAACGTTTTAAACTCACGCTCTTGAGACTCTTCGAATTTTCTCTTTCTCTCTCTTTTGGAAACCTCTTGAAACCATCCAAGTTCTTCCCCAAACTTCTCAATCTCTCTTCCATGACTCCCAAAACCAAAATTCCAACATCCAAATCCCTAGAAAAATGACCTAGAGAGGATTTTGATGTCGAACACTGAACAAAATCTTGCCATGACCACTAAGTTTTCATTAACACCAATATCATACAAAAGTTTAACAATGACATCAAACATCGACACGTTGAGTACAATAAAACCATTAGAACACTCTTCTTTGACTCTGAATCCATTCTAATAGGTATGCACTTTGATTACCTTGGCTGGACCAAGTTCCTTTCATCTTCCAATATTCAAGACACCCGACTCGTCTAACTTTTTTATGCTCATTTTGAGATGCCAAAGGGTCTCAATGCTTCATCATGGGTTCTTGACCATACCATCTCTCTCAAACTCGACACCATCTTTAAAATCTTTAATATCCATCGAGGGGATTTTCAAAAGTTCACTAATAAAACTTGGGTAGTGCGTGATGGATTTGATCCTCTCACGACCATACAAAAAATGTGTGGTAACCCTAACATCATTGAGGTCTTCAAACCTAAAACCTTTCAACTCACCTTCCAATCTCACCTCATTCACCACATTATAACCTACAACATTCTTTTATGTGCCAGTGGATGAAAGTTTGTCTCGTACATGAACGTGTTCCTAATTTGGTGCGTCCTTAACCATAAAAAGGTTGACCTCCTTTACATCATCATTCATCATATGAGTGATTTCCTAAAAAAGAAATGAGGCATTCTCTCATATGGCCACCAACTCACCACTTTCTTCAAACATCACCAAATTGATCTTGGTGGTGAAACCGACTTCTATATACCCATCCACATAGACATCTACTCCAAATGGAGTCTTAAGTCCATGGGTTACAATTCTATTGACCAAGGATAGGTCCCAAAACTTGCTTCCACTTCCGAGCAAAATCAAGAGACTCTCTCTTCCACTTACCCGACCTCACAAACCACATCACCTCCTCCTCCTCCGGCCCTAACTATAGACTCCTCCTCCATTATCACCTTCCTTTGGGAAATGGACTCCAACATCAGAACCCAAATTTG
Source organism: Nyssa sinensis (assembly GCA_008638375.1). Classification (NCBI taxonomy): domain Eukaryota; kingdom Viridiplantae; phylum Streptophyta; class Magnoliopsida; order Cornales; family Nyssaceae; genus Nyssa; species Nyssa sinensis. The sequence goes on along the minus strand of CM018051.1, from coordinate 41,436,318 downwards.
GACTATTGAATCCAATCTATCCAAAAATCTATCCGACATCACAAAAAGGATAAAGGCTATAAAGACCAACATCCACGTTCTCAAAATTCAAGCAAACTCTCTCTATGACCACAATGAGAGAAAGCACAGAGAAACCAAGATAGAGGTGCTCAAGGTCAAGGATACTTTTTTAACAGATCCTCAAGCACAGGCCTCCTCCTAGACAACCTAGAGTCATTTTTTTAAGGTGACAAAGGAGGAGAAGAAATAAGAGAAATAAGAAGAAGAAAAAGCAAAAAATAAAAAGTATAAGATTTTTTTTTTTGATTCAAAATCCTTATTATACTTGTATTTTTTGTACATGTTTACCATGATAAAAGATCAATACATGAATAGAAAGTATCTTTTGTTATATCTTGTTATGTGTTGTGTGTAAGTTATGTGTTTTATAATAATATTCAAATGCACAAACAAAGCATGAAAGTTGATATAACTCTCTAACCCTAAAATGAAATAACTATATATTGATAAGGGGAGATAGAAAGATATGCCAAATTAAGATGATCTATTTACTTATGTCATGAAATCAAGTTTAGAAACTGATAGGGGGAGCTTATATGCATTATTATTATGCTCTATCATTTATATTATTACTTCACTATCCGCAAAGAACATTGTTTTGTCATCATAAAAAAAAAAAGATTGTTAGCCCTAAGGTTTTCAACGAAGGGCATCTTAGTAATTTTGATTATAACAAAACATTATCCTAATGGACTAATATTTTATCCAAGTGACAATGCAAATAAGTCATTTAGGTCAAAGACGAATGATGACCAAGAAATGAAAAGTCCATTAAGTTAAAGGGTTCCACTCAAAAACATGCTTCAAGAAAAGAATCAAATCAAGTAGAATGCTCTCATGTTGAATCAAGCAAATGGACACACTCAAGCCCAACGATTCTAGACAAGTCAAGTGAAGACTTTTATTTTCCTTATTTTGGGTTTTGAGTAATTTAGGATTAGATTGATCATCATTCGTAAGTTCTTACTATTTAAAAATTATAATTTAAGAACTAGCATCAAATGGTTTTTCAAAACAAAACAGATGACATACCTTAAGTTTTGAAAAATCAAAGGTTTTGATAAAAGTACACTAAGAAAAATAAGTTAGAAGATACTCATTGCCCAAACCAGTTGACCAATTCATAGAACCAGTTGACTGATTCATAAAGGCTTATTTTTACACTGATTAAACCAGTCGACCAATTCCATGAACCAGTTGACTAAGTGCCTTTTACATAACAACCGAAGCCAAAATGTTCAAATTAGTCAACCTCTAAGGAGAACCAGACGACTGTTTTTTAAAGGCTAAAAACAGTGTACATTAGAACCAGTCGACTGATCCAAAAGACCAATCGACTAATTATTCTTAAATAATTGAACTTCAAACTCTTTAGACAATTTAGTTGACCTAATCAACCGACTATTTCTCTATCTAGTTGATTCGTTGATGATGCAATCAATTGAATTGATCTGGCAATTATAAATTCAAAATTTGAACAAACAAAAAGGGAATAAATGACTTTTTTGAAAAGTAATGGACATATTCTTTAAAATGCTATTAATAGAGGTTCTTTAGGACATTCTATGTCATCTCTTACATGCTTACACTTCTACATCTTCACTCTTGACTTTAGATCCAAATATTAAAAATCTAGATCTAAAAGTTCTACTCATCATTAAATACCCTGAGCTTAGAAAATATTTATCTATAGAGAATGGGCATCTTATTGCACCAAAACTACTCTAGAAGAGAGTGTTATTTAGTAAACATCTTTGTATCATCTCATTGAGGTGATAGTTATGGGTAGGTGCTACCCAGTGAGGTAAAAAGATATGTTTTTTTTTAGATAAGAAGGTTGCAATCTTCGCATTGTAAAGTTTGGTCTCCACCTGCAAGAAGGTTACAATAGTGGAAAAACTCAAGTGAGGATGTTTGAGTCGAGGACGTATGAAGTTTTTTGAACCTCGTAAAACTATTGTTTGCTCTCTCTCTATTGTTCATTTATTTGTGCATTTACAACTTTCATATTTAAAGTTCCTAAAAGAAACTAATATTTGCAACATACCCTATTCACCCCCCCTCTAGGGTAAATATTTGGGCAATTGTTTCTATTTTGTTTCAAAAGTTATGAATAAGGGAGACATTCTACTTCAGAAGATTGGGACTATATATAATCCTACAGATATGCTTACTAATGTGGTGATATGGGTCAACTTCAAGCAAAGTTTAGACTTGATCAACATCTCTTATATTAGAGCACCTATGGGTGTATCTAATGGTGCATTTTGGACGAAACTATCATTCATTTACTTTGTTTTAATGGTTTAGAGAATTCGGGACAGGGTGAAGATTTGTTGGGTGGTTGTCTTGAATTCACTCGAATTGCATGATGACTCATTTGTTTGTAAAATTTTCTTCGTTCGAATGGATAGGAGGTTTCCATTCGAACGGATAAGGTTTTCCTTTTTGGATGCATGTTCGGTTTCTTATATCGACATGGATACAAGTCTGGCAATTTCTAAACCTATATAAAGGGTTCTTTTAGAGTTTTGAGATTTGTACGCAAATTTATGATTATTGTATGAGGTGGGATCCACTTTGTGAGATGTCATTGGGTGTAAATTAGATTTTTAGTTTGTGAGTATTCTCTACTTTTATAATCTCTTCATTACATAGTGGATTGATCAACATTGCTTATGGATGTAAGCATCTTGTTTAACCACGTAAATCTTGTGTGTTTCTCTTTTTGTGTTTTCTTATTTTTTTTTAACTTGATGTATTGTTTGTTTATCCACTTTCGCATAACATCTTTATCATTAGGTAGCTTAACACATAACAATCAATCATATTGTACAACTACCCAACATAGGCCTACACTTACATTCGTCTACTCATACACGGCATCACATGCGCACACTCATACGTAGACCATGGTTCATTGTGCATGCATCTATATTATATCGATTGGTTAAATAAGATGTTACTTGGCTCTTATCTTTCAATTATCCAAGGCTAGCTCAAGAGATGTCTTTGGCCTTGTCCAGATTAACAATAGATAGACTTGTAAAACAATGGCCAAATATCATAGAAGGAGGTCCGGTGATAAATTCTCTAATTATGAAGTTAGTTGATGACCAAGAAAGTATGTATTTTCAATAAATGTAGTCCTGTTTATGCTGCCAATTGGCGTGAGAGAAATGCAAGTTGGTTTCGTCCATCACGCTCTAACATTTGGCATCTTATATGTGTGTGTGTGTGTGTGTGTGTCCTTGCTTTTAATACTTTAACAGTCATTGTTTCGGGTGCATTGCTTGTACATATTAAAATACTTTTATACCTTTGAAAATGTAAAACAAGTAAATAATGATATTTTATTTTTATAAATTTAACCCAACTTCTTTGGATATCTTTTACCACTTTAATTGACACTTTTTATAGTTGAAATCATCATTTTGAATAATGATTTAACTAATAAAAAACATTTATTGAAATGATGATTTTAATTTTATAAAATTGTTCATTTATGATATGCTCCAAAATAATCAAACTATGAGATCAAGACACGTGGATGTCATGAACTGATCTGGCAAAAGATTTAAAGGCATAAATTATTGAACTCAATTAGCACTTCGACGTGGAATTAGGACTAACACGAAGTCAGATTGTTTCCTAGTAATTGTCACATCCCAAACCCCACCCTATGTAGATTAGGGATAATGATCGTCCAGTTAGACACCCCGCCAATAGACTATCCTTTTGTAGTATATTGATGACGTGTCTAACCAAAGATCTCTTTACATATCCAAGTAGATTATATTCGATCATATAAAATCATGTAGCAAGATCTACATATGTAAAAAAATTGTTTGAATGCAGTCTCACTTGCAAAGCATAAGTAACATTACATCAGAGTTACAATAATATGAGCCCAATATTATATTACACATAAGTCTCAAAACTATTACATCATTAGTGAAAATCATTCACATTCTATTCTTACTCTAAGTTGTCACATTAATCTGCTATTTGTCTCCTCAGGTTGATATCTTTATAGGTAGGATACTAATGCTCTTTTAGCTAGAATCTCTACTTCTCATAACTTACTAGCATCTGGATCTGTAAACTTCTTAGTCATTCTCGAAAATATACAAGATAAAACCCTGTGAGATTTGTGAAAAACTCGTAAGTAACACAAGTTCCTTGTCATGAGTTTCTAGAAACCCCTTTCATAAACTTTTATAACTTTCATGGATAGCAATAGAAAAGAAATGTACTAAAAGCTACTGGAACTCTTAAAACATATTCATATAATTGTGAGTTTGCAAGATACACTATGAAATCGAGTAAGAGTTCATGCCAGTCTAGTTTTGCAAGATAAATCATGATATCATAAAATCTATAACTGTAAAAGTGAGTGAAAAGTAATACATGCTAAACATCTTAATAATGGTTATCTCTGGGGACCATAATTGTCACCTTGGTGACAATACTGTAATTTAGAGCTCTAGGTTTACATGGCGTACTAGATTCAGACTCCGGACCAAGTCCTCGCTATATGACTTATCTAAAGTCTACCGACTCTTATCCTCCGACAAGGTCCGTCAGGCGAGTAAAACTAAAACATGTTTGGAAAATTTTTATTGAGCTATCCATTGTCACGCCCCGAATTCCAGACCGAACCCAAGGACGCGACTGGAGCGAAACAAAAGAAGAAAATAAATATTAAAGTAAATAAATAGACGAATAAATAAATAACTAACCATTCAACTAATTTAACTGATCTACTAATATAGATACAAGCCTATTCCACTAACTTAACTATACATCCATTAATACACATACATTCCCGTTTTAAAAAAGTTTCGGCAGAACCTCCTTTGTTTTTCGAGTCTTTTTCTCCCTGATAAACACAATACATCATATATATATACAAACAGTCACAATCCATCCTCACTCGATGGCCACAACTTTATCAAAGTTAAATACACATCGCCTACTTATACAATCCATCACGTCTACTCCTACATTTAAACTAAAAGATCACAAATTCAATATCTATTACAATATACAATGCCATTTCCATTCTTTTCAGAAACACATCAATCTTTTATAATATCAAAATACGTCCCAAGGGCCCAAATATTCTTCTACAGTCAAGTCTCCTCCACTCGGCTAGACTTCCTCAAGCCTCAGGTGTCGAGAATGTCATCTGAAATATGGTTCCCACGAATGGGTCAGTGCCAACATGCTGGTATGGTACGATACTAATGCAAGGAATAAAATTAAGTCGTGGTATGTGCAAGTGTACATGTATATCTACATGCCTCCCTAATCATTCATACAATATGATGGCAATGTACAAACTACATCTGTATAAAAACCCTATATCACGTTTACAAATTCATCAACACAATGCACAAGTAATATGCATGACACACCCATGCATCTCAATGTCACACCCATGTCTCGCTTCACGGTTCTTCCCCGTTAGCATGCAAGTACCAATATATGTCTTGTAAAGATTCAAAAATTTGGAATAAAAAAAATTTTTTTTTTAGAACACTGCGAATGTCCTTAATTCCTAATTAATTTAAATTTTGAAAAAAAAATAAAATAAAAATAAAAATATGTGTAATAGTATATATGAATAAAATATTAATATGGTATAATATATATATATATATGGGTGTGTGGTGGAAAATGAATAAAAGAAGAAACAAAAGAAAAGAGAAAGGAGAAAAGAAGAAAAGGGGCGTGCAGGTCTCGGTGAGGGAGAGCGACAGAACAGGGGAGGAGGAAAGGGAGAAGAAAAGAGAGAGAAAAAGGAAGGAAAGAAAGAGGGAAAGAGAAACGGACGGGGCTGCGGACGGCGGTGGTCGCGAGGGGGGAGATCTGGTCGACGGCCATCGCGTCTCGCGTGTCCAAGCTCGCGTCAGAGTGCGACGGGTTTCGAATTTCCTGGGGCGATTGGAGATGCGTGTTGCGGTTTGGAGGGAGCCGCGGGGCTTCGTGGGAAAAGTCCAGCAGGTTGGTGCGGCGGGCGGCTAATCGACGGTGAGTAATTTGGTGAAGAAGATCGAGGCAAGGGGGGCGACGGGTTTGCGACGAATTTTGGATTGCGACTGGGGTTACGATTCTGTGATTTGTGTTGCGATTTTTTGTGTGTTGCGGATTGGATGAGGTTGCGGTGTGTTGGTTTGTGGGGTTTCCCTGTTTCTACCATTTCAGTTGAGAACAGAGGAAGTTGAGGAGCAGTGGTAGGGTCGGTTGACTTGGGTTTGGGTTGGTTTTCTCTCGGCTGAATCTGGTTTACGCCAGGGTGTTGGGATGTTCTGGATATCGTGTCGTAGCATGAGAAATCGAACCGTAGCAGTTGTTTTGTTCGGATTGTGGTGATTTTGGCTCAATGGTAGCAGTGTATTAGTGTATGTGTTTATGTATTGTTAGAGCAAAGGGAAAAACTAAAAAAAAAAGGGAGAGGGCCGAGAATTTTCAGAGTTGAAATATGGCTGCTGTTTAAGAAGGCAGTTTCGGTCCAAGGGGCGGTGCTTGGTCGCCGAGTGGATCGAGTTTGTGGGTCGATTTGGTGCAGCAGGTTCGGTGGGCGCCGTTGGTCACTGAGCTGAATCTTGAGGCTGTTACTGGAGTTGCGTCGGGTCGAGTTTGTGCAGGTGGGAATTTTTGATCCAGCCGTGTTGGAGATTGAGGCCACGGTGGATTGTTCCGACATGTTGGAAGCTTGATATAGGTGTGAAATTGTAAGGGATCAATGCGTATATGTTGGTGTGTATAGTGGCGCAGAGATGGATGGAGACCAGAGGGAGCGTTGGAGAGATCAAATCAAAGGCAAATGTTGAGGGTTCGTATTGGTGGATGTTACGGCTGTTGGGTGGTGATTGAATTTGTGGATGTATTGAAGGCAGTGTAAGGAAGGTTACGGCAGCTTGGATTGGAGAATGGAATTGATGTTTTGTAATTGTGAAAGTCTTGGTTGATGTGAGTGTGGCTGTTTGGGTTGAAGCAGAGCAGGAGATTGAGCGGGTTAGATGTTACGGTTGTAGCTCGGAATCATGAATGGCTACGGCTAGGGGAGTTATGGTGCGAGGTGGTGTTTATGTGTACGTATGTATGTAGCGATTGAACTTGTGGAATGGTTCAGGTGTAGATCGGGAATTGAGAATCAAATTGGAGTTATGTCAGGGGCAAAATCACGTTGGGTCAAGAGGTGTTGTTTTTGTATAGCTTGTTGGTTTATGATTGCTGTGATGAATGGAAAGGTTTAAGTGTGAATGATGCTTGGTGTTGGATGGCTTGAGCTCCAAATTTAAATAGTTGGTGAATGTGAGTACTGTAGGAGTGCTGCAGCACCTGTTGTTCAAGATGGATTGAGTTTAATGAGAAATTTAAATACTAGTCTTGTCGATGTGATTTTGGAGTGGGTTTGTTGATCAGGTTCTGTGGCTGGTGTTCATGGGTTGAAACAGTGGCTTGGAAAGGGCGGATTGTGATTAGAATTGGATGGGTGATTGAGAGGATTGATTCACATGAGGAAGTTGCCAGAATTGCAACCTGGTTAGAAAAGTTACAGTTGGAAGATGGCTCACTCAATTTCAAACAGAGAAGTTATTGTCCGTTCATCTAGAGGGTTGACTGAGCCTGGAACTTTATTCAAAAACTTAATGGCCATCCTTCGCAATGTTGTTATATGTTATGATGGCACGGTGAGGAATGTATGTAGTAATTCGATTATCCGATTTGAGTATGGGAAAAAGGTTGAAGAAGCTGATAAAACTGGATTTAAAATGGCTGGCCAACTCGATCAACCTGCCGGTGTGTTTCCTTCAACTGCTGAACCATGTACTGGAGATCAACCTCAAAGTCGGGATGCACAAGGGTTTGGTTCACGCTTGACTGCAAATTCTCCAAAGATTGGCTGAGTGGAGATAAGCATAAGCTTGATATGATTCCATTGGAGGACTAAGTTACTTACGGGTTGATTGGATTGCATAGTGGACACCGCTTAGTAGCGTTGTGACCAACCCTATCAGGTATGATATTTTACTAACGTGAGAAATGAGGTTAAGCTTAGGAGTATTTGATAAGATGATCGAATGTTCTCTATGCGTAATTGCTATTAGGAAACCACTTAGAATTTGATTGTTTATATGCTTACGTGTTCTTTATGAATCTGTGGGTGTTATGATTTACTTCTTGAGTTGTCATCATATGTGGTTTATGTTTTAGAAGGATCGCTGATATTGCGACATGTAGGTTTGCATAAGTGTTAGGGATTGATCGAGTATGACACGTAGATTTGCGGATGAAGTCTTGTGATTTAAATGCTATTGTTAATCTTAAATGTGATACATTATTTACAGCATGTTGCATATGCTTAAGAAAGGGATGTTTCATTTGAACTGTATCATTGCAAGATGAAATCATGGCATATTGGCATCGTGTGATTTCTTGAAAGCATAGTGTGGGTCAGCACGAGGTGCTGGTGCATTATGAGGGTGCAGATCCTGTGGTGAAAAACCCAAAATTGGCCATTAGGTACTCGCATACCTGACGGGTTCCGGACCGTGAAGCGAGACATACGTGGCGGTACTCATGCCAGCGGGGAAGGACCGTATCATGAGACATGGGTGGGCATAGAGTTGCATGGGTGTGTCACGCATACTGATCATATACTACATACTGTTCATGTACTGCCATAATGATATCGAATGCCATATAGAAATAACTGTACACTTGCACATGCCACGCCCTTAATTTTGTTTCTTGCATTAGTATTATATCATACCAGCATGTTGTCGCTGACCCATTCGTGGGCACAGGTTTCAGATAAAGCTCCTGGCACGCGGGACTTGATGAAATCTTGGAGAAAGGAGAGGAAATGAATTTGGAAGAATATTTGGGCCCTTGGGGCATATTTAGACATTATAAAAGATTGGTGTATTTCTGAAAAGAATGGAAATGACATCGTATATTGTAATAAATAATGAATTTGTGATCTTTTAGTTTAAGTGTAGGAGTAGACGTGATGGATTGTATAAGTAGGTGATGTATATTTAACTTTGATAGAGTTGTGGCCATCGAGTGAGGATGGATTGTGACTGTCGTATATATATATGATGTATTATGTTTATCAGGGGGAAAAGGTTCGAAAAACAAAGGAGGTGCTGCCGAAATTTTTAGAAAATTAAAGAACTCTATTTAATTTGTCATAAATTCATAAATCTGTTTAATTATCTTTTATTTTATTTACTTTCTGTTCGTCAGTCGCACCTCGGGTTTCGGTCAGAAATTCGGGGCGTGACATGTCTCGCTTTACGGTCCGGACCCCGTAGGCCTGCGAGTACCTAATGGCCAATTTTGAGTTTTTCACCACAGGATCTGCACCCTCATAATGCACCAGCACCTCGTGCTGACCCACACTATGCTTTCAAGGAATCACACAATGCCAATATGCCATGATTTCATCATGCAATAATACAGTTCAAATGAAACATCACTTTCATAAGCATATGCAACATGCTTTACATAATGTATTACATTTAAGATTAAATCACAAGACTTCATCCAAAATCTACGTGTCATGCTCGATCAATCTCAACACTTATGCAAATCCACATGTCACAATATCAACAATCCTTCTAAAACATAAATCACATAGGACGACAACTCAAGAAGTAAATCACAACTCCCAAATAATCATAAAGAACATGGAAACATATAAACAATCATGCAACCAATATGCACATCAATCCTAATTTAATTCTATTCCTTACTTATTAAAGTACCATACCTGATCGGGTTCTCTCAACCCTAAGAAGTCATGTCCACTACGTAGTCTAATCAACCAGGTTCATCTTTAGTCCACGGTTCGGAAATTGAAGAAAACACACCAGCAGGTTGATCGAGTCGGCCAACCATTTTAAATCCAGTTTCATCAGCTTCTTCAGCCTTTTTCCCCCAAGCAGATGATGATCCTGACAGATTTTGTCTCTTTATCATCCCATCCATCAGATATTGAAGAACTTTCCCAACCATCTCATCCCACAATCTGAACTGAATTATGCGGGTTCTCTATTGGATAGTCAAACTCAACAGTGTCAGTAGATGGTTCATACCCTTGTCATCACTTCTTCTACCAGAACCCCGTTAACTTCATCAATTCTCATCTGCACCGCAGCAGTAATTCCCAAGGCTATGGTCTGACTCACAGCAGCATTTCTTTCAAAAATGTTGGTAATTGATCCATGGAATCCTTCAGATAAGTCACATACCAAGGGGTAGCTTCAGCAACCATACTCTATTCCACCTCTGTTGCTACTGCACTCCCCTGCAATTTCCTTTCAATTATTCACAGCAATTTCCATGAATATGCCCAACTAGATACTTCTTTCCACACTCATCACTCTGCTGTTCTCACCTGGTCTAATAGCTGCTAATGGCTAAAGCCTCACACAACCAACAGGATTCTTTACTTGACAGTGGCAGTTATGATGCAAATCAAGCTAGCTGCTTCAGAGTTTGGCATCAATTGTTTGGAGCTATCACTACTGTAGCTGACACATACTTGGAATGCATCTTGTAAATTAGAATAAACAGCCAGTGGGCAACAAACTCTTGTTTGTTTGCAGACAACTCTCCACCAGAACCCATAAAATAATTTACGATCCTATTTATGCCAGAACCCCCTCTAATTAAATACTGGAAATCAGAGGCAATTCGATCAGGAAACCGCTTACTAATTCTCAACTGCTGCTCCAACCGTTCCAATTCTGCGGCACCCAACTGTAACCCCTCTAACCAGCTCCATTGACCGCCAAGTCCATCAGTCACTTGCTCCTTCCATTGCCTATAACTCCCTCTCACTAATTTCAGAACCCCAACCAACACACTACACAACTTTTTCCTCGAATCTGTAGAAATCGGTGCGATTCCTTACAGGTTCACCAATCTATGAAGCTCTCTGTTCTCAACTGGAAGAGGCAGAAACAAAGGAAATCCCATTTTGTCACTCTGTACTACTGTCCCTCTGCTGCCGTTTGGCTTTCACAACTGCTTCTGTTACTGCTTGAGCACACACCAGCCACGGAACAAGTCCCAATTCTTGGCATATTTGAACCTCGATCTGCATCTCCCCCTTATTTCCTCTGTACCACTACATAAACTCACCCACGTATATAAATATCTACACAGAACGACTGCACCTACATTCACCCGCACACATAAATTCCTGTTGTACCGTTAATGCCGTCTCACCTGCTGCATGGCTACACAAACATGCACATATATATATATATATATCTCTGCACCGCTACCTGTATACACAAACACAAACACAACCATATATATATATATATATTTGTATCTCTGCAAATTCCCCATCTTTCACGGATGAGCAAATCTGAACCCAAGCTGGAACAGAGCAGCAACAAAAAGAACCTGTTCGGGTGTCGAAGGTGAGCCAACCGTTGGACAATCACAAAGCACAAGTTCGGTTCTGGTTGGGGATTCACCGTGCGACGATCGGAGCTCCCCTCTTCTGCACCGACTTTCTCTCCCTCTCTTCTTTCTCTCCCCCTTTCTCTTTTTCTCTCTTTCTTCTTTCTCTCTTTTTCTTTTCTTCTGTTTTCACGCGACCAGCCCCTTGTTTTGTTCCTATCTCTATCTCGGTTTCTCTTTTAATTTCTCTCTACACTCAAACACACACCACACATTATATGTCCATTTCCCAAGGTTGCCGACACTTCCCCTTTATATCTCTTTTTTTTTTTTTCAATAATTTCCTTTAGAAATTTTACGGACATATATATATACATATATATATATATGTAAATATAAATTTATAATTCGTATCAATCCTATGGATTTATCCTGGCACTTCGTAAACCGATTTAAATATTTTATTTTATTTTATTTTTTTTTCAAGTCTCTACATCCATGCTATAAAATATTTAAAGAAATACTACTTAAAAGTATGCAATTCAAATATTTGTCACAGTATTCAGAAACTGTCATAAAGCTAAAACATTTAACATAGTAATCTGAAAATTGTCATAAAGTTATAAAGAACTGTATTTCATGAAAAATGTCTTCATTTTAAGGTTTAAGGTTACTCGCATATGGTCTAGAGTCCATAGTTACTTGCTTATTTGACTTGCATCTATAGTTATCTTGTTTTCATTCCTCTTCTAGTGATCATAAGTCATGGATTAAAATATATTAATACTAGATCAGTATATATCTCAGCTTAAATCTTTCTTACTTAAGGTTTTTAGTCTTTTCGAAACTCAATCTTTTTATTTAGGATTCTCGTATGGTCTTTAATTAGGGTTCCTAATACTTCTTAGTTCATTTGGTGGCTTACTTTAGCCCTTAGGGGCCTTTTGGTCATTTTTTCTTTACATATCTTATACTAGTTAGTACTTTATTTATCTTATAATCATAAGGTAGGTCCTTTTTTCACTTTCTAAGTTCGTCTAATCGCTTAATTATGCTTTTAGGGGCAATTTGTACCATTTTTATCTCGTGTCTTAGGTACTCAATTGTCTTAAACCGAACTTATTTTCATATTCAAAAGCTCCTATAAACATTGGTATTGGCTCTTGTTTGCTTTCTATATTCTTCTGGTAGCTTTATTAAGTCTTAGGAATGTACTCGTCATTTTTTAGTTTGTTTCAGCGTTCTATTCTTTTCAAACAGATATCACCGTTAGTTTTGGAATGTCAAAGATAATAATTTTAGCCCTTTTCGGAGCTTAATTAGCTTTCTTGTAGCTTACTTTAGGTCTAGGGGTATTTTCATAATTTGGTGCTTTCATGTGGGACCGCATTTGAGTGTCCGAATACTTAATTTGCCTTCACTATTAGCTTATTGTTTGCTAATTATTTTCCCTTGACTGCTTCTTAAGCCTTTTAGGTCTTATGAGAGTGATTTATATTCATTAATCATTATTTTAAGGGTGCATTTCTTAATGAACTATACTTTCTGAGTCTCATTTGGTTAAACAGACTCCACCACTAAGTTTAGAACAGTCAAAAAGACTTAAGTATGAAGTTTCATAATTTTTTGTATTCGTTTGACTATTTAAATAAAGCTGCAAAGTTGTACTAAATGTGTCTACCAATCTTCATTTATATATTTAAAAAATTCATTTACTAAAAAGGACTCTATCATTGAGTCCAAGGCGTTGAGAAACCCTAATTAGGCTTTTCTGGATCTTAATTTGGGCATATATAGGATTAATTACGTTAAATATAGTTTAGGGGTATAATTGTTTTTTTTTTTTTTTGCATTTGTTTTCGGGAAAAATTGTCATTTTGACAATATTAGGGGCACTTTTGTAATTTATAAAAAATTTAGGAGCTTGGATGTAATTTTTGTAATTTACTATTTTAAAATAATCATTTTTCTAATTTATGAGGATATTTTTGAATTATTTTTCTTATTAATTGGCCCATAGTATAATTTAATTAAACTATTGATGGCTCTTTTATAATTAATTTATTTACTAATTTGGAATTAATTTTAGAATCCCTACTGTTTAGAAATTAAAAATCCATTTAATTGGAATTAATTTCTAATTAGTTATCAATTCGGAATTAATTTAATTCATATTCTAGAATTGCTTAATGCCAAGCTTATCAATTTGGCAATAGGGATAATCCTATTTCCGTAATCTGCAATTTTGATTTCTTATACGCATAACCAAACAGTCCTAATTTGATTTTAAAATAATTAACCTAACTCCCAAAACAACGACGTTTCACTAACCTATACGCACGTTTCGATCGGGTTAACCCAAACCCGAATCTGACCTGGTTCTATTCATCGTCTTCCCCCAACTTAGAGTTACTGTAGCTGAAACCCTAAAAGTTTTCTTTCCTTTTTTGTTGCATTGTAGGTCTCGTTTTGATTTGTTTTCAATCCCTATAGTCTTCTAGGTCCTTTCACTCAAATTCTCTCGTTGGTTTTATGGATCATATCAGGCTTAAAAGCTTGATTCGACAACCCATGGCCCAACTAAATAATTTTTTCATATCTCACATCACTAAATCGAACATGGTTTGTTATGTTGTGACCCTTGGAACACGAGGTTTCATCCTATGCCTATAAAATCAAGTTTGGAGTGCCATTTGAAGGGATTTGTTTTTGGACCCAAGTCTTTACCTCGACCCACTTGGCCATCTGTGAGCCAACTGATTAGGACTTAGTGGTTTTGTGATCCTCATGGGATCTACTTAAAGTTCCAAGTTTTGAAAACCGATTTGGTTTCCATTGATTCAGACCCAACTCTCAAGGTCTGTTAATGGTGGTTTCAACTTTTAGGGTTCAATCTCTAGGTTTTAAGCCATCTAATAGTGTTATATAATCTCACAGTAACATTAAAAGTGAAAGGAATCGAAAAGGATAACCCCGTACTTGATTGGAGCTTAACCTGATTGCTTTTTCTTCCTTCTTCCTCTTTCGGTTTCCAGTTGGCTTCCCTTGTTCTTCTCAGTTTCTCTCTCTATTTATCTCACTATTTCATGATTAGTAGAGTTCTAAACTTAATCTATTTAAGTTTTTTCACATTTCTCTCTCTACTTCCATGAACACCAATCACTGTTGGTCTCTTGAGTCGGTAGCCACAGGACTGTAGCAATTACAGCCAGCTTCCATGTGCCAACCGCCCACCCATGTGATGTGCGAGTGGGTTGAGGTGGTCCCAATCGTTACACCAAATCAGCTAACTCTCTTAACTTTACCCACACACACACACTCTTACACCCGTATGCACACACATACTAACATACATCTCTCTCTCTTTCTCTCTCACGATTGTGTGTGTATGTGTGTGTGTGTGTGTGTGTGTATATATAGACACCATTTTTGGTTCTATATATATACTTAAGTATATATCTATTTTGTGTGTATGTGTGTATATATATATATATATTGATATACCACAAACAGACACACCAATCACCTTGAGACACGTGTGCTTATAAAGCCAATAAACTTGGTCATACAGAGCAGTCACAGCCTTCAGGGCATTCTCATATACATATTCTACAGAGCCGATAAACTCGGTCATACAGAGCAGGCGGAACTTCCAGGGCATCCTCATGCACATATCCTTCAGACCTTATGCTCTGGGCAATATTCGCTCAATATTTCGTATGGTTCCGACCTTATGGTTTCCTTAATAACTGCCAAGCAGGGAATAAGGAAACAGTCTTCAACAAGGAAACTACTATCTATGATTATCTCTATCTACGATACAATACTCTACAAGGTAACTGCAATCTCCGATGATCAAATCCCTATATTCATGGCTCCGAATCCTAATCAACTTAGGAAGGCCACGATCTATAAATTAAACCCTAAAAGTACGCTTTATTTTCATGCTCATTCTTTGGCTTTCAATACAGTATTTTCAATTCAGTTTACTTACTTAAGCATCGGAGCAGTTACCGCCGGAGCCAATCTGGTGGTCCTCTGATCCCCTTTTTGAGTGTTCTACAGGTCGCGGAGCCCAGATTTATTGCGAGCCGAAAAGTGCAGCATCAGTTTGGCGCCGTCTGTGGGAACGACTAATCTCCGAGTGCTCTATTCATAAACTTATCTTTTTCCTCACCGGAAAACCATGGCCCCAAATCTCTGACCGCAACAGAATACTCAGAATCCATAAAGCTCTCAACGTCGGCCGCCTGTTCCACGAGCAAAGGGGCCAACGATTGATCCCATGCGACAAGAGATCGAATCAATCAAACGACACAATGAACTAGTGCAGGAACAGTTGCTTGCCATAACTAGAACACTGGCAACGCTCACACAGAATCAAGGGACGAGTCCTCTTAACCTGCCGGTCAACATTGCTGCGGGAACACAACCCCCTATTACCATTGAGAATGAAGAGCCCCATGAGCAGGCTCCAAATAACTAGCCTGGGCATCCCTAGGGTGTTGCTTGCGTTGGCAGAGATCCACAGCCGTCAGCAGCCCCAGGTTGGGGAACATCAGCCTTCGTCCCTAACGTCCATTACTGGAGCACTACTAGAGCCCCGACTCCAAGGGCTTCGGGAGCACATCCGGCACCATAGGAGCCTCATCCCCAAGTAGCACCAATTCCTCCAGTTTGGAACCCTCTTCCGTCCGAGGGACGTACTCAACCCGACTACCCTGAAAACGAGGCTGTAAGACAAGGTTCACAAGATGTCCGGTTCAAAGACCCACGGAGGGTAGAAGAAATTACCGAATCTATGGACCGAACAATAGCTTTGAGAGGTGCCCAGAACCCTCCAAAGCAAGACGAGTTGGCCAGGCTGCTCGGAAGACTTGCCACTCTATTCACTCACGCCATCATGTCAGAAGAAAGGCCCAGAAAGTTTATGGTGCCAAAGTTTACCCTGTACGATGGGACTGGAGACCTAGGAGATCATCTCTCACACTACTAGCATACGATGGCCCTCCACGGAGCCTCTGATGCTTTTATGTGCCGAACCTTCATTACCAGCTTGAAGGGAACTGCTTTGAAATGGTTCCACCACCTCCCTCTGAACTCAATTACCGGCTTCTATGAGCTCGGTAGGCAATTTCTGGACAGATTTATGACCAGCAGAAGGCTCAGAAGGGGACCAGAATTCTTGTTAAATGTCAAGCAGACTAAAGAGGAGTCCCTCAGTGCCTACATTGCGCGCTTCAATGCTGAACTCATGGAGATCACCGACTGCAGCCCAAGATTCCTTGTAGCTACCTTGATTGCTGGACTTACTCACGGTGGCTTCAAAGATTCCTTGACCAAAAGCCCTCTTGCCGACATAGCGGCATGAATGGATCGGGCCAGGAAGTACATCAACTTGGAAAAAGCCAACTGCACATCCTAGAAGGGCAAAGAGTAGAACCAGAGGGATAATCCGAAGAGGGAGGATCACAAGAAGGAGGACCACAGAAGAGACTCCAGCAAGAAGAGGGCTAGGAGTCCAAAAAAAAGAACAACACCCAAGGCTATTTACAATTCCGGACCAAGGGAGTTCACTAACTTTACCCCTTTGAACACTACACCGAACCAGGTACTCCAACAGATCCGAGATCGGGAAAACCTGAGATGGCCGGAACCGATCAAAGGAGATCCCAGCCTTCGGGACCAAAGTAAGTACTGCAATTTCCACAAAGATCATGGATATACGACTAACTCATGCAGGACCCTTCGATATGAGATAGAGCAGCTTATAAAGAAGGGGCGTCTTCGGGAGTTCGTCAAGTAGGACGGAAGGTAGAACCCCCAAGAAGACAAGCCTCAACAATGGCCAGACCAGAGGCCCGAGCAGAGACAGGAGCAGAGGGAAGGACGAAACGAGCCTCAAAGGCAGAAAAACCATGTCATTTATGTCCTCCATGCAGACTCCCCTACTGTCACGACCCGAAACCCACCCTATGCGGATCTCGTGTCGTGGGGCCGACCCAATGGCCGTCCCTACTTTTTTCATTCTTTTACCAATGATAACAATAAGAAATATAACCATAAAATTAAAGTGCGGAAATCTTAATACATCATTGTTTCAAAACTAAATAAGTTTGACAATCCAAACGTAAACCAACATAACTTAAACATAAACTATTGTTTTAGGTGGTGAGTGCATGGGAGAACTACTGTATTCTACTGTGCTCCTTAACCGTCTCCCTACGCTCTGGATCTCCTACTGTGGTTCCATAACATGCTCACCTGAAAAAATTTAGTAAGGGGTGAGCTACAAACTCAGTAAGTAGAAGCCTATCCCCAATACGGGTGGGGATGACATAAATGAATACAAGTTAAGGTAACATGATAGCCAGTCATGATAACGATTTCAGTCAACTGTAAAATGCCTCAATGGCCAATAAATGACAAGGTACAATAACGGTCGAAAGTACCAATGAATGACAACATACAATAACCGTCAAGAGTAACAACGTAGCATGAATATAGAATAGGCTCAATGAATACAATCAATATAAATACTGCCACAATGAAACGGTCACAATCAAGTCCAATAAACAAAACCAATCAACATAGAACTATATCAATTAACATGGATGATGCCTTTACTCTGTTCAGGGTTTGGCAGACCCTCGGTCATTTGGGGCCCGGCATACCCCCATTAACATAAATGCATACAAAATGCCCATTAACCTTACTGCGTAAAAACGCCATAATTGCCATAAGTCTTTTTGACCCGTAGGTCCAATAAATTGACCCGAAGGTCCCAGTCAATCAGATAGCATCAGATGGGTAATGTGACTGAGCACAAAACCCGGCACTTAACATAAATTAAGATTCTATAGTATTCCATATGAATGTACAAAACATGGAACATCATAACATAACATACAGTAAATGGATATCAATGAAATGAATCAGTCATGCAACATCAACCAATAGGCATCCACCAGGTAGAACAATATCCATGGTAGGAAACAATGATAGTGAATACATATATGAGTACAAGGTTGGTAGTAATGAAAAGAACGTGGCTTGGAAACCACGTATCAAAGATAGGAATCCACTTACCTCATCAACGTCTTAATATCCCGTGACTTTCTCTTTTCCTTTTGAGTTGCCTATAAATCAATAAACACGTTTCAGCTTTCATATCATTTACCGAATTTATGCCTCGTTATTCTAAATACCTCCCTTACTAATTTATGTTTTACGATTTCCATTTTAAACTTAATTTACCCAAGGGCAAAATGGTCATTTACGTGTCTCTACTTTTTGGGTTCTGTTTTCATAATTTGGACCTCACCGTTGAGTCCAGTAGGTTTGAATTAATAAAAATTCACTATTTACTTAACTAAATCGGAGTCCGTTTGACTTACCTTTGACGTAGGGGCATTTTGGTCATTTTGGCATTCTACGGTTATTTTATTTTTTTGGGACTCCGTCTCGTAAAACGGACCTCACTATTAAATTCAGAGGGTCCAAAATAATAATTTTTCATTATTCGTTCTACTAATTTAGTCGTCGAAATTAAATTTAAAATTTATTAATTTAAATCATTTATTTAAATTAATTAATATGAATAATACATATCGTATTTGAGCCCAAACAGACCACATGTGCCTTGGTGGCACAGTGGCTAAGCTTCTTACCTTTTCCCCTTTGGTCACAGGTTCAATTCCCTGCCCATACCAATTTTTCCATTCTTTGTTATTACATTTTTAATTCTCTTTTTTTTTTTTTGTTCAAGTTTAACCCAACCATTGGATAGCTCTCCTTTCTAACCAAACACTATCTAAACTCAAATTTAAAAATTTACACATGAAGTACAAGTGTTGGGCAGTCATCTGAATGGGTGGGTCGGGTCAGACCCGACCCGGTTTGACCAAAATAAAATCACAAAACAGCAGCCGCGCAGCAGCCTATGCCTGCGTACAGTTTGTCTTCTTCGTCAACGGCGACTCGCCGGTGACGGGTTTCTTGCGTTTTTCAGCGGGATAAACACCTACGAGTTATGGGCAACTCAAATCTATCGTCGGATTTCAAATCGGAGTGCCGGAGCACTCCCAAAATGGCCGGAACAGTGGCGCACCTGGGGCTGTGCGGTTTTTTCGGCAGCCCCTTTCCCTTCCGTTTTTTTTTCATTTTCTCCTACGGTTTCAATCCCAATTTGATTCTAAAATTTACCTATACCCAAGAGAATTAATTCCCCATGATCTAAACCAATTAACCCCAACAAAATCTCACAACCCGATCTATTTTTTCTTCTCTGTTTTTCACCGTTTTCCCAGTTTCCGTTCTGTTCTTTTTTTTTTTTTTTTTCTTTCCTTAATTCAATTTCAACACCAACTATATTCCATGCATCAATTCAGTTCTATGCTTAACAAAATTCTATATCAACATAGTAATTCATGCTTTAAAAATATTAAACACAGAAATGAATCTCACTCACCCAACGCGCGTACAGTGTTGTCACTGATTTCTCTTCCGAATTCACTGCCCAATCTGATTTTCTTGGCTCGTTTCCTCCTCCGCTTCTTTCTCAACTCACGCACGGTGCCCGTTGGCCTATCTCCTCCTTCTTCTTCCTCTTTTCCTTCCTTTTCTTCCTCTGTTCTAAGCGACCAGCCGTCCCTGCTCTGTTTTTTTTTTTTTTTTCTTCTTTCTTCTCTTCTTTCTCTGCTTCTACGGCTGTATATACAACCAAGAGACACGGTTTTTGGAAGAGAAACCGCCCCTTCTCGATCTCTCTCCCGCGCCCTTCCAGATTCTACACTTCAATTCCCCTCCATCCGTTTTTTTTTTTCTTCTTTTCTTTTTCCTTCGGTTACACCAATTACACCACACACACATATCTATATATATATTTATATATAGCCGTATGTATGTACACATATATATATATATGTTGTCTACATATTAATTTCCTAATTAGTATTTTATTTCAAATTTTCTTTTTTTTTATTTTGTTTATTTATTTTCTTTTTATTTCTAAATTTTTACTTTACTTATTTATTTATTTATTTATTTTTAATTCTTATTTCCTTTTTATTTTCCATTTTGTTTTCTCCCCTTTTTAATTTTATTTCTTTTATTATTGTCATCCGTTTATCGTGACCTTCATCCGTACATTCCCATTATTGAAATTTAACCAAATTTATTTCGTTATCGTAACATTAGACCATATTGGCTCGGTTACAATGGGTCAGGGTATTACACCTACTACAAGGATGTCTAACAGGGCAAGGAAGAGATACGCTCTGGAGGCCAGGGCTGCCCCAGACGTATTACGGATCTCCATCGTTGAAAAGAGGCTCAAACCAGCACCGGAGATCCAATTCACTGAACAAGACCTAGCAGGGGTGCACTGCCCTCACAGTGATGCCCTTGTCATCACTCTCAAAATTGCCAACTTCGAGATCAGAAGGGTCCTGGTTGATACCGGCAGCTTCGTCAATATACTATTCCATGAGCCACTCAAATAGATGGGGATGGACCAAGACAACATCAAGCCTACTACTGCCGTGATGGCAGCTTTTAATGGCAATCTCAGTATCCCATTGGGAAGAATCGACCTTCCTACTACTGTAGGAGAGAAAGAAGGGCAGAAAACCACCATCTCAGAGTAAATGGTGTTGAATATGAAATCTCCCTACAATGTTATAATTGGGAGACCATAGTTGCACCAGATAGGGGCGGTCACCTCGACCCTCCACCAATGTCTGAAGTATGTCCACAATCAGAACGTTCACTCTGTTAGAGGGTGTCAGCCGACTTCCCGGGAGTGCCATGCCATTGCACTCAAGGAGAAGGCTACCAAATAGCAATTACAGTACACTCGGGACTGTATAGATCCAATTCTCACCCACACTCCCGAGGAGGAAGGTTGCCCATCCAGCATCGAAGAACCCCTGAGCCCAAGGGGATGGGACAGCCGAGCCAAACCCATTGGCGAGCCCATCAAAGTGTTGGTCAGTTCAAAATCAGAGGGGCGTTATTTGTACATCGGCCCAGACCTGACACACACCGAGCAGGAAAAGATAGTTAGGTTTCTGAAAGACAACCTCTCTATGTTTGCTTGGGAGACCAAAGATATGGAAGGTATAGATCCGAACCTCATAACTCACAAGCTGATGGTAGATCCAGATCACCTACCAATTAGACAGAAGAGAAGGCCGATTGCTCCAGAACGGCATCAAATCATAAATGAGGAAGTCCAGAGGCTGCTTGAAACCAGGATGATACGAGAAGTGTTCTACCTCGAGTGGCTAGCCAACACCGTCCTGGTCAAGAAGAAAAATGGTAAGTAGAGGGTCTGCGTTGATTATACAGACCTCAATAAGGCATGCCCCAAAGACAGCTTTCCACTACCAAGGATAGATCAACTGGTTGACGCTACCGCGGGGCACGAACTCATGAGTTTTATGGATGCCTATTCTGGGTATAACCAAATTCAGATGTACCCTCCAGAACAGAAGAAGACAGCTTTCATAACCGAACAAGGTCTCTACTACTACAGAGTAATGCCTTTCGGTTTGAAGAACGCTGGAGCCACATACCAGCGATTGGTGAACAAGATGTTCAGCCCGCTGCTCGCCAATACCATGGAGGTATACATTGATGATATGCTGGTCAAAAGTCTACAGAAAGATAGTCATCTCCAGCACTTAGCCCAAACATTCGATATCTTAAGACAGCACAAAAATGAAGCTCAACCCCTTGAAATGTACCTTCGAGATGACGAAGGGAAAATTTTTGGGATACATCGTCTCTCAGAGGGGTATCGAAGCCTACCCCACTTAGATCCAAGCTCTGATTGGACTGAAGTCACCGAAAACTAGAAAAGACATTCAAGTGCTGAATGGCAGAATCGCGACACTAAGCAGATTTATCTCCAAATCCACTAATCGTTGTCTACCTTTCTTCAAAGCTCTAAAGGGCAACAAAGCTTTACAGTGGACGGAAGAATGTGAGAAAGTTTTTTAAGAGCTGAAGGAGTATCCAGCCTCTCAGAACTTCTGTCAAAACCGGTACAGGGGAAAAAGCTACTCTTGTACCTTGCAGTATCTAAAAACGCGGTCAGCTCTGCATTAGTCAGACAGGACAGGAGAGTATAGAGGCTCATATTCTATGTCAGTAGGGCACTACTCGACACAGAAAAGAGATATCCAGAAGTGGAAAAGCTAGCCTTCGCCTTGGTGATATCAGCTCGGAAGCTCCGGCCTTATTTCCAAGCTCATACAATTGAAATCCCAACTGCCTATCCTCTGAAGTCAATATTGAGGAAGCCTGAGGTGTCGGGAAGATTAGTAAAGTGGTCTGTGGAGTTAGGAAAATTTGACATATCATATGTGCCTCGAAACTCCATCAAAGGGCAGGCCTTGGCTAATTTCGTTATCGAGTTCACCCCGGCACTTCAAGACAAGGCACAACTAATCGAAACTTCAGGAACCTGGCTACTCTACATCGATGGATCGTCAACTGATCAGGGCTCAGAAGTAGGCCTGGTACTACAGTCCCCTGATGGGCTTTCGTCAGAAAAAGCAGTCAGCTTGGGATTCAAAGCTTCCAACAATGAAGCAGAATATTAAGCCCTAATCCTAGGCATGAAGTTGGCTCTGGAATGCGAGGTTTAGAACCTTAAAGTCTTCTCAGACTCCCAACTGGTGGTAAGCCAAGTCCTGGGAGAATTCTCTATTAAAGATGACAAGATGCTTCGGTACTCCGAACTGGTGAACCACTTGAAGCATTCCTTCCAGACGTTCACTATCCAGAAAATAGAAAGAAGCTAGAACTGCAGAGCAGATGCTTTGGCAAACATGGCGTCCCGCCTTAAGTCTGAAGCAAACTCCACAGTAAAAATCTCCTACCAGCTAGGACCCAGCATAGAGGAAGCCCAAGTAGCCCAAATTGCTGAACAGCCCCGGAACTGGATGACTCCAATCCTCTAGTACCTAGAATCCAGGCTCCTCCCAGAAGACAAAAACAAAGCCAGGAGAATCCGAATCAGAGCGGCTCGGTATTTGATCCTGAACAACAAGCTTTACAGAAGGTCTTATTCTCAACCTCCGTTAAAATGCTTAGCTCCAGAAGAATCACAATATGTCTTGGCTGAAATACACGAGGGAATTTGTAGGAATCATAATGGGGGCAGAACGATAGCTCACCGAGCTCCGACTCAGGGCTATTATTGGCCTAGCATGCTAAGGCAGGCTAAGGAGTATATCCAAAAGTGCGACAAATGCCAAAGACTTGCCCTATATCAACACCAACCTCATCACGAGCTCATCCCGATTACTAATCCTTGGCCCTTTGCTCAGTGGGGGATGGACATCGTGGGTCCATTACCAAAGGCCCCACCAAACAGGAAGTATCTCTTGGTAGCCATTGACTACTTCTCTAAATGGGCTGAAGCTGAACCTCTAACACACATCATAGAGAAGGAAGTCGAGAACTTCACCTGGAATAACATTGTTTGCAGGTTCGGTATACAACGAGTGATTATCTCTGACAATGGGACACAGTTCACTGGTAAAGGCTTCAAGAAATTCTGTGAAAATCTCAACATTAAGCAACACTTTGCCTCTCTAGGCCATCCACAAGTAGAGGTCACCAACCGAACGATCCTTGATGGATTAAAGAAAAGGTTGGAGCAGGCCAAAGAGAAATGGGCAGAGGAACTCTCTGGAGTTCTTTGGGCCTACAGAACAACCAGAAGAACTCCCACCTCTGAAACTCCCTTCTCACTGGCCTATGGCACAGAAGTAGTAATCCCGGTTGAGATCGGTATGCCAACTTTGAGGACTGAAGCCTTCGAGCAAGAATCCAATGATCAGTTACTGATGGAAAATTTGGATTTGCTTAAAGAAAGAAGGGATCAAGCCAGCATCAGGATGGAAGCCTATCAGTAAAGAATGGTCGCCAAATCCAAGGTGGGGCTCAAGACGGTCAGCTTTCAAGTCGGAGACTTTGTCTTAAGAAGAGTCTTTCCAAACACCAAGGATCCCACTATGGGAAAGTTGTCACCGAACTAGGAAAGCCCCTACAAAGTGACGAAGGTTGTTAGGCCTACCACCTATTGGCTAGAAGACATGACTGGGAAGCCTATTCTTAGGCCGTGGAACGTGGAACATTTACGGAAGTATTATCAATGAAGATGTTTCTTTCGTTTTGATACCTCCATAGAATGATCATCTTTTAATGCACAGGCCTCCAAAGCCTGGTCCATCTATAATGCACAAGTCTTAGTACTTGGTCCATATTTTAACGCACAAGCCTCTAGAGCCTGGTCCATCTATAATGCACAAGTCTTAGTACTTGGTCCATCTTTTAATGCACAGGCCTCCAGAGCCTGGTCCATCTATAATGCACAAGTCTTAGCACTTGGTCCATCTTTTAATGCACAGGCCTCTAGAGCCTGGTCCATCTATAATGCACAAGTCTTAGCACTTGGTCCATCTTTTAATGCACAAGCGTCCAGAGCCTGGTCTATCTATAATGCACAAGTCTTAGTACTTGGTCCATCTTTTAATGCACAGGCCTCTAGAGCCTGGTCCATCTATAATGCACAAGTCTTAGTACTTGGTCCATCTTTTAATACACAGGCCTTTAGAGCCTGGTCCATCTATAATGCACAGGCCTTCCAAGCCTGGTTCATCTTCAATACACAGATTCAATGATCCAGTCCATCCAAAGACAGAAGTTCCAAACATCTTCAAACTAAAGTTTCCTAGATCGGAATACCTCAGAGCTGATACTTAGATTATTTGGCTTATGTACCAGCAAGCAACAAATACGACAGTACCGAGCAGGTTTAAAGTACTTTGATTCAAGACTTCAAGTTTTATAAGTTTCTTTGATCTACTCTTAGAACGTACAGAAAAGTTAGTCATCAGAAGTGCACGAAAAGGTGTTTTAACTCCAGAAGAGCACATTCAAATACAAAGAACATCAGATCTGAGAAGAAGGAACTCAATTTTATTGATGATTCAAAAAATTTACATCAGTACAAGAAGACTGGAAATAAAACAAGTACACAAAAGCTACAACAAAGGCATCACTACGCTTTTACGACATCATGGCTTTCTTCCTTGAATGAGAAAGGGACCTAGGTTCCAAACCTCCATTACCGCCGTCGCCGGCTCCATTTGAAAAGAAAGAACCCTGAACCCCAATCTGCAGCAAGAAGCAACCAGGCCATTTCATCATCACTGTCATTGATCTCAAGACTAACGGATGATGAGGGCTCTAGGTCTCAGGAGACCTCCATTCTCCACCTTCATCTCCCTCAAAGCCGGCATGACACCCCGACCGATTTGAGCAAGGGTCTCTGCCAAGACACAAAGGGAAGGAGGCATCCCACCTTTATCTTCATCACTAATGCTCCAATCCTCGGTTGAATCAATGAGGGTCCACCTCCAATTGGAGAAATCTCGACCGGATGCTAAGATGGACAAGAAGATCTTTGCCTCCTCTAATCCTTCCTTGGAGACTGAATCAAAGGGAAGGTTAACTCTCGGCCACAATTTAATCATTCCCAACTCGAACTGAAAATCGTCAATCATCTCCGGGCAAACGGTAAGCCTCTAAAAAGCATTCAAATTCTCTTTGACAGGGGAACAATATGAGAGCAAAAGTAAAAAGATGGGGCGCAACCGTACGCTCCTCTTTCATATATATAGACCCTCGAAGCCCAAAAGTCACCCAGATGAACCGTCACAATGGTTAAATAAAGGGTTGGCCTCGAAAACCCAAAAGACAGCTGTATAAATGAATGACGTATAAAACCGTCCTTTCGGATACTTAGAAGACAAGATACAAGGCTTCCCCAAGCATACCGAACTGGTCAAGCAAACAGAGCCCAATCCACCTTTATACAAAGATCCTCGAACCAACATACAGACCTCTCAGTCTTGGCCATTCTGTTGATCCCTGAGGGACCACGTGTACAATAAAAGACCATCAGTTCGGATGTATCTCAGTCCTGGTCTGAATGACTTAAGAGGCAGAGTCTCAATCATCAAAGTGATAGACACGAGACACCGAATTTCTGCTACAAAACTTGGGTTCAAAACAAACTGCCTTAGAATTCTTCAAAATTTACTCTCAATATATGTGACACAAGATCAATGTCAGATCCCTACATGTCTGATTGAAGTTACCTTCCTATCTCATCCAAAGAGGGAGAAGTAATCAAAACTAGTTTACAATCATTGTCTTATTGCAACTATAGTTCGAAAGACAACCGCCAACCGTTGAAAGTTGATTTGGAGGGCTCCAGAACAGCCTCACTTGCAGTAGTTTCTCACATCAACCACAAATTCAAAAGAAATACTACATGGGTCAACCAAACACAAAAAAAATGGGATGAAGGCATTTGAGGAAGAAAATATTGTTTCATTCAGCAAAATGGCCTGTTACATTGGAAGTTCAAAAAAAAAAAAAAACAACAACAACAACAACAAAAAACCTAAACTAAGCATATTTCCTAAGCCTGATCAGTAGAGGCAGGCTCAACGGCTAGGGAAGGATCGGCAAGAGCAGCGTCAACCATCTCACTCGGAACGACAACTTCAGTGGGATCGGCAAAGAGAACGTTGACCACCTCGCTCGGAACGGCAACCTCCGGAGGGGTAACCCCTGGAGGCACAATCGAGGATATGTCGAAATCGGGAAATTTAGCAAGGAACCTAGTTCAGAAGTTGTTAAAGCCAAACATGATCAGGGTGTTGGCCATTCCTTCCAGTTCCATCTTCATCTCCGTCTCGTTCTCCAGCTTGGCTTACTCCACTGCATCCTCAAGCTTTTGATTGTATTGATACCGCATGCCGTCCATCTCCCTCTGCAGCCTCTTTGCCTGCTGAACGGCAAGGTTCTTCTCTGATTCCATGACAACCAGAGAATTCTGGGACTCCTTCAGCCTCTCTACAGAATCGTGAGCCTCCGACTTAGCAGTACCGAGCTGAAGCCTGACTTCGTCCAGCTCGGCCAGAAGTTTGTCAACCTCCTCTGAAGGGAGAGAGACCTCCGTCAAAGCAGAAAGGGTGTGCAGGGTCTGCAATGTACAAAGCAAACAGTTCAGTACCGGCCAAAACACTTGAAAAAAAGGGGAAAAAGATAAAAGACCCAAAGAACTTACCTTAACCTAAAGAGAAGCCAGATCAGCAAAAAGCTTCTCCGACTTCTAGGGCCTAGTTTTGATTGAGCCTTTGGCCCAAAAGTCCCTCAGAATCTTTTTGGTCCCTTGATTGACAGCACCAGGGGCCACCGAGGATGACGCCCCCTTGCCCGCTTATTTGGATGGGGCAGGAGGGACCACAGAAATGGGGGCAGGTGCCTCTCTCTCCCCCTCAGTGGGTTTAGGAGAGATCGAAAGTAACCTCCGCCTTTTTGTCTGGATGGGAGGGTCCGCTGGGGAAGAAGCCTCCCCCACTGCCACAGATGAAGATGGCTCGGTCTCCCATTTTGCCATCATATCCTTTGCAATCTCCTCAACACTTCTCCTAGCAGCCATCAGCTTATCATGGTTAACAATGGAGGAATGGTCTCGGTTGCTAGGCTGTAAAAGCTTCTTGTATTGCTCCTGAAGGGCGGGAGAGGGGCTCAGTCTTTTCCACACGCTCCTAACTGCACAAAAGATACAAAAATTAATCAGCTCGGCAATTGGTGTATAAAACAAAATCAAAGCAGTCACGGGAAAATTGGGCCTCACCCTTTCGCCCAGTGGTTCGAGGAAATGTTGAGAATTGGTCTTAGAAGTCCTCGAATTCCCATCCTCCTTTTATGAAGAAATACCACTTCTTCCAGGTCTTGTTTGAGGAGGGCACGAAAGTAAGGGGTCTGAACCCACTATCAAAAGACATATAATAAAGGCCTTCCGCCCTCATGTATTTTAGATCCATATTACTACGGATCAGGTCAAGGGACACGTCGACATTATTCATATGCCCCAACAATATGAAGCTTAATAGATGTCTCCAACTATTAAGGTTCAAGTCTGCAGGGCAAAGGTTGAACCAACAAAAGAATTGTTTTACAAGGTCAGGAAGGGGGGAGTGTCAGTCCCATTTCAAACCAAGCCAAATAGGCACAGATTTCCCCCACTCTAACATCGCGTAGGCGATCCAAAGGGTCCGGAACCCTAAAAGTAACGTTTGAAGGGAGATTGAATTTCTCCCACAACTCTACCAACATCTTCTCAGTAATCGCACTCTCACCTTCCTCTCTATGGCCAGATCGACCAGAGGTCTCACCAGCCCTATTCGGGGGCTCATCGAATGCGTCAACTATCCTAACCCCCGGACTAGAGGGGGGCTCTACCAGTCTATTCTCAGCATCATTAACGGAAGGAAGATTCACGAGTTGTAATTGAGGAATGGTCCTAAAAAAATTGCCCGAACCAGAAGGTGACCTAGGGCTAGACATGGTGAACAAGAGAAAGTAACGAAGCAAATGTAAGGGAATGTAAAAAGGGCTAAAATCAAACCTGAAATCAAGAAAGGCTATGAACGCCGGATATCCTTCAACCTTCAAAATACGTCAACTGGAGGTGGCAGTCTCTAGTATTATAGAAGCAAGTGCAGAAGAAAGGCATAAAAGTCCTTTCCCCCTCTTTATATACACATTCGAAATATGAGCCTTCCAAGACGATTCGATACTACGGTTGAAAATAATGATGGCTTCTCAAGTATCGACTACGCAATAAATGACCCATTAAACCGACGTCTCGAAAAATGGAGAAACAAAACATGTGACTCTTCATAAAGCCCATAACCCTAGTTATTCCCTAGCTCCTAACTAGGGCTCGGAGGGGGGAGCAGCTGATATACCACAAATAGACACACCAATCACCTTGAGAAACGTGTGCTTATAAAGCCGATAAACTCGGTCATACAAAGCAGTCACAGTCTTCAGGGCATTCTCATATACATATTCTATAGAGCCGATAAACTCGGTCATACAGAGCAAGCGGAACTTCCAGGGCATCCTCATGCACATATCCTCCAGACCTTATGCTTTGGGCAATATTCGCTTAGTATTTCGTATGGTTCCGACCTTATGGTTTCCTTAACAACTGCCAAGCACGGAATAAGGAAACAGTCTTCAACACGGAAACAACCTTCAACAAGGAAACTACTATCTATGATTATCTCTATTTACGATACAATACTCCACAAGGTAACTGCAATCTCCGATGATCAAATCCCTATATTCGTGGCTCTGAATCCTAATCAACTTAGGAAGGCTACAGTTTATAAATTAAACCCTAAAGGTACGCTTTATTTTTATGCTCATTCTTTGGCTTTCAATACAGTATTTTCAATTCAGTTTACTTACTTAAGCATTGGAGCGGCTACCGCCGGAGCCAATCCGCCGATGATCAAATCCTTATATTCATGGCTCTGAATCCTAATCAACTTAGGAAGGCCACGGTCTATAAATTAAACCCTAAAGGTACGCTTTATTTTTATGATCATTCTTTGGCTTTCAATACAGTCTTTTCAATTCAGTTTACTTACTTAAGCATCGGAACCGCTACCACCGGAGCCAATCCAGTGGTTCTTTGATCCCCTTTTTGAGTGTTCTACAGGTCGCGGAGCTCAGATTTATTGCGAGTCGAAAAGTGCAGCATCATATATATATATATATATATATATATACACGTACATCTCCCTCTCTTTCTCTCTCACAGTTATGTGTGTATGTGTATATATATATATGCTTGTACATGTATGTATATTTGTATGTATATATTTATATATTAAAAAGTATGTATACATGTCTAGCGCTTTAGTTTCATCGTACATTCATGGATGTGCCCTCGATAGCCATCAAGTCAAGAATTACAATTTAATATATATTTTCTCATCTTGGATTAGTGATGTGCTTGACTACTTAACCCTACTAACTTATGTTAGGTTAGGTTCACTTGTGGTGAGGTTAAATTCTAATCCTACATTAGATTATGGCCTAACCAGAGTTATGGCCTACTATGATAATAGTCCACTGTTAAATTGGGTTAGCTTCTAATCTTAGTTTGTATCTTGTAATTGCATAATACCTAAAGAATTTTTAAAAGTTATTTTATTGAGATAATTTTCATTACATTGTTTTAACTGCCCATTTTATTGGGGATGGATGTTACAGTAATAACCAAAGCTTGTCAAAGATGAGGTTGCCACAAAAATACCTGAATGTCTAAAGTTTTATTTGAATTCCACCAAGACGTTGTTATAATCAAATAAAATTATATCCCAAAGATATCTCCATTCTAAAGATTTCGCAATCTCAAAAATTACTCACTGAATCTCACTAGAATAGAAGACTTGTCCTTATAAAAGAAGATTAAGGTACACTAATTTAAATTAATTAAGTTGTGCCATTTCTAATCTAACCCTATGTTATTGGAACTCTCGAATGTTGTGAGTTTTCTTTAACTCATTTCATCTCTGAAACCCACTAACTTACGAATGTCGATATCATACATCCGTTTGCATCAAATACCAAGAAGCTCATTACAATATTCCATAAACTAGCTAACTCATATTAATCATTCATTTATTTGTTCAACCTCTGCTAAATTAATTATTTTAATTTATTTATTTTTCTGGATTATTACATGCCATGAAGGGAATCCAAGCATTAAGTAGAATGTTATTTTGGAGAATTCTAATAAGTAAGTATTGGTGTTTGTTTCATGGATTAGATAAGGGTGGATTAATTTTTTTTCATTCCATGGGTCATTATTTATTCCTAGTACTATTAGTGTCACGCTCTGAATTCCCGACGAACCCGAGGCGTGATTGACGAGACAAAAAATAAAATAAATAAAAGGACAAAAGTAAATAAATCCACTAAGCAAGCATCCATTCCCATCCATACATACAATAACATAAATACATCTCACAACTACATTGTTCATGGTCATTCGGGCTTAAGCCCTTACATTACAATATACAAGTCCTATGGACCAAAAATATAATAGTTGCTTCACCCTATCAAAGTATCATGGAGTCTCAAGTAGCTGGAGGGTCCTCATCTGAAAAATGTTGCCCACGAATGGGTCAGCTCAACTGCTGGTATGATGAAGTGCTAATGCAAGAAATAAAGCTAAGGCGTGGCATGTGCAAAGTGTACATTTATATCTAAATGTCATTCAAAACATCGCAGTAATATATGAATGGTATGCATGACGCACCCATGCACAACTCTATGCCACACCCATGTCTCATTTACGGGTACTCCCCGATGGGAACAGAGTACCAATGCAATGGCCAATTTTGGGTTTTTCACCACAGGATCTACACCCTCATAATGCAAAGCACCACGTGCTTACCCACGCCATGTTCTCAAAGAATTCATCATATGCCAATATGTCAATGCAATCTCAATGAAACATGGTTTCCACAATATAGCATGCTCGAGACAATAATACATAAATCACCAACTGATTCCACATGTAAGCATATCTCATATAATTAACATATACACACGTCATGATTCACATTCATCATTCACTAAACATTCATAAAGTACAAGTGACATGTAAGCATGTGAACAACCAATTCTAAATCATCAAGTAAACACATTCCACATAAACACATAAGTCATACCAGTCATTCATAGAACATTCCTAACTTAACTTCATTTCTAACATTAGCAAAACACCATACCTGTCGGGTAGTCTCAACCCTAGAAGATCGTGTACCACACGTAACTGAACTGGTCAATAAAAATGCAGGAGATTAGATCGCCCTCCCCTGTCCTGTCAGTGTCCCTAAAAGCATAAATTACAACTTAGTCTATTGTCATTTGAATTTATGCTATTCATCAAATTTTATGTCTTTTAATTCATAGATTTCTATTCTGCTAAATTAAACTCCGCCATTGAGTCTAGGACGTCGAAAAAAATAAGTTTAAGTTCTTGTAGAACTCAATTCGGACACCGGGGTTCAAAAGGGCAAAACAGTCATTTTGCACTTTTCATGGGTCCTTACTTTTCGTGACCTCTTTTCACAAATCGGACTCCACAGTTGAGTCCGGAATGCTCGAGATAATAAAGTTTCACTATTTTTTTACTAAATTCGGAATTCGTTTGACTGTATTTTAATTCAGGGGCTTTTTAGTAATTTTATAGGTTACTATGGGTCTTTTATTTTTTGGGACCCCGTCTCGTAAAACGAACCTCACCATTGGTCT
This sequence comes from Nyssa sinensis, assembly GCA_008638375.1. Taxonomy (NCBI): domain Eukaryota; kingdom Viridiplantae; phylum Streptophyta; class Magnoliopsida; order Cornales; family Nyssaceae; genus Nyssa; species Nyssa sinensis. Next base: position 41,403,606 of record CM018051.1, on the reverse strand, counting down.
CAGAATGGTCAAGATAGTCAAAATACACTAATGACTTGTCCCATTTGGATTCTGGATTATTTTAGCATATTTAAATAATTAAATTATTATTGTATTAATATTTAATTCATGAGGGGTCAAACATAATTAACCAAAGTTCTGTGGGTCAAAATCAGATTTCTTAAAGTTCTGGGGTCAAGTTCAATTTTCAAAAGTTCAAGGGTTGATTTGCAAAATTCCAATTTTTTCTTCTATCCTCAATTCGGTTACCCAAACAGGGTTTAGTCCAGAACACGGATAGGATATCCCTGTTCCTGTTCCAATTAAATTTTTCAATTTCTTAAACCTGCAACCAAACAGACCCGATCTCCTTTTAATTTAAAACGTAGGAGCGACACGTGGTAGGGGCGGTTCAGCCTCGCCCGAACCGGACCCGACCCAGACCCGAAACCCGACCCGCACAGTCACCTTCTTCCCCGTTTTCCCGGCGAACCTCCGGTAGGGTTCCGGCGCCTTCTCCGGCTCTGGCGACTGGTTTCCGGCGAGATTTTCAGTTTTTAAAAATGTGATTCTCTCCGTTTTCTCCCAAGGATTCTATATCTAGGATCGGTTTTGGGATCAAGTCATCCGATCCTCACGAAATAGAGGGTCAACCCCTCGGTCAAACCTCCGGCTGACTCTTTCCCCTTCATTTTTGTGATTGTTTGGTCACGGTTTCATCCCCATTTTTACCCTAAAGTGTTTCTGCACCTAAAGGGATTATTTCTAGGTCATTTAAACAAGGTTCTATGCATAAAATGTCAATAAACCCGAAATTATTCTTACACCTACAACTAGGGTTTACTCACTGATTTCTCAACCAATTTTCTTGATTTTTCTTGCACTATTCCCCTTTCAATTTCAGCTATATGATCCTACTATTAAACTCAACATTTCATGCTTTAAAAATTCTAAAACAGAATGACCCACTTACCTTGAAATTTTTGATTTTCTCTCGGTGGGTTGCTTCCTCTCACTTCTGTTCCTCTTGCTCCACTTCTGCCTCTCCCTTTTCAATCCCTTTCTTCTACTTTCCTCTTTAACTCACGGATGCACACACATATACATAGAACACTCACAACCGACTTCTTTCTCTCTCTATTCCTCTCCACTTGCAGCCTTCCTTGACCTGACTTTCTCTCTGTTCAGCTACCTCTTTCTCCCATTGCAGCTTTGCATTAAATGCAAAGCTGCCCTATACACCCTTATATACCCTATATATATCATCATCACACACTAGACACACACACTAAACACACACACTTAGCCGACACCTCACCCACACACTCTTCCGGTTTCACCCACACACAGTGCACACATGCACTGTTCTATACATATACATATCCACATATACATACACATATTGTCTCCCACACACATATATATATATATGCCACACATATATATATAATCCATACACATTAACAATTTATAATAATAATAATAATAAAATTATTTAATAACCAAGAAAATTTATATATATAAAAAAAATTTTTTCCGAGTTATTACAATTAGTGTATTGCTTTTTTTTTTTTTTTTCTTTCAAACACTGATTTTACAAAGTCGTTCAAACTAATTTATCCAATCCAATTTAATTTCTTCCCCAAACCAACAAACAACATATAATGCATCCAATTTCCTCTTAGATTGAACTAGATACATGGTTAACCCCTTTTTTTTTTTTTTTTGGCTCTTTATTTCTCTTGTTAATCAAAGATAAAACATTTGCTAAATTGTTTTCTTCCTCATCTTTAAATGGAGCCTAAAAATGTTCCAATCTAGCAAGGGATTTTAACAGCAAGTAACTATATAGTAATATTATGAATAGTCATTTCATTTTTAGAGAGGAGAGCAAATAAATAATTTTAGGGGATATCTTTTGTTTCAAAGTTGAATTAACTGCTGCACACACATTTTCTTTTCTGTTATAATGCTGAAAATTTGTTGCCACAAATCCAATTTTTTCTATTGTCAATATAGAATAGGGAGAATGAAAAAAATAATGAGAGATTTAATTAAATTCAAACTTTGGCCAAAAAAATGCCAACATAACACATAACTCTTTTTTTTAGAAAGAAACTAAAAATTATTAAAATAATTCTTTCAACATAATTTAATTTTAAAAAAATATTTAAAATTAAAATATTTTTAAAATTATAAATAATAATTCTTATAAAAAATTCTTACTAGTCTAATTATAAATAACTAAAATATAAAAAATAAAAAACATTAAATTTGAACTCAACTATGACTCCCAAATTTAATCTTAATTTAAATTCTGTTATTCAAACTTAATCTAAAATATAAAAAATAAAAATAAAACTCCAGACTTGAAAATTTTGGACCGGATTTGAATTTAGACTCGGGTTGACCCGTCCAAGCCACACCCTTATCTTAAACACATGAGCACTGAAACGTTCCCGTTTACCACTGACGACGCAGCCTCCGTTATCTTTCGCTGTCCGTCTCTCTCTCTACAGCTGCTCCTGTTGCTTCCCACAAACACAGTTCCCTTCGGTTTGTAAGTTATCATTTCTGTTCTTTTTGCATCTAGAAGATTGATTCGAGCTTCTATACATACATGCACATATATATATATATAAATATATACACACACACATTGCTTTGTGCCTATTTAATCTGTGTATGGGTTATGATACCGGATTTGCACTGAACTACTTTTTAAACTCAGAAATTTCCAGTATTCTCTTATTTACGCACTCGTCTTTATCTTCATTGAAGCTTGGAGGATCATCTACACTTGCTTTTTAAGGTTTTTCCTACTGAAATTTCGAATTATTCTTACTTCTCTTATGTTATTTGCGTTTTCTTCATTGAATTGAATTCAGTGTGTCCAACATTTGAGTTTTTCCCCCACGCATTGCAATTCATTTTATTTTACTCTGTTGGATTCAATCTAGGGTTTAATTGGGCACATAATATCGTCGTATTTTAGTCTGCTGGTAATGCCTAATTTCTTCTGCCTTTGTTATGTGACAGTTTATATCTTTTTGCTCTCGGGGATATGGATCCTGATGCTTGTGCGCCTCAATCAATGAAGAAGGAAAATTCCTCTCAGAATTCGGTTAAAAAACTGGAGGAGAATTTTGTTGCTGGGGATGGGGAAGCTAATGATGTTGTCAAGCTGCAACCACAGTGGCTAGTGGCTGCCGATGGAGGTGCTCCTCTAGGACCCATCACTCCCGATTCCAACAGAGAGAGTGGGGACTTCATTTTCGATTTTACTTCCCCACTTACATTGGTTTCTTCGCCACCCAAAGGAGTTTCCTTTGATTCTCATTGGAATGTTGACCCAACTGATAATAGCTCCCATACACCAAAGGCGGCTGTCTTTGACTCATTTGCTCCTGGTCCGGACAAGCTCATGTTGGCTCCCCACTGTAATAAATATCTAAAAGAATCACAGAGCAATGTTGCACGGCGTCTTAATTTCAACGCTTCTATAAAGTGTTCTGGAGATGGAAATAAGGGAAATGATGCAAAACCCATCTCCGATGAGGCAATTTTACTGGAAACGGTTTATGGAACACTCTTGGAAGCAATTGTTTCGAAGAAGGCAGAGGGACTTTTTGCTGAAATTTCACCTCCAGATCCAGGTTCTAGTGGTTTCATGACACCTACTTCTGCACCTCGCCTCAATGGAATCACAGAAACCTGCCCTGGCGCTCCTATGAAACCTACAAGGAAATCAAGGAGCATTGACCAATGGTTATGTAGAAAGCTTGAATTCTGATATTGGCTTATGCAGAGAGTTGGAAGACTGACGGTAGGGACTATATTAGTGATATGCAGATAATAATTTGACTTTTATAACTGAATTGTTGGCTCATAATGTTATGGATTCATATTCATGTACATCCTATTTTTTGAAACAATAATAGGTTTGCCTCTATGCTTGTGATTCTGAGAGAATATGTTTTACTTCGGAATAATTCTTTTTGACCAAGGTTATACTATAGTAGTAACATTGTATAGTAATTTTGACATTAATTTAGTTGTGGGGGAAAAAATGGCCCTGCACTTTTTGACTTTGTTTGCTTCTTTTGCAATTCTTGACATGGACCATAATTTGTTTGATGAAGTACATGATTCAGAGTAATAATCTAGACTTGGGTGAAAATAATGAAAACAATTGGGTAAATAACCAGCCTACCTATGCAATTGAGAGAAAAAGGATGTCTCAATGACTAAACTTGAAACAGGTGGACTTTGGTTGCTTATCATTATTTGTTTTTTATATGCATGTACATAGGTTAACCTTTATTTATTATTTTCTGTGTGATCCATGAACCCTCTTTAGCTTTTCCCTTCTTTTTTTCTTTATGGATATGGCTTTAGCTTTTTACTAGCAAAATTTTGCTTTTGAGCATGTGCACTACTTATATTAGAAGTACAGTTTCAATATACTGGTTCTGTTTCCTTAAATTACTTGGAGCTTCTTGCATATTGCACATGTTTGTAGCTGTTTAATTTGTATTTTATATGTTGTTTGTAGCTATTTAATATGTATTTTCTATCCCAAATGTTGCTGTGACTCTTTTGACTACCAATTCACTTAGGAATATATATTATGTTCTTTTTCTTTTCTGTTTTTTTTTTTACCTGCAGACTCTTCTGAACAAAACTAGCAAGCAACAGCTGAGGGCTACACCATTCATCAAGACCATATAGTAGGTAAGTGTTCTGAATATGCTCTCAATTGTAAAAAATTTATGCATAAACTTATTTACTCTTTTCTCAAAAAATTTCTCAAATGTTTTTTCACCTTGTAAATATTCTGATGAGAATCAACTGTAAGAAATCACTGAGCAGAGCTGATATTTGTGAAGTTTATCCATTAAATATGACCTTTTTGTTACTTGGTGGATAACAATACTCGTGTTGGTGTGATGATGGGTTTGTGTTGGTCATGGAAGTCTCTTTGCTGGCCATTGCATGTGCACACCCACACAGAGGAGAGACAACTCAGTAAGTCTTAATTTCAATTATTAGGAGTTGATTACATGAATCTGTCTTTTCCTATCACTACTTGGTACTTTGGAAACCAAAATTAAAACTTCTGTTTGGAAATGTTGTGTTAACATTTTGCAAGCTTGTGTGGAGAATATGCAAACTGAATGGCTGAATGCAAGCAGAATGACCATTATGTTAGGAACATGTAGAAACAATTTTACATTTAGTTGTAGTTTTCCTAACAAAAATGTGCATGGAATATGCAAAGTGAATGAAGCTGAATGGATTTAAGTATTGAATGCGAAGAAAATACAATTCTCACTAATAGAATATGCTACTTCGCTTCAGTTTTGATCTTGCCTTGAAGCACAAGAATTTTTTATTTATTTTTGGCTTGAATTGAAATTAGGCTAGCATTGTGTTTTTGAATAATATGGATTTTAGTAGGGATGACATTTGACATGCTTCTTTGTCTTGATGTTCAGGTTTGGGTAGTTAATGTCACGGAAATCCAAATCAATATTTTGGGCTTATGCCATATCTGCTTGTTTTTTCACACTCAAAATGGATGAAGCTTGGAATGAAGAAAGAACTACATGGGAGTTCATACAGCTTTTTCTAGTCTATCACTGTGATACAATCTTTGCTTCATTTATTTAGTGTTAAAAATGAATACAAAATAGTTATCAATTAGCAAAAATGCACCTACAGTTATGCTCAAGACATAATTTGTGAACAAATAGAAGGTTTGTGGCAATTTTGAGATCACAGAGAACATTAGTCAATTTGAAATAGTGATTGGGAGTTGACAGGGAGGATGATTCAACATGGGAGATAGACAAACCTTTGCCATTGCCAATACACACAAGGTCTTCTCCTGAGTAGTCTTCAGAGACAGTCAAGTTTGACAGATCATTTGGGATATGATTTGTTGCTCCGGAATAAGTGAGCCACAGATTTGAGCAGCTTTGGTTAGGTCCGTAGGATGCGGCCATTGCTGCCAATTGAGGTGGTGACAATTTTCCCTGATATGAGTAATTCATTTGATGGTAACAGTCTATGGCAGTGTGATTGGTTCTATGGCAGATCAAACATGCTTGAGGAGGCAAATTGTTGTTCTGGCCACCCATCCTTTGATTAGGATAACTTGTTGATCTGCTAAAACTCTGAGAGGGGAATTGGTGGTTATTAAATATACCTTGTGAATTTGACCTTCCTCTAAAGCTAGATCTATCTCTGCCTCTTCCTCTGTTGAAGTAGAAACCTCCTCCACAAGAACTTCTTCCATTTCTATTTGAATTTCCTCTACCTTGTGAGGCTGTCATAGCTGTTGGAATATAGCCACTCTGATTTTGTTTTCTGACACTCGAATCGAATTCTCCTCAACTTTCAGTTGGGAGTGCAGTTCTTCAAGACTTATTGGAGTAAATCTTGTTTGGATTGAAGTTATGAAAGATATGAATTCAGGTGGTAGGCCATTCAGAGTGCAGATCAGTAGATCTTCATCTTCGACCTTGACAAAGATTGATCCTAGTTTGTCTCTCAGTTCTTTGATTTTCTGCATATATGCATCGATCGAATCACTGTGTTAGGACTTGCAGTTTATCATTGTATTGGCTAATCCATGTTTGACAAAACTTTTGAGTTAAAATTCAAGTCAAACCTTGTCCCTAAGCCTTGTGGTCATCTCGGTACTTCAAGTAACATGGAAAGTTATTCTCATCATTAGTGGTTGCAATGGTAGGGAAGGTAAATTTCTTGGATTTATGGTTCATGGATTCACACACACAAGGAACATGACAGGTATAGGAACCACTGAATGTACTGTTCGATTAAGTTTTGAATAATCAGAAATCCTATCTTCTTAGTTACTAGAAAAATCCGAACTAAAGAATTTGTGTCCTTTCATGCATTGGCAAGTTCTCGAAACTCATGTTTTACTAAAAGGGTGTGGGCTTTGATTTTAAAACTCTCATTGGTCTTCACATGATTTATTATTAAATGAGAAAACCTTTTTATTTGTGTATGAGTTAGTTCATTCGAGTTTTTTGCCTTGATTGTTCGAACGAGCATTTGCTTCGTTCGAACGACCACGATAGTGTGGTCTCTGAGTTGGTTGTGGGAGCTCGTGGGAATAGTCGTTCTAACGACCAGAATAAAGACTTCGCAACTTAAGTTGATGGGACCTTGTTTGAGCAATCAGAGCAGTAAGTCCCTTCCTCATTTTATAAAGGCGCTCGTCCGAACAACCATTGGAAATTGTGCGAACAGTTTCCAGTTTTTAGAATGTTTCTGTTCTATTTTAACCTAGGACTATAAATAGTCTCTAGCACAAATTTTTAAAGACTTTTGGTTGCGGCAATATACATTATTCTTCAAGTACTAAAAGAATTTCATTAGGCATACTCAGGTTTACACATATCCATGACCTATTGATCTAAGAACTTTATCATATATTCTTTTATATCTTTGGAGTGCATGCTTGTGGATTTCAAGTATTGTGCAATCGATAGAGATCGAGGATGCGCGAAATTCACAGTTGTGATTGAGGTTATCCGTTCAATGATTCGAAGTAGAGGTCTACGTGAAGAGTGCCTTTGGATTCAAGTTTAAGGAGATTCAGAACAAGAGCAAGGCTCGAGGGACTAAGTCATCATGTCTATGCGTCTGTAAGTACCGAAGTTTTTCTTGTGGATTAAGTGCATACGAGTCAGTGTTCCAGGATTTTCCAAAGCAGATACGATTGATCTGTGGCAAGTTTTCTCGACAACAAAAATCGGTGTGTTCGTTTCTTTGCTTTTATTGCTTTATTAGCTTTATAATTGCATGCCATTATTTTTTTTTATTGCATACATTAGAACGTAATTCTCACTTAATCAAAGTGATAACATTAATCATTGTTGGGTTGCTAAAAGTTGGATATTTAATTTTTAATTTACCATCGTGACCTATTCACCCCCTTCCCCCCTCTCTAGTTCAAGTTTAATACATCTAGATTTACATAGGGCTTTTCAAAATGGAATCAGAGTAAAAATCTTAGACATTAGATTGATCCTAATATTAGCCTAGATGGAGAATCATGAAGGTGGATCTATATCTCACCCTCTATTGTTTTATGGTACCAACTATGCTTACTGGAAAGTTAGGATGAGAACCTTTCTTAGGTTTATTGATGAACGTGTTTGGTTGATTGATGAACGTGTTTGGTTGATTATTGAAAGTGGCTGGACACCTCTTATCACTACTGTTACTAATGATAAGCCTTCTAAATTGAAATCTGCTAGCATTTGGAATGAGATTGAACTTAGAATAAGTGGGTATAATATTAAGGAGTTGAATGCGATTTTCAACACCGTTAATTCGAATGAGTTTAGGTGTATCATAACATGTGAAACATCTAAGGAAGTCTGAGATATCCTACAGACTGCTTATGAGGGTACGACTGCTGTTAAGAGGTCTAAACTCTAAATGTTGACATTAAAGTTTGAGACACTTAGGATGGAATAGTCTGAGTCATTTGATGGTTTTTATGCCAAACTAAGTGATATCGTTAATTCTTCCTATAATCTTTGGGGAAAATTTGAGGAGCCCAAAATTGTGTGTAAAATCTTGAGACCTCTACTTGAGAGGTTTCAACCAAAAGTCACTACAATATAGGAAAGTAAAAATGTTGATTCCATAAAGATGAGTTGGTAGTTTCACTCCAGACCTATGAGTTGACTTGTAGATAGTCTAGGAGACAGAAAGGCTTAGCCTTAAAATCTGTACAAGAAAAATCTGAAGAGGATCGAGACACTGAGTCTATACTTCTTAATGATAATGAGTTAGTCTTATTTGTCAAAATGTTCAATAGATTCATGAAAAATAAAAGATCAAATCCCTCAAATCAGGCTAGTTCATCAAAGAAGTCTATATCTAACTCTAACAACTCAAAAGGAAAATTTTCCTCTAGCAGTGATAGGAAAAGGTCTTCTAATCAATAATTTGGTCAATCTCCCATAGAATATTATGATTGCCATAAGTATTGTCGCGACCTGAAACCCACCCTGTGTGGATCTCGTATCGCGATTGCCATCCTTCGGCTTGGGGGCCTTAGGGTAAGGTTCACATAAGCAACAGTATCGGACAGTGGTGCGGCCTGTGATTGCAGAAGCGTGAATTTTTTTTTCTTTTCTTTCCTTCTTTAAATCTTTCGCACATCCGCCTGGTACTGCCGCTCTTCATAGTGGTACATATGAATATACATTCAGAGCGTAAATAAAACTCTAAAGTTTTATACTCAATACATATTCATTTGCCCTTTGAGACTTAGTTACATAACGTTTACATATTGTCTATAACCAAAACGACTAATCATAAGTCTTGGTGCTTCTCAAAATCTGCTAATCCTACAATGAGCTTCCTACGCCCTTCCACAAAATGAGCATAGATCAACCACTTTCTTCATCAAAAACCAGAACTTGCTTTCTATCACCTGAAAGGGAGACGGATAAAATTCGGGTAAGCTAATTTAAGCTTGTGAGTAATTCCTGCATTTTTCATGGGGTTTCAATTGGCAGTGGTTTAGTATATGAAAGTTCATAAAATACTCACTACCAATTGCTCGTACATTTAGAACACATAATATATGCATTCTTAAAATAGATAGCTTTGAAACATTTAAAGTATTCAAGCTAAACATGTACTTCTTCAAATAAAACATATGAACTTCAAAACACGTAGAAATGCATAGAAAAATGAGGGTAAAAACCAGCTTTCATTTTTCACACGTGTTATCTTATCACTTTCATTAGTAGAATCCGTTTCGAATCGGACTCCCGTCTTGCTACAATAGAGATATCTCATGCCTGGAGGAATTAGATCCTGCTACCTAGGCATTTTACGTGTCATAGTTGAATTTCGAATAAACTCAACGTCATTTTACGTGTCATAGTTGAATTTCAAAGAACTCAACGTCACATGTGGTGCTTATGCACATTTATCTTGCATTACTGGTGGCAACATGAAAGGATAAAACATTTACAAATAACTGCTATTTAAAAGCATTGAAACATGACCTCCCTGTAGTTGCATTTAAAACATATAACTTTTAACTTCTTCAATAAAACTTCAAATACTTGGAATAATTAAATTCAGGATATTTAAAAGAATTGGTGTTTACTCTGACATGCTAGATATTTCTGAAGAAGACTAAAGAAGACTGTAAATAAAACATTTAATGAGCATGTCACAATAGAATTTATAAGAACATAATATTTAAAACAAGAATCATGTTATACTGAATTTGATATTTAAACTTCAGATTTTTTGAACTTGAAACTTCTTCAAATCAATGGAGTTAAATCTGCACTTCAAATACAAGGTTACTCACCTTATACTTTTAGGCTGGCTCTATTGCGGTGCATTTTCTTTATCCTTCCTTAACCTATAATAATTTAGGAAAATCTCATAAATCTCATATGCAGTTAAATCAACTTGTGGTCCTAATATATTCTTAGACTGTATAGCCTAATCTTAACAACGCAGCCTAACTTACAGCTGTAATATGTGCTTAAATGATAAACAAATATTACCTCCGTATCCATTCATTTAGGGTTTCAGTGTTTTCTCGTTCTTCTTCCTCCTCTTTTAATTTCAGCCTCAGCAAGTCTTCTTGCCGCAGCCTCTTTCATAAGTCGTCCCATTGGGATGATAAATGGCCTAACTGAGACGATTTTAGTCGTCTTGGCGATTCTTATTTTTCTGGCAATTACCTTTTGTTGTCATAACAAATTTTCCATGAATTCCTGTTGCTTCTTATCCATAACCTTCTGAGTCTTATCCATGATAATCTACGTGAACTTTTAACCTAAAACACAATTTAACGTGTTAGAAATAAATTTTCATTTAATTTATTACTCTTCTAGTAGCTTCGTTAAATCGTAAGATTTAATTTCATTACTACACATATTTACTTATCATATTTTTTCGTACTTCATTTCATAATATAGACCTCACCATTGAATTCAGAACGTTGAAGAAAGTCAATTTAGACCTTCTCGGCTTTTTATTTGGTTTTGGGTACGTTAGGGGCAATTTGGTAATTTATACTTTAACGTGTCTTATTATTTTTTTTAGAGTCCCGTCTCGTAAAACAGACTCCACCGTTGGGTCCAGAACGTCCAAAATAGTTAAAATACACTATTTGCTTACTTTATTTGGACTTCGTTTGACTTGTTTTAGAATTTGAGGTAATTTCGTAATTTTTTTTATCTAAATATTATTAATTTAATATTAAATTAATTTCTGTTGGGTCCTAGTGCAATTTTTCATAACTTCTGGGGTTAAAATCCAATTTTTCTAACTTCCAATCTGAACCAGTGGGTTCACTATGCAGAACCCTAAACCGGCTTATTGAATCACTTAACCGACCGGTTCAGTTCATTCCCACTGAACTGTTTTAAACCAAATTCAAAACGGCGTTGTTCAAATAATGCAGTGGCCATCTCGCCTCCTTACACGTGTCTTGAGTTAACTCGTGTGACTCGATTCAAAACGACGAGTCAACTCGCCGTCTTCTTCACCAATTAAACCACTGTTGCCCTAATTTCTGGGTTTCTTTCCTTCCAATTTCGTGTGTTTTTAATCGTCGATTTCTCCTATTCTTGGGTGATCAATGTTCCTAGAGGGTTGGCCAATCTTTTGGCATTCACTTGAAGTCTTAAAACTAACCTAATCGTTCGGTTTAAGACTTGATACTTGAACCTACAATTTCATCGTAAACTCTTATTTCATCATCATTTTTAATGGGGTTTGGTTCAACGTAACCCTCATGGCATGAGGGTTCAATCCCTATTCTCAAAAGCAAGTTTAGAAGTCTTAAAACAAGGGTTGGGTTTATGGCTGAAACCTGCAACTCATGTTTTTGGGTTTATCCTTTTCGTTTTAGGGTCGCGTTCTAGCATTTTTAAGACACTGGGGTAGTCTATTTTAGGTTCCTATAGGCCAAAATTGAATTGACAATGGTCGGTTCAGACTTGTTTTTCTAACTTCCTGAATTTTTGGTTCAACTTGTAATTGTAATTTCTACTTTGATTCAACATAATTTCCATCTATTCTTTTTGCAAACTAAAGCTTGTAACTTATCGATTGAGACTCTACATTTGCATGCTTTAAATCAGAAACATAATTAAACACAATTTAACCAAAATTTACTTGTTGACTGTTTCTCACAATTCGTCCTTCTTACTTCAGTTTCCTCTCTCTCTCTCTCTCTCTCTCTCTCTCTCTCTCTCTCGCACTAACTCCTTTCTATTTCCGATGTTACCAGAGCTTTTAGGTTTATATTTTGAAGTGATTTGAGCAACACGTATTTCGCATGCAGCCTTTGAAGCTATGGCATTGCCACATGCCATGGCCGCCATTTCTCTCTTCATCATTTCTTTCACATGGAGTTCACATGGAGCAGACATGGAGAGCAGTGCCTACGGCTGTAGGTAGCCACTGCTTCTCTCTCGTCACTTCTCAATTTCTTCCTCTCAATTCTATATAATTCCACAGTTTTTTTCATTTCTTTATTCCCTCATTTATTCTTAAATATATATACATATACATATTTTTATGTAGGAATATTGATATAGCCGTGTATATATATATATATATATATACATACATACATACATACATACATATAGTATCATCTGTAATTACATAGCTTACCATATATATATATATTTTATTATTTCCTTATGGTTACCACACATATTATATATTTAATGTGTGAAATTTTAAATGCTTTTATACACATATAATTATAAATATATATGACTATAACATCATGACACACAATATGATTTTGTATTACAATACACTTCTTTGTAATAATTTCTGGACTATTTGTTAGATCCTTACAAAACGTGTCTTAGGTTCGGCATCCTTGGGTCGGGGTGTTACAAGTATGGTCATATCGCTGCAGATTGCCCCAACAAAAAAAAAAAAGAGAATAGTAATTCTATGGTAATGACTTCAACCTTGACTGATGATGAAAATAAAGAGAATAGGGAAAGTGAAGGTAATGACGAAGAAAAACAATAACAACAATTCTCAGCCTTTACTGCCACCACAAATATTGCTGAGTGTTCACACATCCCTGATGTGAGTGGACAAGATTTTGATGGTGAAAATTTTTCAAAGAGCTAGAGTGATTGTGAAGTTGATTATGATATCCATGCTACATATGATCAATTGTATGAAAAATCACTCAAACTCAAGAAAGCCAATCTCAAACTTGTAGCCAAATTGAAATTGGCTGAAAAAAAAAAAGGAGTGCAAGTGTTGAAAGTGATGCACTCATAAGTCAGCGCAAAGCTTACAGAGTAACTTTACTTGAGAAGATCAAAAAAGTTGAGCAAGAGTATAATTCCTTAGTTTTGGAGGTTGATAATTTGAAAAATGAGCTAGTCTTTACCAAGTCTGAAAAGACTAATTTCCAAGCAAAAGTTCACAATCTTGAACTTGAATTAAAGAAAGCTAAGGAATTGAAAGTTACTCTTGAAGACATGTCTAATAAATTAGACAAAACGTTGAATAGTATATCTGTCAAGAATAACAAGGTTAGTCTGGGTTATAATATTTACAATGATCCTAAAAAGCCCACTGTGACCAATCAAGATGAATAGACACCCCTTTAACCTATCAAGTTTATCCCTTCTACTCGTAAGCCTATAGAGGCACTATAACCTAAAACTTGGTTTTGCATTTATTGTCAAGTTGATGGTCACACCAAGAAATATTGTAGAGAAGTTAGGAAAGACAAAATCACAAAACTTCAAATGTGCCAAAATTAAAGTTTTTAATCATGAAGCAACAATTGAACATCTCAGTTAAAAAAATCACAGAGTTTAGATCAAAAAGTCTATAAAATGACCAATTCATAAAAGTCCCAAAATAACTCTAAGATTAGAACTAATGGTGACAAGAATCAACCAAAATTTGTTGAGTCTAAAACAATTCAACCCAAAAGGTTTAGACAAGTTTGGGTTAGAAAGTATAGGTTGAATTGTCTTGTTATTCACACTACCTTGAAAGCATAGAATACTACATAGTGGTATTTTGATAGTGGGTATTCTAGACACATAACTGGTGACAAGTCCTTATTTTCTCACCTAGAAAATCATAATAGAGGGGCTGTCACTTTTGGTGATGGTAGTAGATCTAGTGTTTTAGGAAATGGTTCAATTCACATTGATGGGTTTCCCAAACTAGATAATGTCCTTTATGTTGGTCTTAAAGCAAATCTGATCAACATAAGCCAACTTTGTGATGACAGTCTTACAGTCCACTTCTCAAAGAGGGAGTGTAGAGTTTATGACACAAAAGGGGAGCGTGCCTTGCTAGGGATTAGGATTGTGGACAACTATTATGGGATTAGTCCAAATCCAACTATCATATGCAATAGTGCCAAAGTTAAGAACTGTAACTTGTGGCATAAAAGACTAGGTCATTTGAACCCAAAAGATTTAAAGATGTTGTCCAACAAAGATCTAGTTTGTGATCTACCAAAACTAGGGAAAATTTCTATAGGTCTATGTGGTATATGCCAAAAGGCAAAACAAGCTAGAGTGTCACATAAGAAGTCCATCTCTTGCTACTTCTAGACCATTAGAATTGATTCATATGAACTTAATGGGTCCAACTCGTATAGAGAGTCTAGGAGGTAGGAGATATATAGTAGTTATAGTAGATGACTTCTGTCACATCCCGAAACCCATCTTATGCCGATTACGGAATGTGACCGGCCATAAGATCTTCAATTCGGTCCCTAGTTAATTGCATTCTTTAGAACAATAGTTAGCAGCGGGATTTTGTAAATATATATTTTTTAAAACATGAATGCAATCACACTTGGCAGAGCAATACTAATTCATAACCGTGCATATACAAGTGTACAAGGTTTACAACATTGTGGGCCCAATTACAAATTCAATCGATGGCTAATAAATCTACAAATCTACTAATCTTCTTCTCTAATCTTCTCATTCTAGTTTTCGTCTACTATTAGCATATCATCCTTAAGGAAACTGGGATATCCTATGCTGCTTCTCTTGCAGATTCCCTCTATACTTAATGGTTCCTTAATCACTACTTATTATTTGTTCTTCCCTTAGAGTGTACCTGAAATGTGCATAGATAAATCTATATGAGCTTTGTGAAAAGCTCGTGAGTACTCATGGTTCTCTATCATGGGTTTTAGACCAATGGAGTTTTTAGAGCTAAAAAATGATAAAGCAATTCTCCATCAATCTAGTTTTTCAATCGGGTAATAGTAAATGTGAAGCATGGTAACAATTTTTGGAGTATCAATCGAGTTCTAAAACAATTTGTCATACAATACAATCAATTTAACAATTTCAATATAGGCAATTTAGCAAACAGTTATAAAATTGAAATAATAATTTGCTAGAAGCAGGATGACAATTTTCAATATAATTAAAGTTATGCCAAAAAGGCGATAAGCTTCCCAATTAAATAAGGAACATGCCAACTCTACAGTAAACATTGTGGTTATCACCACGATAATCAATGTCTATTGTAGAGAACCCAATGCAGGCTTGGTCATGACTTAGTTACTGCTAATCCTGTACACTAGGTGTACCTAAAATGTTCACTTTTGGTGAGTAATAACACATCAAAATTGCCTAATGGAATGGTAAAACAATTTAAAAGAATTCCATAAATGATTTGAAATAACTCAAACAATTGGATACAATTTTCGTGCTTCACATTTTAAAACAGAGTTTAATAGAACAATAACAATTCAATGATAAACAATTGTAATTCAATCAATAAAATGATGGCAGTTCTATTAGTAAAATGATAGCAATTTGTTCTTTAAAACAATGACAATTGGTTTGATAAAATGATAGTAGTTTGATAAATCAAGACGATAATAATTTGTTTAATAACAATAATGTGATAGAAAACATAGTTCTAAAACATATAGTGCAAAAACTCGCACTTCAAAGTTTTAAATTACTCACGTGTGGCCCAAAGTTCACTATTACATTCTTACTGACTTACTTCACTAATCATCTCATCTCTAATCCCCTTGCTTGTGATCCTAAATCATAGATCAATATACATTCATACTTTATTAGCACTCATCATGGCCTAAAGCATTTTCACTAAATGCTCAGTCTCATTATTTAGGATTCCCTTAAGTCCTCTAGTTAGAATTCATAATGCTTCCTAGTTCATTTATTAACTAACTTTAGCCCTTTGGAGCATTTTGGTAATTTCACCCTTATGTTCCACATAGTTCCACACGTCGTTTGCTTAAACGGACTTCATTTTTGAGTCCAGGGGGTCCTTAAAACATTGGTATAAGTCCATCTATACTTCTTATACTCTTCTGGTAGTTTCATTAAGTCTTCGGAATATGTTTGTCATTTTTCAGTTTGTTTTAGAGTTCTATCTTTTCCCAAACGAACATCATCGTTGGATCCGGAATGTCAAAGATACTAAACTTAGGTTTTTCTATATCTTAATTAGCCTTTATGTGGCTTACTTTTAAGTCTATGGACATTTTTCATAATTTTGCACTTTCATGTGGGACGATCGTTAGGTTCCCGAAGGCTCAATTTGACCTCACTATTAGGTCCTAAGTGTTCAACAATCTTAGGTTTGCCCCTTTCTAATATTTTCCAGTCTATCTAGTAGCCTATATATTATTAAGGGTAGTTTGTCAATTATCCATTTCTACAGATCTGCATTTTTAGTACCTTGTTTGATGAAATAGACCTCACCGTTGAGTTTGAAATGTCGAAAAACCTTACAATGGGTACCCTCCTAGTTATTAGAGTTCTTTCGGTAGCTTAATTAACTCATTAGGACTTTTTTGAAATTAATCCAGTTTGTCTGTTCATATATTTTGGAATATAATTTGCCTAATTGGACTTTGTCATTAAGTCCAAAATGCTCAAATACGTTAGAAATGACTCTTTTTGCACTTCAATTGACCTTCGTTACACTATTTTTAAGCCGAAGGGTAAAATTACTATTTTGCCCAAGCTTAAAGGGCATTAAATAATTTTAAGTTATTTTTCTAGGGACTGATCACAATTTTAACAAATATTTGGGCTCAAATATAATTTTACAAAATTTATGTTCTATCAAGTTTGGGCTGAACCCACTGGTCTGGATTTTATTTCACTAAACAAGTCCAATTCCTCAAAGAACCCGCCGGTTCTATGTAACTTTGAGTGAACCAGTTTATTTCCATTTAAAATCGATCGGCTCAAACTATAAGTAAGTGAACCAACCTATTTTCTTTAAGAGTTGACCGGTCTAGATCGGTCTGACCCCTTGGAGATCAAAATGATGTTGTTTTGATTCCCACTTGAATAGTCTTCGTCCCCATATTTCTAGTGAGTCACTAATCGCTTTCCCGTCACGAAAAATGGGATTTTTTTCCTGCTTTACAACGCATTTTCTAGGTTATTTTCAATCTGTAAGACCCTGACCCAAATAAAATAGAATAATTTCATTTACGTCCTAAGAGTCAACCAAGAACAATAGATCTCAAAATATACTAAACTATCATGATGATTAGTATACAATGATGGGTACGAATACCGAGATAAATAGTAAAATCTATGATCCCAGGAAATTACGAGATTAGGACAAGTCAAGTACGAACAGACCGAGCCAATGAATATAATACTAAAAGAGACTCGAGCTATCATAATAAGTAATGTACAGTAATAGGAATGCAGTTCGAGACAATTAGTGAGGTTCACAATTAAGTGAAATACGATTTTTAAATATACAATAAGTGAATTCAGGCGAACCCTGAGTGCCAGAGAATTACCCGTACGAGAAAAACTAATAGTACGAAAAGTCGTGCACGTATACTCATACATACCTCAATATATGTGCGTAGTATATTATGTATACGTACGTAAGTGTTATATATATATATACAAGTATATATTATAGCATATATGTATATAGGGATATAATGTGCATAATTATATATATATATATATATATATAAATATGCATGCAAGTTGCATACAAAAAGAGAAAGGAAACTAACCTATCAGCAGCAAGTATGTTTAACTAAGTGTGTTAGTGTGTGTTTTATATATTATATTATATATATACAAATATCTTATATAAACTAAATAAAAAGAAACAAAAAGTAAATTAGCCAAAAATTAAAAGAAAGGAAAGTCAATGAAAGCTGCAAATAAAGGGGAAAAGATCAGAAAGGGGAGAGGAAAAAGAGAGGAAAGAGGGAGAAATTGAGAGAGAGAGAGAGTGAGAGAAGGGCGGTGCAATTGCCTATATATATGCGAGGGTTGTTAGAGGAAAATCAGAAGAAACAAGAAGGAAAGACAGAACAACTAAGAGTTTGAATTGAAGCTTGGGTTCTGAGGAAGAGGAATCAAAAGTAGAAAAACAAAGAAGAAGGAAACACTGCGACTGAGAAATCAGGAAAAAGGAAAGTAAAAAAATCCAAGTTTTGTTTTTAAGATTCAGAGCATGAAAGTTAGTTTTAGATTTAAGAACTTAAAGAGCATGAACAATAGTGTTTACTGCAATTTAAATCAAGTGAAACAGCTCAGAAACAAGTGAGAAAAACCTAGTTGCAGGTTTTTATGAATAATCAGGAAATTGTGTTTTTGGGCATTAAACTTAGATTTAAAGATGGGGAACTTATCCCCTTAGGAGTAGAAGATGATTTATGGAAAAATAGAGTCAAAACAGTAGGAAAAAGGGGCTTAAAAATGAAGAAAACCAGTTGGCCAGAAAGCGGGATTTTCCTCACTAGGAGCTGCAGCTTTCTCTTGTTCGTGGGGATGGGGAAGATTCCATAAAAAACCAACCATGAGGTTTTTGGTCTTTAGGCAATAAGGAAGAAAACCCATGGAAAATAGGTTAGAAAACTGGTCAAAAAATTGGTTGGTGCCGGAACGAACAACCGGAGTATACCAGAGAAGAAGGCACTGTATTAGAGTTTTGGGTTGGGCTTGGATCGGGTCGGGTCAGACCCGACCCACCCGCAAAGAAGGCATGTCCAAAACTACACCGTTTGGGTTTATGTTTTAAATTGATTTGGGGGTGTTTGGACATGTGGATTAGAAATTGAATTGAGCTTAAAATGGAATTGGGATTTCCTATCCCTATTTTGAACCATTAGTTGTTGTTTGGCTATTCCAAATTGGAATAGTAGTTTCAAAAATTCTGATTTGGGCCAAGAGTTAGTGAAATTGTAATTTGATCCTAGATTTATGGTTTATTATAAATTGACCCACAGAATAAAATAACTAATTAAATATTGATTTAATTAATTAAAAATAGGAAAAATTATTAAAAAGTCCCTAAGTCAAAAGTGAGTCAAACGGACTCTGATTAAAGTAAACGAATAGTAAATTTTTATTATTTCGAATATTCTGGACTCAATGGTGCAATTTAATTTACGAAAATAGGTCTCGAGAAGTAAGAAAACGTAAAAGTACAAAATGATCGTTTTGCCCTTTTTAGTACAGAGGTCCGAATTGAAATTCACGACTGACTTTGTTCGACGTTTCGGATTCAATAGTAGAGTCTATTTTAGTAAAAGAGATACCAATAGTAAAGAGACATAAAATTTGATGGATAACATAGTTCATATAACTATAGACTGAGATACGTTTTATAAATCATAAGAACGCCTAAGAGGAAAGGAGAAGGCAGTTTGACCTTCTAGGCAGATACAGAAAGAGGTAAGTAATATATGATCTCTGCATGTGATAGTTCCAACCATGTCAACAGTTTTTCATATATTACCTATTGTATTCCATATATGCCAGAAGTTTATTGAATCCACATTTGATATTGTTCTATCTTGTGGAAAGTGTTTATTGATTGCCATATATCTTGATCATGATTTTGTACACTTGTGCATAGATTCCTTGTTGTACACTTGTACCTAGGGCCGTGAGGGCCAGCCAGTTATGTTCACGGCAGACTCGTAACCTTAGCCTTCGAAAAGCTATAGTCATGTATGTTGCTAAGAACCAGTTATGATTCCACTATAATCTTCGTGGAAAGTAGCATGATCTTAATATATTATTAGTGCCGGATTTATGCTCAGTCACAAACTCCATCTGATGCTTATTACGACCTTCGGGTCAAGGTTCTGGGAGGAACACCGGCTACGTTGCTATGTGAGGCATGGGACATAGAGTCGCATTGTATACAGAGCTCATTATTATTTAGGTATCCTAGTTTGGAACTGTGTACGAGCTTAGGGGGAATGCCAGGCCCCAAGTTAGTTGCATCTCCTTTTTGTTGATATCACTGTCATTATTGATTATCATAGCTTGATCATATTAGTTTGGAATTGTGTACGAGTTTAAGGGGAATGCTAGGACCCAAGTTAGTTGCATCTCCTTTTTATTGATATCACTATCATTATTGATTATCATAGCTTGATCATATTATTTTGTTATGAATGATCATGAGATTACACAGCTTTTATTGAGTGCATATGATTTATGCTTGAGACAGCTCATATGGTCCAGACTTGTAACACTTATAATGGATACAAGGTTTTTAGGGATCTGGTGGCAATACCACAATAATAGGATATACAGACCTATAACACTTATAATGGATATAAGGTTTTTAGTGGTCTGGTGGCAACACCGCAATAATAGGATATACAGACTTGTAACACTTATAATGGATGTAAGATCTTTAAAGGTCTAGTGGTAATGCTGTAATAATAAATGGTTCAGACCTGTAATACTTGTAATAGATACAAGGTTTTTAGGGGTTTGGTGAAAATTTCGCAATAATAAGATATACAGACCTATAACACTTATAATTAATATAAGATTTTTACGGGTCTTGTGGCAATGCCGCAATAATAAGATATACAAACCTATAACATTTATAATGGATATAAGGTTTTTAGGGGTTCGGTGACAATGCCGCAATAATAGGATATACAGACCTATGATACTTATAATGGATATAAGGTTTTTTAGGGGTCTGGTGGAAATGCCGTAATAATAGGATATACAGACCTATAACACTTATAATGGATATAAGGTTTCTAGGGATCTGGTGGCCATGCCGCAATAATAAATGTTCCAAACCTTTAACACTTATAATGGATACAAGGTTTTTAGGGGTCTGGTAGGGTCGCAATGGGTAAGCACTGAAGTAGATAAATTTCGTGAAGTATTATTGATAATAGTTCTAAGGTCTGGTTATAGGTTTTCCAGCCAAGTCTTCTAACCAATACGTAGTAGGCCTTACAATCTTGGTTACTTTGTAGGGTCCCTCCCTAATCAGGGAAAAGTTTTCCCATAATAGGATCCTTAGTATTCGAGAACACCCTTTTGAGGATGAGATCTCCGAACAAGAAATTAATTAGCTTTAGCCCGTTATTGAAGTACTTGGTTATCCTCTGTTGGTATGCTTCAGTCCTAATCCACGTTTGTCACATTTCTCTTCTACAAAATCAAGATTTTCAACGAGCTTTTGACTGTTGACTTCTTGATCAAAGAGGTCTGTCTTAAGAGTTGGCATACCAATCTCAATAGGAATGATTGCCTTAGTTCCATAAGCAAATGAGAATGGTGTTTCAAGAGTTAGAGTTCTTTTAGTAGTTTGGTAGGCCCAAAGGACTTTAGGGAGCTCTTCGACCCATTTCCCTTTGGCCTCTTCTAAATTTCTCTTTATAGCTTTCAAGATAGTATGGTCGGTGACTTCCGCTTGCCCATTAGCCTAAAGATGTCCTAGAGAGGAGAAATGATGACTAATATGGAGATCTTTATAGAATTTCACGAATACCTTTCATGTGAATTACGTCCCATTATCAGAGATAATCACTTTGATGATGCCAAATCTACATACTATGTTCTTCCAAGTGAAGTTTTTCACCTTAACCTTTGTGATGTTGGTCAAGGATTCAACTTCTGCCTATTTTTAAAAGTAGTCAATAATGACTAGTAGAAATCTCCTATTCTGAGGGGCTTTTGGAAATGGTCCCACGATGTCTATTTCCTACTGGGCAAAGGGCCAAGGATTGGCTATAGGGGATGAGCTCATGTTGAGGTTGGTGTTGGTAGGACGCAAACTTTTGGCATTTATCATGCTTCCAAAAATAATTTTTATCTTGCCTCAGCATACTAGGCCACTAGTAGCCTTTGGTCAAAGCTCGGTGGGAAATGGTTCTTCCACCATTATGGTTACCACATATCCCCTCATGTATTTTAGCTAGAATGTATTAAGCTTCTTCTAGAGCCAAACACAATAGAATGGGTTACGTGTAAGACCTTCGATAGAGTTTATTTTTGAGAATTAAATACCGAATTGCCCTAATTCAGACCCTTTTGGCTTGATTTTTATCTTCGGAAAGCAATCCTTCTAATAGAAATCCAATAATGAGAGTCATATAATTAGAAGGTTGTTTTGAAACTTGAAGAGCTTGTGATATTTTGATGTTAGCACTTGATTAGTAAGAGATTTTCATTGTAGAATGCCTTTCTGGCCTCAGATGAGAGGCCATGTTTGATAGTGCGTCAGCTCTGGAGTTTTGGTTTCTTTCTATTTTTTGAATAGAAAAGCTAAGTAAATATTTTTTGAGTGAGTCCACTAGTTCTGAATACTTTATCATTCTGTCATCTTTGGCTGAGTATTCACCCATGACTTGATTGACCACAAGTTGGGAATCAGATAACACATTAAGATCTGAAGCCCCACATTCTAGTGCCAACTTCAATCCTAGGATTAGTGCTTCATACATTACTTCGTTATTGGAGGCTTTGAAGCCCAGACTAATATCCTTTTTCCATAATGGCCTTATCAGGAGACTAGAGTTTAAGTCTTACTATAGAACCCTTGTTTGTTGAAAACCCATCTGTATAAAGCAGCCATGTTATAGAATCTGTAGGGGTCTGAAGTTCTAGGTGTTGTACTCCAGTGAATTTAGCTATGAAATCTGCAAATGCTTAAGCCTTGATTGCGGTTCGTGGAACAGAAGATATGTCAAATTCTCCTAACTCCACTAACCATTTAACCAATCGCCCAGAGATTTCAAGGTTGTGAAGGACTAACTTCAAAGGATAAGATGTCGGGATTACGATGGGGTGAACTTGGAAATATGGCCTAAGTTTCCGAGCAGATATTACCAAAGCTAAAGCCAACTTTTCAATTTTGAAATACCCCATTTCAATGTCAATGAGGGCTTTACTGACATATAAGATAGGCCTCTAAACCCCTTTTTCTTCCCTAATCAAAGTTGAGCTGACCGCACTTTCAAATACGACCAAATATAAGACCATTTTTTCCCTTGACAGTGGCTTTGAAAGAAGGTCGGGAGAGGCTAAGTACTTCTTAAGTTGTTGGAAGGCTTCCTCACATTTAGAGGTCCATTCCAAGGCCTTACTCTCCCTTAAAGCTTTAAAGAACGAAAGACAATGATCTATAGATTTAGAAATAAACCAATTTAGTGTTGCTATTCTCTCATTCAGTTATTGGATGTCCTTCTTAGTTTTGGGGGACTCTAGATTAATCAGAGCTTTGATCTATGTAGGGTTTACTTCAATTCCCCTTTGTGAGACTAAGAATCCCAAGAATTGTTCCTCTTTAACCCCAAAGGTACACTTTGAAGGGTTGAGCTTCGTCTTGTGTTCATTCAAACTTCTGAACGTCTGGGATAAATGTTGGACATGGTCTGCCTTCCAAACACTTTTAACAAGCATATCATCAATGTAGGCTTCCATTGTGTTCTCGATTTGGAGACCAAACATTTTGTTAACAAGTCTTTGATAAGTTTCTCCAACGTTCTTTAATCCGAATGACATCACTTTATAATAATAGAGACCTAATTTTGATTAAAAAAAAAAAAAAGAAGCCAATTTTCTCTTAATCGGGAGGGTATATCTGGATCTGATTATATCTATAGTAGGCATCTATGAAGCTTATAAGTTTGTGACCTACCGTGGCGTCCACTAGCTGATCAATTCTAGAATGAGGAAAGCTTATCCCTAGGGCAAGCTTTGTTGAGATTTGTATAGTCAACGAATACTCTTCACTTATCGTTCCTCTTTTTTGCAAGGACAGTATTTCGGAGCCATTTAGGATAGAATACCTCTCTTATTATCCCAGCATCAAGCAATCTCTGAACCATGTCGTTGATGATCTTATGACAAATGTCCTCTTCTTCTGCCTTACTGGGAGGGTGGTCTAGATTTGTCATCAACTTGTGAGAGATGAAGTATGGGTCTATTCCTTTCATATCCTTGGTCTCCCAAGCAAATACTAAGAGGCTCTATTTCAGGAAATCGATCAGTTTTGTCTGCTTTGAAAGGCATAAAGCTAATCTGATCTGCAAATATTTTCCTTCTGCTTCGGTACTAAATAGCACCTTTGTAACTTCTTTCTTTGGTTTAACCATGCTATCCCCTAGAACTTAATGGTTCCTCAATCTCAGAAAAACACTCCTCACTTTTGTTATGATCTGAAGTAGTGGAGTCTTGTCCTATGAGATGGTATTGTAATTTCTATTTGAAAGGTTGTTCCTTGAGCATAATGGCATGGCATTCCCGAGTAGTAGGCTGGCAACCTCTAACCATTACAACCCTTTCATCACGTATGAACTTGAGGCACTGGTGCAAAGTGGACATGACTGTCCCTATTTGATGAATCCAAGGTCTCCCAATTATGACATTGTAAAGAGCTTTGGCATCCAGATCCATGAATTTGGACATCAAGGTTTTCTAATCAACTCTCTCTCCAATAATGGTTGGTAGCTTAATTCTCCCCAACTGGGAAGCTAAGTTGCCCATTGAATCCTACCATTATTGAGATAGTTGTTCTGATATCCCTTTGGTCCAGCTTCATCAGCTTAAAGGGTTCGTAGAACAAAATGTTGGTAGAACTCTCAGTATCTACGAGCACCCTTCTGATCTCAAAATTAAGAATTTTGATGGAGATTACCAAGGCATCACTGTAGAGGCAATGTACTCCAACAAGGCCCAGCTTAGAGAATTGTATCTATGGTCCTATTTTGGTCATCTTGTCGATAGACAAGATCTGGAAAACATTAGGTTTTGCCCTTGCTTCACGAATATACCTTTTTATGGCTATGTTAGACATTCTCACCATTGCATTATCAACATGAAGCGCGACGATTACTTGTTGATTGTTTGGTTGTAGTTGATTGTTCCAAGCTCCCAACTGCTCGGGTCTTTGATCCGGCCTCCTCTGAGGGGGTCTCTTATCTCTTGGGTTCTGTCTCTCGTCCTAGTGGATGAACTCCCTTAGCCGCCCACGTTTGATGAGATGGACAATTTCCTACTTTAGAGCTCTACACTCCTCAGTGGTATGGCCCTATTTTTTGTGAAAGTCACAATACTTGTTTCTATTCCTCGTAGCTAGATTGATTTTCAGGTGGCTCTAGCCACTTTAGATTTTCATAATTCTGGACCTGCTGGAGGATGTGAGTAAGGGAGGCATTTAATAGAGTATAAGTCCCATACCATCGAAAACCAGAGTTATTCTATGCTTTGGATGTCACTCCCTTGTCAGGACTTTGGGCTCTCTTCTTGTTATCTTTATTGTCTCTCTTCTAAACTTGTTCATCCTTTAGAGCTTGTTCTTTAGATTTTCGAACAAAGGCCTTGGTGTTTTCGAGTTTAATGTATTTCCAAGCTCTTTTCATGAGTGCAGTCATATCGACTGGTGGATATTTAGTTAATGAATCCTAAAAATGTCCAAGTCCTAGGCCTGAAGTTAGGTAGTCACCAAAAAACCTGTACTACAGTCGTTCATCTTTGTTAGCTCAATATTGAAGTGAGCAATGTACTCCCATAATGACTCTCCCTTTGCTTGTTTTATGGTGAGTAAAAACTCTGGTCCCTTTCTCAACTTTCTGCTCGCTTAAAGGCGATCAATGAACAACCTACTGAGCTCATAAAAATTTTTGATTTAATTTTGATAGAGGTTATGAAACCACTTAAGAGTGGTACCCTTTAGACTAGTTATAAAAGTCTTACACATGAAGGCATCGGTAGCCCCATACAAGGCCATTGTGTGTTAATAGTGAGAGAGATGGTCACATGGGTCTTCTGACCTATTGTAGAGAGTAAACTTTAGGACGATAAACTTCTTAGGTCGTTCCTTTACCATTATAGCAAGGATGAATGGTGTGAATAATCTACCCTAAAAATTTACTTAAATCGTCTTGCTCTGGAGGGATATGGAATCTTTTGGTTGAGATCATCTGATCTTGAGAATCTGCTATCTCCTCAACCCTCTAAGGGGCCCTGGTATGTTCTGTTGTGCCATTGGTTCTCGTTTATAGTCCTATCCCATGTCTCCAAGTTTTGGAGTCACGGGGGGATTTTGTCTCATAGCAGTAAAAGGATGTTGCTCTCCCAAAACTAGTGGATGTAGGACTTCGGGAGGGTGAAGTCTTTGATTTGTTAGGTTGGCTCTCGAAGTCATCGGGATTGGTATCCTTGTCCTACTTTGATAATGTACAGCAGGACGGAATGATGGCAGACCTCTTCCAAAAGCTATTGATGATTGGGGATCAGTCCCTATCTAGGCGATACCATAGGGGTGCACCAGCTTGCGTGTTGGGTAGCTCCTCGTTGTGGAGTCCTCTTCCCGTGGCAGTGGTGGCAGGAGGTTTTGGTCCACTATGAACAATGTTAGTTGGTAGAGGAGGGTTGTTTCGTTAGTTTTGGGCCATGGAAGCCAAAGCCTGTGACATGGCCGCGAGTTGTTCCTGCATCTGATTGAACTGTCGTTGAATCCGATCAAGTTGATATTGTAGATGAGTGGATGCTCGTTCTTTCCCTCATCCAATAGAACGTGAATCTTGAGGATTTTGAGGGTTCCTTCTAGGATGAAGGTTTGAAGTCTTTAGTTTCTTAATAAAACTAGCTTAGTTCATAACGAAAAATAGTGAAAATGCTCATCGTTCCCACAAATGGCACCAAACTGATGTTGTACTTTTCTGGTTTGAATGTTTCTTTTCTCAAATTACCTTGTCAATAACAAAAGGTTAAAGGGCCCTAGGAAGGCTCCGGTGGTAGCCACTTCGATGATAAAGTTAGTCAAAGATAATAACAGTAATTCAAGAATAGAATTAAACATGAATTAAAAGCGTACCTTAAGCACTTATTTATAAGTTATAAATCTCCCAAGTTAAGTAGGATTAAGAGCCATGAAAATAGGGATTTAACGATATCCATGAATAGTTGTTACCATATTGAACTCGGTTTCCTTATTCTGAGATCTGTAGCCTATAGAAGGCAGTGACCAGCTCAGAACATCTTATCTCCAAGCTCTTTGTGCCAATAGGTCTGACGAGCGATCCATCTTATGATCTGTATATCGAAGAGCCTCTTGTGGACACGTGTCACGTCCTAAATACCATGGTCAAATTATGGCATATCATATAGGAACACCAATTAAGTCATTTATAATATCTAATTGAATTCAACAATGTTAATTAAACACCTTTCTAACAAACTTTTCAACGAAGCAAACAAAAACTTGTCAAACAAAATATTATATATATATATATATATAATTTTTCATGCTAATAGAGTGCCTATAGGCTCATCATTTCAGATATTTACCAAAAAAAAAAAAAACCTAAATAAATAAAATCATTTGAACAATACAAAAATAAGAAAAAGATGATGTTTTGCAATGGATTTTTAAATTTAAGTTGAGTAATGAAATTAGGGCTTGGAGATTGAGCAAAAGATGAAGGAGAATGGATCTAGGTTAATTTTCAGATGATGGAGATGGAGAGAAAAGTTTGTGGGTTGCATGTATCAAGTTTGTAGAGTATAAAGAGAACATAGTAGAGTAGGGTAGGGGAAGGTTTTGAATCGAAGACTAAAGAGAGAAAATAAGTCTAAGGCGAGTGACCTCAACAATTATGAAATAACCTCATCAATTTTTTTAAAAAATTTCAGTGGGGGCACCTACCCCATGAGAAATCCACCCCTAACATCTAACATAGGTAGGGATGTTGGCATCCCACATCGAATACAAACGATATTCATAAAGAATTTATAAAGCCGGTACAAGATACATTTACTTAAGTGGCACCTTTTAAGCTTAAGGCCCAAAAAGAGTTGGGTTGTGCATCTAACACTTATCATCTAATGGATTAAATCATCAATCAGAAAAGCTTGTGAAATGGTCCTCTCCTTTTATAAGTTTTTGAAAGCTCAATATGGATGATAACACAAAGGCAATCTTAGGAGAATTGGCAATGGTAAGAGTTAGTTTACTTGCTGAATTATAAGTTATTGGTGAGGGTTTGAAATTGCTTAGAGATATAAGACATCTAAGAATTATGGTTGAGTTTTTGTTGAATTATGAGCTATTTGTTAGGGTTTCAAATTGCTTAAGAGACATGGGACATTAAACAAGTATAGTTGAATCTGATTGTTCATAGCAATTCACCTACTATCAAATTAATTAGAGATTAATCATTGTACACTACAATTAGTGAGAAAAATAAGAAAGATATGACCCTCCATTTGTGATATGACATCCCAGAAGTTAAACAAGCAAGAAGGAAAGGCCAATTGAAAAGTAGGGATGACAAAGGAACGGGTTTAGGGAGAAAATAAATGAGATAGGACAATAATGGAAGGAAATACTAAAACCTGTCATGGGTTCAGAGCAGGAATGGTAGAAGGACGTTCAATCTCACCCTGCCTCGATTACATATTTAAATTACATAAATTTTCTTTAATATTTTTGTTAATTCATTGAATACTCACATATACTAATCTAAATATGTGTACATGTTTATACAATATTGATGTTGCTTTTTTTTCTGGTTTGAACGCTTCTCCCCAAATTGATGTTGCTTTTTTTCTGGTCTGAAGGCTTCTCTTTACGTACTACTTATCAAGAACTGGAGGTCAAAGGGTCACTAGGAAGGCTCTGATGGTAGCCACTCCAATAATAAATTCATTAAAGAAATCAAAACAATAATTCAAGAGATAAATTGAACATGCCTCGAAAACATACCTTATGGCCTTATTTATAGGCAGTACATATCCCAAGTTGAGTAGGATTAGGAGCCATAAAAGTAGGGATTTGAGGATATCCGAATAAAGTAGTTTCTATGTATAACTCTGTTTCTTTATTCTGAGGTCGGTAACCTATGGAAAGTGGTGATAAGTTTGGAACCCATTACTTCTGAACCCTCCGTGTTTAGTTTACTTGGATAAAATAAACCTCTCAGGATCTGTACCCTGAAGAGCCCATTATAGACACGTGTCATGTCCTAAATACGGTAGTCAAATTATAGTATATTAGCTTCTCCCTCCCCGAGCCTCAGTTCTGTGGCATACTCAAAGCTTAGGTTAAGGTTTCTGGGATGTTTATACGCGTGTTCGTCATAAATACATCGTTCTGTATTCTAATAAGATAGTTATTGATTTGACATTTATTATGCTAGCTACCGATTAGGGTTATAAAGCCATCATTGCCTCAATCGCCAGGGCAGTTCAGACCCCACATGGACACCTGTTGAATTTATATAAAAAGTGGAGAAACATATTACTGTTCCCATTTTCAACAATTTGGCATTTTGAGAGCTTCAAACATCAAGAGAGATTTTGGTATTTTGAACTCTTCAAACAACAAAAGAGACTTTGGCATTTTGAACGCTTCAAACAATCAAGAGAGACTTTCTGAGTTAGGAGGTCTCCGGCGTACCAGAAAAACTCCTCCGATCAAGACCTCGGTTAGGTTTGGTTCACAAACCTTTGTTGTTTTTCTCATTGTTTTCACTCATTCTTTCTATTCTTCTCCCTTCTTTTCTTTTTGCAATGTCTGATTCCCAATCAAGTACTGGTTGTGAAGTAGTAGAGTCATAGGAAGTAGATAATCAATTGGAAGTAAATCTAGTAGTTAGCAGTCCTTCCGAGAGTTTAGAGAATAGGCCTACTGGTAGTCCGGCCTTGAGTTGCTAAGGTAAAAATAATGAGGCCTTCTTAGAACCTAGGAACAGAGGCGGGGAAAGCTTTGGAAAAACCTATAAAATGGAAAAGGGTGAAAGCGCCATCACTCAGAGCATGATAGATGCTCTGAAGGCTGCTTTTGATTTCCCTACTAATGTGTCCTATAGACTGCCCCTCAGTCGTCTAACACGATAAGATCTATGCTTACCTTGAGTGGTTTGAGATAAGGGGTTGGTTCCCCTTTCCACTAATTAGGAGTAATATGGACATAAAATTCCTGAAGTCGGAAGGCATGTTTTACATGTCTTTTGATAATGGGTTTAGACCTCTCTCCTTTGTACCCACTTCCAATAAGACCTGAAAAAAGTGGTACTTCTATGTAAAGGGAGGCTGGGAGTTCGACGACTTCGAGAATTGGGATTCAACCTTCCCCCGCATAACTGGCATTAAGGGTGAGCCCCATTTCTTATTTACAACTTACCTCTCTTTTTGTTTTCTGTTTGGGCCTCATATATTTCTGTTATGTATATCTGTGCAGACAAAAAGGCTTGGAAGAGGTCAATTTTACTCATGACCTTCAGAATAAGTATAAACAGCTCATCAAGACCAACAACCATTCCCACTGAGGCTATACTTACACCAAGAACCTAATGGATTTGAGACTGGTGAAGGATCAAAATGAAGGTTTGAAGAAATCACTGCTCTCTGGATGGGTACTAGGTAAGAAAAAGAAGGTCGGGGAGACTTTATCCCCTGCCGAGCCCCCTCCTCCAAAGAAGAAGAGAAGAGTGATTTCTGACTCCCTTAAGCAAACAATCTTTAAAGAGCTGGGCCACTCGCCAACTCAGAAGGCCCTTCCCCATCCAGCCCCTCTCGTACCGAAGCAAAAGAGGGGAACCGGGAAGGCGCGTGCTACCCCTCCAATGCCTGAGAACTCCAGCCCAAATTTCGTGAAGAAGGCCTACAAGGATTCCTAAACGACAGGCCCTCCAAAAATTCATTAGGCAGAAGCCCCAAAAGATAGCCAAAGACCTAATGGCTATCCACATGAGGGCAAGTTTTCTTTTGTTTATGTATTATCTTTTTTTATTCTGCATACCTTCAATACTAATTTGACTCTTTTATTTTCAGGTTGTTCACGGCTTGGCAACCATTATGGACTGTCCCGAGGATACCGAGCAGGTCGACACCCTGAAGTCAGAGTTTGATGAAACTAAGCTTCAGCTCAGGACTGCGTAGTGGGCAATAGCTGCTGAGGAAAAGTTAAAGGAAGCCAAAAATTCTTACTCCATCTTGGAGTCTAAAAGGAACATACTAGCTGCCAAACTGGAAGTTCTTAAGAAGAAATTTAAAGACTTTGAGGTTGATGCTGCCAAGAAACTTCAAGACAACATCAAAGCTGCAGAAGCTCAAAATTGAGATTGAGCTGAAGGTTGAAGTCCAGGATCTAAGGGACGAGCTCATTGAGCATGGATACTGAACCTTCAGGAAGAAACCTCGGAAAATGTATCCAAACCTGGATTTGACTGGGGTGAATGACATTCTGGTCTCCCAAGTTGAGGTTAATACTATGGATGTCGACGATGAAGAGGAAGCGGCGCTTGAACCCTTCCAAAAAGTTCTGCCAGAGACTATAGAGCCTGCAGTAGAATAGATTTATAAGATTTTTTTTGTACTCTGCCTTTTTTATTTACTTTGTAACTTTCCCATTTTTGGGCTTCAATATATGAAATTTTGATTATTCCATAACTTGTGTCCAATATGATCTCCTTGTGTTATCTTTAACTTTGGGACCATTACTTTAACATTCAGACCAGCAAAAAAATATAATTTTTTTTTAAGAGTTCCAAAATACTCATAAGGCATTTTAGAGGTCTGAATAATAGAATATACATACCTATAACAATTGTAAAGAATACAAGGTTTTTAGGGGTCTGGTGGCAACGCCGTAGTGATAGGTATACAGACCTGTAACACTTGTAATGAATACAAGATTTTTAAGGGTCTATATATTGATAAAATGGACCAAACCTGTAACATTTGTAATGAGTACAAAGTTTTTAGGGGTCTGTACATTGATAAAATGGACCAGACTTGTAATACTTGTAATTAGTATAAGGTTTTTAGGGGTCTGCAAATTGATAAAATGGACCAAACATGTGACACTTGCAATGAGTACAAGGTTTTTAGAGGTCTATAAAATGGACTAAACCTGTAACACTTATAATGAATACAAGTTTTTTAAGGCCCTACACTATTGATAGAATGGACCAGGCCTGTAACACTTGCAATGAGTACAAGACTTTTAGGGGCCTATACATTGATAAAATGGACCAGACCTATAACACTTGTAATGAGCAGAAGGTTTTTAGGGGTCTGTACATTGATAAAATGAACCAGACCTGAAACACTTGCAATAAGTACAAGGTTTTTTAGGGGGTCTGTACATTGACAAAATGGACTGGACCAAACCTATAACACTTGTAATGAGTACAAGACTTTTAGGGGTTTGTACATTGATAGCAAGTACTAAAGTGAATAAAAAATAAAGAATTCTTTACTACTCTTAATGTTTCAAGGCCTAGGCACAGACTTCCTAGTTAAATCTTCTAACCAATAAGTTGTAGGTCTAACAATCTTGGTTACTTTGTAAGGCCCTTCCCAATTAGGTGAAAGCTTTTCCATGGTGGGATCTTTAATGTTTGGGTACACTCTCCTCAAGATGAGGTCTCCGAGTTGAAAGTTAACGGGTTTTAACCCTCTATTGAAGTATTTGGCCATTCTTTGTTGGTAGGCTTCAATCCTAATCTGAGCTTGCTTGCGCCGTTCTTCTAGAAGATCTAGATTTTCTACGAGCATTTGGCAATTGGTCTCTTGGTCAAAGAGGTCTATTTTGAGGGTCGGCATACCAATCTCAACAAGAATGATTGCCTTAGTGCCATAGCCGAGTGAAAATTGTGTCTTTGTAGTTAGGGTTCTTCTAGTTGTTCGGTAGGCCTAGAGAACCCCAGGGAGCTCTTCAACCCATCTTCCCTTGGCTTATTCTAACTTCCTCTTTATAGACTTGAGGATAGTACGGTTACTAGCCTCGGCTTGCCTATTAGCCTAAAGATGCCCCGGAGAGGAGAAGTGGTGACTAATATGGAAATCTTCATAAAACTTTCCATACACCTATCCTGTGAACTGTGTTCCATTGTCTAAAATATTGATTATGGGTATGCCTAACCTGCATACAATGTTCTTCTAAGTAAAGTTCTTGACCTCTACCTCAATGATGTGGGTTAGTGGTTCAGCTTCTGCCCATTTGGAGAAGTAGTCAATGGTGACTAGTAAGAATCTTCTACTCTAAGGGGCTTTTGGTAATGGCCCTACTATGTCCATTCTCCACTAGGTAAAAGGCCAAGGACTTGTAATAAGGATGAGTTAATGTTAAGGTTGATGTTGGTAAGAAGCAAAAGGCTAACATTTGTCACATTTCTGAACATATTCCTTAACTTGTTTTATCATATCGGGCCAGTAGTAGCCCTAAGTCAGTGCTCGGTGGGCTATGGTTCTTTAGCTGTTATCCCCTCATGTATTTTTACTAGATCAGAATGGGCCTCTTCTGGAGTCGAGCATTGTACGGGGTTGTGTGTAAGATCTTTGGTAAAGTTTTTCTTTAAGTGCTAAATACCGAGTTGCCTTGATTTGGACCCTTTTGGCCTGATTTTTATCCTCCAAAATGGATCCTTTGCGTTAGGAATTTGATAATGGGAGTCATCCAAATCGGAGATTGATATAAAATTTGAAGAGCTTGTGACACTTCAATGTTGGGCTTTAATTGAGATGAGATTTTTGCCATAGAATCTCTTTCTGGCTTGAGATGGGGGGCCGTATTTGCCATTGCGTCTGCCTTGGAGTTTTGATTTCTTTCAAACTTCTATATAGTGAATTTGTGGAAAGATTGCTTTAGCGATTCCACTAGCTCTGAATACTTGATCATTCTGTTATCTTTGGTAGAATATTCTCCCAGGACTTGACTGACTACAAGCTGAGAGTCCGCAAATCCGTTGAAGTCCAGAGCTCCACATTTCAAAGCTAGGTTTATCCCGAGGATAAGTGCTTCATACTCAACTTCGTTGTTAGAGACTCTGAATCCCAAGTTGGTGAATTTTTCAGTTATGATCCCATTAGGGGACTAAAGCATTATATCTACTCTAGAGTCCCTATCTGTAGAAGAACCATCAGTGTAAAGTAGCCATATCGAAGTATTTGTAGTGGTTTGGGCTTTTGAATGTTGCGTTCCAGTGAATTTAGCTATGAAATCTACTAATGCCTGAGCTTTGATAGCAATTCGTGGAACGTACGATATATCAAACTCTCTTAACTCTACTGACCACTTAACCAATCATCCAGAAACTTCAGGTTTATGAATGACTGATTTCAAAGGATAGGATGTAATGATAGGATGAGCTTGAAAGTATGGTCTGAGCTTTCGAGCAGACACTACCAAGGCTAAAGCCAATTTTTTAATTTTGGAATACCTTGTCTCGGTGTCTAGAAGTACTTTATAAACGTAGAAGATAGGCCTTTGAACTCCTTTGTCTTCTCTAATTAATGCAAAGTTGACCACACTTTGCTAACACGGCTAAATACAGGAGTAGTTTTTTTAGTGACATTGATTTTGAAAGAAGGTCGGAGAAGGCTAAGTATTTCTTGAGTTGTTAGAAGGCTTCTTCACATTCAGAGGTTCACTCTAGGGCCTTGCTCCCCCTCAAAGCTTTAAAGAACGGGAGGCACCAATCCATTAATTTAGAGATGAACTTATTCAGTACTGTTATCCTTTCATTTAGCCCCTAAATGTCTTTCTTAATTTTAGGGGGATTCCAGATCAATCAGAGCATTGATCTAGGTAGGATCTGCTTCAATTCCTCTTTGGGAGACTAGGAAACTGCAAGAATTTTCCCTCATTAATCCCAAAGATATATCTTGATAGGTTAAGTTTCATTATGTTCTCTTTTAGGATATCGAATGTTTGGGATAAGTGCTGGGCGTGGTTAGCCTTCTGAGCACTTTTGACTAGCATATCGTTGATGTAGACTTCCATTGTATTCCCGATCTAGAGGCTAAACATTTTGTTCACAAGCCTCTGATATGTGGCTCCAGCATTCTTTTGACCTGAATGGCATCACTCTATAACAATAAAGACCTCATTTTGATATGAAGGTCATTTTCTCCTGGTCTAGAGAATATATTTGGATTTGATTGTACCCAGAGTATGCATCCATAAAGCTCATGAGTTCGTGACCTGCCGTAGCATCAACGAGTTGATAAATTCTAGGAAGAGAAAAGTTATCTTAAGGACAAGCTTTATTGAAGTCGGTATAGTTGACGCAGACTCTCTATTTGTCGTTCTTCTTCTATGCAAGAACCGTATTAGTAAGCCATCCGGGGTAGAACACCTCTCTTATCATTCTAGCATTAAGCAACCTCTGGACCTCTTCATTGATAATCTTGTGACATTCTGGGCAAAACATCCTCCTCTTCTATCTCACGAGAGGATGGTCTGGATCTGTCATGAGATTGTGAGAAATGAAGTTAGGATTTATTCCTTCTATATCTCTGGTCTCCCAAGAAAATATCGAAAGGTTGGCTTTTAAGAATTTAATAATCTCCTTTTGCTCGAAAAGGTACAAATTCGAGCTAATTTGCAAGTATTTTCCTTCTTCTTTAGTGCTGACAAGTACTTTGATGGGCTCTTCTATTGGTTTAACCACATTGTCCCTTCCTCTTGGACTCATTGGTTTATCGATCTTGGAAAGACATCCTTCGGCCTCTTGAAGTTCTGGAGAGGGAAAGTCTTCCTCCTTATGAGGATATTGTAATTGCTATTTGGAAGGTCTCTCTTTGAGTGCGAGGGAATGGCACTCTCAGGACAGTTGGCTGACAGCCTTTAAGGATGAGAACTTTGTTTTTGTAGACATATTTAGGCATTAATGGAGGATTGAAGTAACTCCCCCCATCTGGTGGATCCAGGGTCTCCCAATAATGGCATTATAAAGAAATTTGGTATCTAGGACCATGAATTTAGAGAGCAGAGTTTTCTCGTTATCTCCTTCTCCTACTGTGGTCGGTAGATCAACTCTACCCATTGGGAAGCTAAGGTTCCCATTGAATCCTGCCATTAGAGCAATGGTAGCTATGATGTCTTTAAAGTCAAGTTTCATATGTTTGAAGGGTTCGTAGAATAACACATTGATAGAGTTCCCTATGTCCACGAAAACCCTTCGAATCTCAAAGATAGCAATTTTGAGTGAGATGACAAGAGCAACACTGTGGGGATAGTGTATTCTAATGAGGTCCAATTCAGAGAATTGGGTCTGAGTTTTTGACTTTATCTTTTTTACGATGTCCGAGATTTGGATGACGTGGGGCTTTCCTATTGCCTCCCAAACATACCTTTTCTTGGCTCGATTAGATATCCCTGTCATCGCATTATCAGCATGGAGCACAAAGATGACTTGATTATTTTGCTACTGCTAATCATTCCGAACTTCCCTCTATTCAGGCCTTTGCTCTAGCCTCCTTTGAGGGGGTTTTTCATCACGGGGGTTCTGTCTCCTGTCCTGACAGACGAACTCTCTCAGTCGTCCTCTCTTGATGAGATGCTCTATCTCTTACTTCAGAGCTCTACACTTCTCGGTCGTGTGCCCCTGCTCTTTATGGAAGTCACAATATTTATTTCGATTCCTTGAGTCGAGTTGACTTTTTAGTGGTTCTGACCACCTCAGGTTTTCATGAATCTGGACTTGTTGAAGTATATGGGTAAGAGAAGCATTTAACGAGGTATAAGTTCCATAATTTCCAGAGCCAGAGGTTGTTCTTTGCTCTTGATGCCATTCTCTTGTCAGGACTCCCAGTCCTCTTTTTATTGGCGTTGTTATCCTCTTTTGAACCTACTCATTCTTTTGAGCTTCCTCTTTAGCTTTTCAGAAGAAGGCTTTCAGTATCTTAAAGATTAATATACTTTCGTGCTCTATCCATGAGCAGGTCAGGTTGGCAGGGGGATTCTTAGGTCAAAGAATCCTGAAACGGTCTAGGCCCAAGGCCTAAAGTGAGGGCGGCCACCAGGAAATTCGAACTATAGTCGTTTATCTATGTGAGTTCAGGTATTGAAATGAGCTATGTATTCTCGTAGTGACTCTCCTTTTGTTTGTTTCATAGTCAACAAGAACTTTGGCCCTTTTTCTCAACTTTCTGCTTGTTAAGAAGCGGTCAAGAAATAACTTGCTGAGCTTATAAAAATTGCTGATCGATTTTTGGGGAAGGTTGTGAAACCATTTAAGGGCGGTACCCTTCAGGTTTGTCATAAAAGTTCGACACATAAAGGCATTGGCAGCCTCGTGCAAGGCCATTATATGTTGATAATGAGATAGATGGTCCCCAGGGTCTTTAGACTCAGTCATAGAGAGTGAATTTTGGTACAACAAATTTCTTAGGGTCGCTCCTCTGTCATTATAGTAGAGGTGAACGGCATGGAGAACCTAACCGAGCAGTTTACTTAACTCGTCTTGTTCTGGAGGGACGCAAAACCCCTTGGTTGAGATCGTCTGATCTTGAGAGTCTGCTATCTCATCTTCCCTTTGAGGGGCCCTAGGTAGGTTCTATTGCGTGATTGGCACCCGTTGTTGGTCTTGTCTCGTGCTTCCAAGTATTAGATTCATAAGGGGAATCTGTCTAGCAATAGCAGGGGGGTGCTGCTTTCCCAAGACTGGTGGATGTGAGACCTCGAGAGGCTGAAATCCTTGCTATGTTGGATTGTCTTCAAAGACCGTTGAGATTGGTATTATCGTTCTGCTCTAATAATGGATGGTAGGATAGAATGTCGATATTCATCTCCCCATGGTTGTTGACGATTGGGGATCGGTCCCCATATGGGCAGTACCATGGGGGTATACGACTACACATTAGGTAACTCCTCATTGTGTGGATCCTCTGCTTGTGGTGGTGGTGGGAGGCTGAAGTCCTCCATGAACAACGTTATTAGGAGGAAAAGGATTGTTCTGTTGGTTCTGAGCCAGTGAAGCCAGAGCTTGTGACATGGCTATGAGTTGTTCTTGCATCTGATTGGACTGCCGTTAAATTCGATCAAGCTGCTGTTGTAGATGAGCGAGCGTCTGTCTCCTTCCTCTTCCAGCGGGAGGTTGATTTTGAGGGTTTTAGGAATTCTTTCTAGGACGAAGGTTAGGGAGCCATTGTTTCTTTGAGAAAATAAGCTTAGTTTCCGAGGTAAAGTAATGAGAACAATTTTTGTTCTCACAGACAGTGCCAAACCGATATTGCTCTTGTCTGGTCTAAAGGCTTCTCCTCAAACTGAATGTTGCTCTTTTCTGATCTGAAAGCTTCTCCTCACGAATTACCTATCAAGAACTGGAGGTCAGAGAGTCACCGGGAAAGTTTTCGGTGGATAGCCACTCCGATGATGAAGTCAGTAAAGAAATCAAAAGATTAATTGAACATGTCTCAAAAGCGAACCTTATGGCCTTATTTATAGGCTGTAGATATTCCAAGTTGAGTATGAATAGAAGTCATAAAAGTAGGGATTTGATGATATCTGAAAATAGTATTTTCATGTATAACTTTGTTTCCTTATTCTAAGGTCGATAACTTATGGAAGACTGGTAATAAGTTTAGAACCTGATTACCTTTGAACCCTCTGTACTTTGTTGACTTAGGATAAAATAATCATCTCATAATCTGTATCCTGAAGAGCCCATTATAAACGTGTGTCATGTCTTAAATACGATGGTCAAATTACAATATATCAAATATAATATAAGTTTATATTTTTAATAATATTAGTTGATTAATTTTAATTTTTAAACAAATACGGGATAGAACGGAAATAAAGAATGCTACTTTTGAACGAAGTGGAGAAATGAGAGATCCTAAACCTCTTCCGTTATCATTTTTAATAAAATAAAAATCTGCAGACTCGCATCGCGGTTCAAACGAGGGAACTAGTGATGGTCCATGTCCGTGCCGCTGGGCTGGCCTGGCCTATCAAAGCCAAATATGTAGGTATAAACATTATTACGGAACTGAGTGAGTGTGATCCGAGGAGCCACTCCTCCTTTCCTTCCTTGTATAAGTGGTATGGTACTCACTTCTTAGCTTGCTTATAGCAACACCAATGGTGAAATGAAATTACAGTCGCTATTAAAATTAAATTTTAATAGGTTAACTAAAAAATTATACTCTAATGATAGTTTTTATCTCTATCAAAACTGGACTAATGTCAAAAATTCTATCAAATATATTTTTTGTTTTGGTAACTACTATCTATATCAAGGCTTCAAATAGCAAGATATCAATGAACCAGATTTTAGTGATACTTTTTCTTTATTTTCAACGCTTCAAAAATTGCTTCTGACTCAAAAATTCCTCGCTTTAAAATCACACAAATACTTGCCAGGTAGAATTCAAAATCACTATAATACACAGGCTGCGCTTAGATAGTGATTCAAATATAATTTTTTAAAAATTATAAAAATGTATTTAGATATGATGATCTAAATTATAAAAAAATAAAAAATAATAAAATTAATAACTTGTCAAACGCGTATTCTGTGTTTTAAAATTAAAAATTTTGATTTAAAAAGGTAAACAAACGTAATTGTTGGGAAAAAAAAAATCACTGCAATACTAACAGTCAATGTATGGAATAACCTCTCATATTTTATTGGAAAACGCAGTATAACATGACAACTTCACACACATTTTCAATGGCCTCACGCTTTAATTAACATATAGCAGAAACTCTCTTCACTGCACACCATGCACACGGTACACAATTGTTAGGCCACCACTCATGACTCTATTGAGCCACACTCTTTAATTCTGCCAACACTCTATTAATTTTATGACTTCAACACTCTATTTATTTATTTATTGATTACAAGTTCTATATTGATAAGAACATGTAATCTAGCACAAATTATTAAGATAAATACTTCTAATTCTACTAATAATTAATTACTCAATTCTTCTTTTAAATATATTAAATATTACTAAGACTCAAAATTAAAAAATTCTACTAAAACTCTAATATCGCCAACATCCTAAAATATCACACACTTCATGGTAAACAAAAAGAAAAATAGAAGAAGAAAAAAAAACTCATATCTGAAAAAATATCATAATATATGAGTAAAGAAAAACGTTAAGCAGAAGCGTGAATGATAAAAAAAACAAACAATAATAAAATAGTAGTGAGAATCACATCATCATAGAGTTCACAAGATAGACAAAGTAAATAATACAATTGAAAGCTAAGTCGTTGTCAGTGATGGCATCCAAACAAAACATATTGGGTCAATATGCCCATCACACTCAATTATTGCACAAAACCAATTTCTGAAGCAACCTACTAATTAATATGCCTGCAATCAAATCCCTGCCTTTTCTTCTTCTATACTCTATTTTAATATGCCTACTTAAACTTCTTCGTCTTCTTTTTTTCAGTTTCTAACATCCATATATTTTGATTGATGTTTCAGTAGATCCTCTATCACTAAAACAGATTTATTAATTCCGTCAATAAATTAGGCTAATCATCTTATGTTAAAAAAAAAAAAAAAAAGCTTTTATTTTCTTACCAAAAAAAGTACCAAGGTTTTATTTTTTTTAAATTAAACAACCCAATTACATGACATATATAGGAATATACCATCTCAGCTAAAGAGGGTAGGGCAGGAATTTAGTTTAAGGAGGGCAAACTTTTTTTTTGTTAAATTTTTAATTATAAATTTAAAAATTACTTTAGCATAAAAATTTAAGGTAATTCCATGAAGTTTTGTGCTAATTTCAAATAAGACCCCCAATTACCAGTTGTAATAATTCAGCCCCTCAAATTTTAATTTTATTTCAATCGAGGACAAATGCAAACGTCTGTTAATGGTCATCCCAAATTCTTAACGGCAACTGTTTACGCATTAAAATTATAAGGCCTCATTTGAAATCTCTATAAAATTATAGGGTCTTATTTGAAACTCATATATAATTACAGAATACTATTTTGAAACTCATATGAAATTACAGAGTACTAAAATGTAATCAATCTGGGATAGCTATTTGCAATTAGCCTCAATGGAAATGAAATTAAAATTGAGGAACTGTAATTGTTACAATTGATGATCAAGGGCCTTATTTGAAATTGTGACAAAATTTTAGGGTACT
The DNA here is from genome assembly GCA_008638375.1 of Nyssa sinensis. NCBI lineage: Eukaryota > Viridiplantae > Streptophyta > Magnoliopsida > Cornales > Nyssaceae > Nyssa > Nyssa sinensis. The sequence goes on along the minus strand of CM018051.1, from coordinate 41,362,411 downwards.
AAAGTGTAATTAATTCAAAATTTAATATTGATTGATGATATTTTTTATAGGTAAATAAATTGATTAATATAAAAAAAAAATTATAAATTAGACAAGAATTTTAATAAAAAAGAAACTCATAAAAAAATTTTACTATACAAAAAATTTTAAAAAGTTAATAAGAGTTTCATTAAGTGGTCAAATGAAATTAAATAAGGGCAAAGTATGAAAAATTTTAGACTTAGGTGGGGGGGGGGGGGGGGGAATTAAAGGATATATTTGAAAAAAGAAATTGAAAAATATTAACCCTAAAGGTTTTTGAACTAAGGGCATCTCAGTAATTTTGATGATCACAAAACATTATCCCATAGACTAATGTTTTATCCAAATAACAATGCAAATAGGTCATCTAGACCAAAAAAAATTGTTGCCCAAGAAATGACAAAAGTGCTATCAAGCTAAAGAATTCCACTCAAAAATATGCTCCAAAGCAAAGATCAAAATAAGTGGAATGTTCTCATGATGATTCAAGCAATTGAACACACTCAGGCCCAAGGAATTCAAGACAAGTCAAATGAAGACTTTCGTTTTGCTTATTTTGGGTTTTGAGTGACGTATGATTAGATTGATCATTGGTCGTAAGCTCTTATTATTTAAAATGATCATCTAAGAAGTAACGTCAAATAACTGTTCAAAATAAAACAGTTTTCATATCTTGAGCTTTGAAAGATCAAAAGGTTTTTATAAAAGTATACTAAGAAAAATAAGCTAGAAGACACTCACTGTCTAAATCAGTCGACCATTTCATAGAATTAGTCAACTAATTCTTAATGGCTTATTTTTACACATATCAAACCAATCGACTGATCCATGAAACTATTCGATTGAGTGATGTTTTACAAAACAACCTAAAGACTCACTACTTAAATCAAGTCGACCTTCTAAGAGAATCAGTTGACTATTTTTCAAAGGCAAAATCAGTGTACATGTACAAATAGAGCTAGTCGACTGATCTATGGAACCAATCAACTAAGTAATCATTTTGACTGTATTGCCTGAACATACTGTCCAAATCAGTCAACCTAAAGGAAATATCAGTCAACAATTGATCAAAGGCAAAATAGTGTACAAATAGAACCAGTCAACTGATTGTTCTTAACCAAATGAACCTTAAATCCTCTAAACAAATAAATTAACCTAATTAGTCAACCAAGCCTCATTGTAGTCGACTGGTTGATGATTCAGTCGACTGATTTTGTCAATCTGGCAATCACAAATTCAAATTATGAGTAGACAAAAAAAAAAAAAAATGACTCTTTTTGAACAGCAACAAACATTCTTTAAAGGGCTATAAATAGAGGTTCTATAGGGCTTTCTAAGCCATAACTTACAAGCTTACACTTTCATATCCTTGTTATTGACTTTAGAACTAACATCTTCCAAATCTAGATCTGAAAAGTTATACTCATCTTAAATACTCAGAGCTTACAGCTAACTTATCTACAGAGAGTTAGCATTTTATTACACCAAAACTACTCTAGAAGAAAGTACTATTTGGTAAATATCTTCGTATCATATCATTACGGTGAGAGTTATGGATAGGTGTTACTTGGTGAAGCAAGATGGTTTATTTTGCTGGGATAAGAAGGTCACGGTCTTCGCTTTCTAAAGGTTCAGTCTCCACCTGCAAGGAGGTTAGAATAATGGAAAAACTCAAGTGGGATGCTTGAGTCGAAGACGTAAGAAGTTTTTCGAACTTCATAAAACTGTTGTGTTTTCTCTCCTCTCTCTCTCTCTCTCTTAGGTATTTATTTGTGCATTTATAGCTTCTATTTTTAGAGTTCCAAAAAGAAATTAATATTTGTAATATATCCTATTCACCCCTCCCCTTCCAAGGTAAATATTTGAATAACAAGTGATATTAGAGCTTCGTCTCTTATAAAATAGAGTTAACACTTTAAGAGAAAATATGTGAAAACTGTTGTAGGAACTGTCTTTGCCGAAGGGTAATGTCATGACCCCGAATCTGGCCTCTACGGATTAAGGGAATCGCGACCGCCACCCTTTAGCCTCGGGGCCTGTCGGGTGAGGCTTCACGTGAGCAATGGCACCGGACGACGGTGCAGGTGCAGCCAAGATTGAAAAATTGCGAAAGCGTGAAAAACTTTTTTTTTTTTAACATTCTGTACACCCGCCCGGTACCGTCCCTTCTTCTTCTTCTTCTTCGAAGCGGTAAACAAAAATTATACTTTTCAGAGCATACTAAAAACTTTTAAAGTTTTACATATTACATATCTGTTTGCCCCTCGGGGCTTAAATACATAATTGTCCCAAAGTTTCTACAACAAAATTTGACTCATTATGGTCCTAATACTCTGAAAGTTCCTAATCAAAATGGAGCTGCCAATCACCAATCCTCAAATTGGGTAAGGCTCCTATCCATTGTCATCACCTAAAAAATGTTAAGGGAATGTGGTGAGCTTCAACAAGCCTAGTGAAGTAATTTCAGTACCTTGTCATGGATTTTCAACTGGTATTGGGTTAGTTTAAGAGAGATTTCATATAAACATACACTGCCAATTGTACATATACTTCAGATACAGAGTATAGAAAGCTTCAAAACATGTAACACGAAGCATTAAAAACATTTGAGTAAAAGCAGATATTTCACATATATAAGTACAAGGAACTTCAAAGAACTTGTGACACGAAGCATTTAAAAGCATTCAAGTGAGGCATTAAATATGTAGTTGAAGCTTGTAATACATACAGGGTGACCTATTTAGTGGCCATGAACGTTTTAAACATTTACTTGTAAACAGAATGCATGAAATTCTTTCCATGAAAATAGAAGGATGCAAACTTCTTCTTCTTTAAAACATGGGGCTATATAAAAACCCAATTCAGATAAATGGGGGTTTAAAAACCTGCTACCATTTCTGAAAACATTTCATCTTTTCACTTTGATTAGGGGAAATTCTTTTCGAACCGGATTTCAGTCTTACTTCACGTGGAGATATCTCATGCTTGGGGGATCAAATCCTGCTACCGGGCATTCTTCATGTCAATTGAGTTCCAAAGGAATTCCATATCAGTTGTAGTGCTTATGCACTATTATCTTGCAACACTTTTTACTTCTTCAATGATGCTTTTCAAAGAGCATTGAAAACATAGTTTCTTCAAACATGTGTTTTTCACGAGCATTAAAAATATGACTTTTTAAAAGAAGCTTTTTATGAGCATCTAAAAACATGGCTTCTTCAAGAAATTCTTTTGATGAACATTTAAAAACATGGATTCAATAAAAGAATGAATTTTCATGAGTATTCAAAATATGGACAATTTAACGGAGCTTTTAACTACTTGGAGGACAATACTTGAAACATTTAACACATGAGTTTCAGGAATTTAAATCACGATATACAGGAACTTATTAAAGCATAGATAAAATAAAAGCTATTAATTCAAGAGGCATTTAATAAAATTGACATTTATATGGACATGTGGAAAATAAACGTATCACTTGTCAAAAATATCAAGTAGTAAATTTTGCATGCCATGTTAAAATTTATAAATAACAACGGTGCATTGAAATAAAAAGCATATAAATACGAGAATTTAGAATTTAAAATACTGTAGATATTTTCATAAAAAAAAAAAACACTTCAGAATACTTGAACTTCAAATTACTTCAAAATTCATGGAGATTAAAACCTCCACTTCAAAGTACAAGATTACTCACCTTGTTCTCCTGGGTCAGCACTACTGGTGGGCTTTCCCTTTTTCTTTTGTAATCCCTAAAAATCAAATTCACCAAGACTTCAATTAATTCCTTATTTACTTCAAATCATCTCTAAATTGATGTTCTTCATTTAATCTTGGACCAGTCGTATCCTAATTTCCTAGGATTAGTCTTATCGGCCTTCTCGTGGTAACTTAATAAATTTTATTTTTCATATGACTTATTTTTTAATACCTATTTTGGTATTATAGACCTCATCGTTGGGTTCAGAACGTTGAAGAAAGTCAATTTAGACCTTCTTGAATTTTTATTTAGCTTCGGGCATACTTAGGGGAAAAATGGTAATTTATTATTGTTGCCCCGAACCCTATCGTGGTCCTCAAAATATTCCACAATTCTTATATATAAATTTTTAAGTCTTTTGGACTTCATTTGGTATCTGCTTTTGATCATAGGGACACATCAGTCATTTCTTATTTTATACGTTGACTGTTCTGGAGTCTTATTTAGCCCCTCAATTTTCATAATTATGCTTATGACAGTTAATTTTTGGCCTTTACTTGTATTTCTCGTACTCAGGGGTATTTTGGTCATTTATATTTCTTGATATTCTAACTCCAAATCATTATTTAGTTATATATACGAGTTGACAAGTAATTGGGCTTCTATTGATATCAATTTCGTCCAATTTGGACTTCATTTGGGTTTCGTATTGCATTAGGGGCATTTTGATAATTTTACATCTCATGGTGGGACCACCTCTGTCATGCCCCGAATTTCCACGAACCCGGGGAGTAAGTGTAAACAATAAAGAAAACAAAAAAAAAAGACAATTTAAATGAATTCAATTAGACAGGCATTTAATTCTTTATATATAAACACATAAAATACATCCGATAAACATATCTCTCATGTCAGCTAGGCTCAAGCCCTTACATTACAAAATACGCCCTGTCACGCCTCGAATTCCAACAAACCCGTGGTGCGACCGACGAGACGAAAGGAAAATAAAATAATAAATTAAATAAAGGATAATCTAACTGGTTTACTTAACTTACATTCACTTCTGTCAATACGCATATAATACATCATTCGGGCTTAAGCCCGTGCATCACAAAACATGCCCCAACGGGCCAAATATCCTCCTAAATTCATATCTCCTCCACTCTGTAAGACTTCCTCAAGTCTCAAGTGCCGGGAGTGTCATCTGAAATGTTTGTCCCACGAATGGGTCAGCTCAACTGCTGGTACAATATAATGCTAATGCAAGAAACAAAATTAAGGGCGTGGCATGTGCAAGTGTACAGTCATCCAACTCATTAAAATAATTTAAGGTGCGGCATGTGCAAGTGTACATTCATCTCTACATGCATTCTAAATCATCTATCCAATGTAATAACAATAATCCACATGCTTTCCAAATCGTCCATACCACATAATAGCAATAATCCACATGCCATCCATATCATCCATGCAAAGTAGTAACAATAATCCACATGCTTTCCAAATTGTCCATGCCATGTAATAGCAATAATCCACATGCCATCCATATTATCCATGCAATGTAGTGACAATGCCCATGAAACACCCACACCACTCTATGCCACAACCATGTCAAATCTATGCCATGTCCATGTCAACTCATGTAATGTAATGTAATGCAATGTAATGTAATGTCCCTTCACGGATCGCTCCCGTTGGTTCGGGTACCAAATACAATATCATGTCCCTTCATGGATCGCTCCCGCTAGTTCGGGTACCAAATGCAATATCATGTCCCTTCGCGGATCGCTCCCGCTGGTTCGGGTACCAAATGCAATATCATGTCCCTTCGCGAATCACTCTCGCTGGTTCGGGTACCAAATGCTATATCATGTCATGTCATGTAATGTCATGTCCAAGGAATCATACTATGCCAATATGCTTTGATTCCACCATACCATAATGTAATCTCAATAAAGCATCATATCCACACTTAAAGTATGCTTTAAATGATGTGTTACACAATAACATTCAAATCAGAAGATCCTTTCATCAAGGTTACATGCCATACATAGTCTATTTAACACATGCTTTAAGTCACATATTTCATAATCCCAACAATTCTCAAAATATAATCCACAAATTATGCTAACACATGCGATATACACATAGTTATGATCCACATTCATTACCAAACTTTCAACAAGATAACAAGGAGCACATAAGCATATGAGCAATAAAACAAACATGTGAATCATCAAGTCAAAATGGCAATTAATCCTAAACTTAATTCTATTTCTTACTTAGCACAATATGTCGTACCTGACGGATTGGTCTCAACCCTAAGAAGTCGTACTCATTGCATAGTGGCTAGCAGTGAAATGTAGAAGGTCAGACTACCTTCTCTCTGCCTTTCGGTGTCCCTAAAATTACAAAATGCAACTCAGTTCGTTTGTTACGTGAATGATGCTATTCATCAAATTTTATGTCTTTATTTTATAAGTTCCTATTTTTCCAAATTAAACTCTACTGTTGAGCCCGGAATGTCGAAGAAAGTTGGTTTAGACTTTCGCGGAATTTAATTTGGACTTCTATATTAAAAAGGGTAAAACGGTCATTTCATACTTTTTCAGGTCCTTACATCCTGAGACCTCTTTTCACAAATCGGACTCCATGGTTGAGTCCAGAATGGTTGAAATAATAAAATTCCACTATCTGTTTACTTAAATCGGAGTTCATTTGACTGCATTTTAACTCGGGGGTATTTTGGTAATTTTTAAGGTTCCCATGGGTCTTTTATTTTTCGGGACCTCGTCTCATACCATGGACCTCACCATTAGTCTTAGGAGGTCCAATTTAGTTAGAAAACATATAAGACTTGTCGTATTTGGGCTCTGGGCCATTTCGGAGTATTTATTTTTAATTAAATAAATTTCAATTGGAAAATAGAGTAAATGTAATATATATAAATATATTTATTTAGTGCAAAAAGAGAGACAGGATTGTCCTGTCTCACACGGTCACGCGCCCAGCCTCGACGCGCCCCACGCGGGTTCAAGTCTCGGCAGCCACCCCTTTTACCCTTTCTTTTCTTTTTTTCATTTCTTTAACTAATTGGCCCAATCCTTTTTTAATTAAATAGTTTGGGCCCAAACTAACACAGGCCCAATCTCTTTTTAAACCCAGCAAACTAACCTCCTCTTAAAACCAACCCAGGCCCAAATTATTTAAAAATAAAACAGGCCCAAACTGCTCCTGTGCCCCCACGATTTTCTGACCCCCTTCTTGTCTGCTCCGGTCATCATCTCCGGCCATGTCGCCGGAGACTGCGATGCTTCCCTCCATTTTTTCTTCTCTTTTTCACGTCCGTTTTCAAAATTTTTTTCATAAAATCAATCCTAGGGTTTTCAGGACTTCACTGGGATTATTTTAAACCCCAAACATCACCGCCCCAATGCACCCATATCCATTATTTCGGCCATGAACCCAGATTCCGACCGAATGGGTACTTTCCATTTCCAAGCTCATTTGCTCACGGTTTTGCGTTATTTCTTTTCTAAAAATTCTTCTGCACCTCACACGATTAATCACCTAGCATTTAGACACGGTTTAGCACATGAAATATGAAAACTCTACCCCACACCCGTGACCTGCAACTCAACCTTTCTCATCCGTTTCTCAACCATTTTCTCTCATTCTTCTTGCTTTCAATTACATTTTTCATACACTATAAGATCTAGGAATTTAAATCAAACAATATGCTGCAAAAACAGATTGGATATATGTGAAATTTTCTAAAGAAAAGGAAGCATACGGCTACGGTTTCTTACCTCTGTGATGGTGCTTCTCTCCCCCTTGCCTTGCCTTTGTTCCTCAACCCCAATGGATATACACACACATACACGAGGACAATACCCAACAACCTCTCTCTCTTCACTTTCTCTCCACTTTCTCTCTCTATCTAACTCACAGATATACACTCATATACACTCAAGTTTGTTCACTCTCTCATGCCAACTTCCTGCAACCAGCCCCACTACCCTGACCTCTTCTCTGCTCAAGCCACCTTCCCTTCACCAATGCAACTTTGCATTAAATGCAAAGTTGACATTTGATAATTTATATATGTTTATATATTACACCTCTCATACACACACATCATGCCACGTACAGCCACCTCTACATATATATATATATATATTCACATACACCCATGCATACACATAGCATGCATACATACTTACCCAATATATAAAAAAAAAAAAAATTATGCACCCATGCCCCATTGAATTAAATAACAATAATAATAATAATAATAATAAATACTAATAACAATAATAACCAACAAAATTATTTTAAAAAAAAAATTTTGAGGTTATTACATGCCCCATGAGCCAAATATATTTCTAAGTCCTTTTTCCCTCCTTCCTTCAAGACTTCTCAAGTCTCAAGTGTCAGGAGTGTCATCTGTAATATGATATCCCACAAATGGGTCATCTCAACTGCTGGTATGACACAATGCTAATGCAAGGAACAAAATTAAGGCGTGGCATGTTCAAGTGTACATTTATCTCTATATGCTATTCAAATCATCCATACATCAATGCAATGCATTATCATGATGCGTGACGCACCCATGTAAACTCTATGCCACACCCATGTCTCACTTTACGGGCCTTCTCCGCTGGCGTGAGTACCAATCGTGTGTCTCACTTCACGGTCCGTCCCCGTTGGCATGAGTACCAATGGCCAATTTTGGGTTTTTCACCACAAGATCTGCACCCTCATAATGCACAGCACCAAGTGCTTAACCCACACTATGTTTCAAGGAACACACTATGTCAATATGCTTTGATTCCACCATGCCATAATGCAGTCTCAATGAAACATCTTACCAATATATGAAGCATGCTTTAAATAATGCATTATACTTAGAATAATAATGGCATTTGAATCACACAATTCCTTCCACATGTATGCATGCTATTCACAATAAATTTAAACACATGCTTAAGTTATATATTCACAATCTTAACAATTCTCGAAGAATATAAATCACATACTGTGCTATCACATGGAACATACATATAGTCATGGTTCACGTTTATTACTTAACCAAACTCCCAAGGAAACAACAAGGAACACATAAGCACATAAACAATCGAATAAACATATGATCATTAAATCAACAAGGAAATCATTCCTAAACTTAATTATGTTTCTTACTTAGCAAAATATCATACCTGAAAGAGTTTGTCTCAACCCTAAGAATTCATGCTCGCTGTGTAGTTGAACTAATCAATGAGAATTCAGTCCCCCCTACTATATCTGTCTAAAGAGTCAATCGGCCTTCTTCTTTCCCTTTGGTGTTCCTAAATCGTCACATGAATTTATGTTATTCATTAAATTTTATATTTTTATATCATGAGTCCCTATTTCACTAAAATAAACTTTACCATTGAGTCCGGAACGTCGAACAAAGTCGATTTAGGCTTTTGCGGAATTCAATTAGGGCATCTGTACTAAAAAGGGCAAAATGGTCATTTTGTACTTTCATGAGTTCTTACTTCTCGAAACCTCTTTTCATAAATCGGACTCTACCATTGAGTCCAGAATATTCAAAATAATAAAATTTCACTATTCTTTTATTTCAATCGGAGTTCGTTTGACCATTCTTTGACTTAGGGGCATTTTGGTCATTTTTGGTATTCCTACGGGTGTTTTATTTTTTAGGGACCCACCTCACAAAACGGACCTCACCGCTGGATTCAGAATGTCCGACACATAAAGAAAACACTAATGACTTGTTTATTTTGGACTTCGGGTCATTTTGTCATATTTAATTTAATGATCAGAGAGAGTAACTGGCCACGCGCTTCTCCTCTAACCCAAAGGTTCACGGTTCAATTCCCACCAGGGACTGCGCCCTTTTTTTTTTCAAATTAATTAATTATATTAATTTATATATATATATATATGTAACAGTATATGACCATATGGGCCTCAGTGGCTCAGTGGTTAAGTGCGTGCTTCAACACACGTAGGTAGGGGTTCGAATCGTAGGAATCACAGTTCCCATTTCCCATTTCTTTTCTCTAATTTCTTTTTAAACTCCCTCTTTTATTTCCCTTGTGTGGCCCAATTTACCCCCTGACCCAACTTAAAACAGCCCACTATCTAAGAACCCAATGACTTAAAGAGAGGCCAAACCCAGCAGCCCAATCATCAGCGCTTCGTCCCCCCGATTTCCCGACCAACATGCCGGCATCGTCTCCGGCCACGTCGTAGGACTATAACTGCCCCTCTCATTTTTCTTGAGTTTTTGACGTCGATTTTTAGATATTTTTGCATCAAATTGATCCTAAAACTTTGTGGAGTCTTTTGGAACTGTTTTGGACCTCAAACACTCTCATTTTCTTGGCACCTAGATCAGTTTTTCAGTGAGCTCCAACCACTGAATATCCTTCATTTTATGTAACTTCCTCCCACTGTTTTAAACTCTAATCATTTCTATTGGCTTCCTACATCTCAAGGGACCAAATCTCAATGATTTGTTTCTATTTTTAAAGCAAAAAAGTCATGGAACTCTACTGTTATCCTTGACTTGCAACTGTCTATTTTTCATTCATTTTTCAATCTTTTGAGTTGATTCTTTTTGCATTAATTTTCAAATATTATACTCTACAAGACCCTTGAATCACATATGCCATTCATGCTTTTAAAAATAAAAACCAAATCTAAACAAAGGCATACCTCTCCTTGAATATCTTGGTGCAGCCTCTCTATTTCCTTCTCCTCCTCCTTCTTGGGTCTCACTTCTGAGTTTTCTAGACCTCCACAGCTTCTCACTTTGCTTCCTCTCTTTCTGTTTCTACTTTCTCTCTAACTCAAACGTATACACACCTATATACATCATCACAACTCTCTCTTTCATTTCCTAGTTTTCTCTCTCTACAATCAGACCTCACCTTTATCATCACCTCTGATCTCACAAAAACCAAACGTAACACTTATAACACATTAGTCATCATGATACATATATACATATATATATATATATATGAATGTGCTGCACCTGCTGTGTATATATATATATATATATACACACATACACATTTCACTTATGGCACACTGTTTACACACTAAACACCTACTTACACACACAATGTACACAGCACACTCATTTCAATTTTTGCCCTATTAATAAATATGTACACATATATGCATACTTCACTCATTTCCTTGCCCCACTTGTGTGCTGCACCCTCAACCAGTACACACATCACACACTCACAACAACATGCAACCATGTTTATAATATATATATATATATATATATATATATATATATTGCATATATATATATTGCATATATCATATACATATATTTATATTATTTATATCACTTTATGGGTACATATACTTATACACTAAATTTTTACATGGTTATAAACTCATACACATTCACACATATACATGTATATTTATGTATATTTATTCATTTGTATATATATATATATATTAGAATATTTTTTATAGTCTAAATTAGTTAAAACTAATTAAAAATTAAAGACATTCAAATAGTGCCCTATCATATTAAAAAAAAAAAAAATTATTCCCATTTTTTCGGTCTTTACATCCTTCCCCCCTTAAAGAAATTTCATCCCGAAATTTAAAAATATACATCAATGAACAAACAACTCGAGATATTTAGCACGGACTTTAGCCTCACGTTCCCAAGTAGCCTCCTCGACCCCATAATGGTTCCAACGAACCTTGACCAAATGGATGGTCTTGCCTCGCAAAACCTGGTCCCTCGAGTCCAATATCTCCACAGGTCTCTGGTCATAAGAAATGTCACCCTCTACCTGAAGATCTACCTAATCTAGTACATGTGAGGGGTCGGGTTCGTACTTTCTCAACATCGACACATGGAAGACATTGTGAACTCCAGATAGTTGTGGCGGTAACGCTAGCTTATAGGCTACCTCACCAACCTTCCCAAGGATCTCAAATAGGCCTATAAACTGCGGTGACAGCTTCCCACTATGCCCAAATCTCCTCAATCCTCGTCGTGGGGCTACCTTGAGGAACACATGTCCCCCAACATCAAATGACAGAGGTCGTCGCCTCTTATCCGCATAACTCTTCTAGCGGCTCTATGCTGTCAACAGACGCTGCCGGATCACCTGTATCTTTTCCATGGTCTCACGGACTAAGTCAGGCCCTAAAACAATTGTTTTTCCCACCTCAGTCCAACACACTGGTGAACGACACGGTCTACCATACAACGCCTCAAATGGTGCCATCTCAATGCTGGACTAATAGTTGTTGTTGTAGGCAAACTCTACTATAGCAAGGTGATCCTCTGTAAAGACTTGGAATTTTGGAATGATTTTTTTTTTTTGTTAGTATTCATGGGTACGTAAATTAAATTGGTTACAGGATACTAATGAAAATAAATAAATGATATAATAATAATGATGAATGTGGTAAAATAAATAAATGAAGCGAAATAAAGTGAAATGAGATAAAATGAATAAAGAGAAATAAATAAAGTGAAACCTACAAAAATGTGTGTGGTTTGTGTTTAATATAATATATATGTATATATATATATATAGGTGGGTGTGTGATAGCTTGTGTCTGTGCAAGTGGGTGTGTGTGTACGGTTGGAGTGTGGGATGTGTGTTTGTATATAATATATGTATATATGTATAAAATACAAATATAAAATGAGTGTAAAGCTGAAAAAGTAAAAAAGAGAAGTGATGGGAACAGTAGGGAGTCAGAAGAGAGGACAAATTAGGGTAGAGAGAGAGAGAGAGAGAGGAAAACAGTGGGCAGGGTGGTGGTGTCGTGTGGATATATGTATGTGTATGCAAATCAATACGGTGGGCTGTTGAGAAGAGATCAGAGAGAGTAAGAGGAAGAAGTAGAGACTAAGAGCACTAGGGAGGTTCGGAGACTGAGCCAAAAGGAAGAGGGGCATGAGGAACTGAGGCCTGAGTTAGAAGAAATCAGAAGTGGAAGCTAAGAGGAAAATAGAAGTGAAGAAGAAACTAAAAAAAAGAAATACAGAGAATGCAAGTGAGTGGCTCATTTCTGTTTCATAGATCTAGCATGAATTATTTTAAATTATGGAGTTATATTGTGCATGAAATATGCTAGATTTTATAAAAAGAATGAAGTTAAAAGATTAAGAAATGGGTTAGATATTTGGAGTTACAGGTTTTAAGATTAAATTGAAACTATTATATTTTATGTATAAAACTTTATAAAAGTTGCTTAGAAATAATCCCCTCAAGTGTAGAAATCATGTGCAAGTGATTTGAGTTAAAAACAGTGGGAAAAAAAATGCATAAAATAACAAGAAGATTGCTCACCGAAAAAAGTTGCCTCAGTCGCCGGAAAACTGATTTGGGTTTTGAAAAACCCAGGCTGTTTGAGGTTTAACATAAGCCAAAAAATAGTTAGTGAAGTCTTAGGGTTGATTTAGTATAAAAACAGTGAAAAATGGACGTGAAAAGGTGTTAAAAATAGTGGAAAAAGGGGGGGTTGTATTGCGCAGTCCGGCGACTGGCCGGGAGTCCCTACCGGAGGGGATGACCGGATAGTCGTGGGCGCAAGAGGGGGCGACCTGGGTTGCTGGGTTTGGGCCTCTCCTTTGTTAAGCCTTGGGCCTATTTTAAATTTAACTATTGGGCTAGGTTGGTTTTAATTTAGAAAGTGTTGGGTCACTGATTTGGGCTTGTTTTGATTATGGGGTTGGACTTGATTTATTTAAACTGGTTGGGCCAGTTTCAATTAAAAGGGTTTGGGCCCAACTGTTTAGTCTAAAGGTGAATCAAAAAAAAAAAAAAATAGGAAAAGAAAAAGGGGGATGCATGGCCAAGGGGGATCGAACACTGAACCTCGCAGAAAGAGGGGGGCAACCGAACCACTAGACCACTGAGGTCCTTGTGGTTTAAATTGTGCATAATAAATATTTGTAAAATAATGAAAATTAAAACAGAAACTTTAAAAAGGGGGCACAACCCTTGGTGGGAATTGAACCAGGAATCTTGAAGGAAGGAGGGGGTACTTATGGCCAGTTTGGACGGTTATCAACTGTGCCAATTTTCCTCCATGATAATGTATATATATTATACTTAAGGAAATGATTTAATTAATTAATTTAATTTAATTAAATAATTGGAAAATAACGCGTAGTCCAAATTTGATAAGTCATAGGTGTATTTTGACTATCTTGGACCTTCTGAGTCCAATGGTGAGATCCGTTTCGCGAGACGAGACCCCAAAAAATAATGACCCATCAAAAATGACCAAAATACCCCTACTTCAAAAGTGAATCAAACGAACCCCGATTGAAATAAATGAATAGTGAATTCTTATTATTTCGAACATTCCTGACTCAATGGTAGAGCTCGATTTATGAGAAGAGACCTCGAGAATTAGGAACCTTTGAAGGGGCAAGATGACCGTTTTGCCCTTTTAAGTACAAATGTCAGAATTGAATTCCACGAAAGCCTAAACCAACTTTGCTCGACATTCCGGATTCAATGGTGGGGTCGGTTTGAGTAAAAGAGGTACCAATCATAAAGAGACATAAAATTTGATGAATAGCATAAGTTCATATGGTGATGAATTGAAACTTAATTGTGAATCTTAGGAATACTGAAAGGAAAGGAGAAGGTGATTTGACTTCTCAGGCAGATACAGCAGCGAGGACTGTGTTCTTACTAGTCGATTGGACTGCTTAGTGGACACGACTTATTAGGGTTGTGACCAATCCTATCAGGTATGATATTTTGCTAAGTAAGAAATAGGATTAAGTTAGGAGTAATTGCAATATTGATTCCTTGATTCACACATTGCTTGACTGTTATATGCTTATGTGATTCTTGTTACTTTCTTGGTTGAGTGATAGATGTGGATCATGACTGTTGTATATTCCATGTGTTGGCATAAAGTGTGATTCATGTTTTAAAAAGTTATCAAGAAGGTGAAATGTGAAAATCAAGCATGCGCTTGAACTGGTTGTTTATGACATGTAAACTTATGGACTGAATTGTGTAGTTTAATGTCATTGTTGTTAAAGCATGATTCATATGTTGATAAATTGCTTGGTTGAGATCACATCATGGCATAGTGGAATCGGAGCATATTGGCATAGTGTGATTCCTTGAAAGCATGGTGTGGGTTTGAGCACGTGGTGCTGTGTATTATGAAAGTGTAGATCATGTGGTGAAAAACCCAAAATTGGTCATGGCTCTCACGCCAGCGGGGACGGACCGTAAAGTGAAACATAGTACTCGGACTATCGGGGAAGGACCGTAAGACGAGACATGTGTGGCATAGAGTTTGCATGTGTGCGTCATGCATATTGATCATGTATTGCATAGATGACATCGGATGACATGTAGAGATAAATGTACACTTGCACATGCCACGCCTTAATTTTGTTTCTTGCATTAGCATTATATTATACCAGCAGTTGAGTTGACCCATTCGTGGGATAACATTTCAGATGACGCTCCGGCTACGTGAGATATAGTGATGCCTTAATGAAGGAAAGAACTGAGAACTGTATTTGGCCCCGTGGGGCATATTTTGATGTTGTACAAGGGCATAAGCCCTGGATCATTTTATGTTTACCCTTGTGTGTATAATTACGGGCGAGGCCCTATAGATTGTATCAGAACAGGAGTTGGGTTAGTGAATTGGATTAGTATCTGAAGTACATGTATTTTATATTTCATTTTATCTTCTTTCGATTTCGTTACTCGCACCTCGGGTTGGGGAAATTCGGGGCGTGACATCCTCTCAACTACCCTTGAAGTCCATAACACAGGCTCTAAGCATGTCCTCAAGGATTTGAATGGTATGCTCTCACTGACCGTCAGTCTAAGGGTGGAAAGCAATACTAAATAGTACCTCAGTCCCTAAGGCTATCTAAAGGCTCTGCCAAAACTGTGTAGTGAAACGTGGGTCTCTGTCTGAAACAATGGAAATAGGAATCCCATGTAGTCGCACTATCTCTCGGATATATAACCTACTGAGAACATCTGCTGAATCAGTCGCTCTAATCGGTAGGGAATGTGCGAACTTCGTCAACTTGTCAATAATAACCCAAACCGCATCGTGACCCCTAGGTGACTTCGGAAGACCCATCACAAAATCTATAGTAACATGTTCCCACTTCCACTCGGCCACTAGTAATGGCTGTAACAAACCCCCAAGTCTCTGGTGCTCAGCCTTCACCTGCTGGCACGTGAGACATCTAGATACAAACTGCGCCACATCTCTCTTCATCCTTGTCCACCAATACTGATGACGCAAATCATGGTACATCTTAGTGCCCCCTGGGTGTACTGCTAGGCGTGAATGGTGGAAATCTCTAAGAACATCGGCCCTAAGAGACTCTGGAACAAAAACTCTACCCATATATCTCAGGCTAAGGTCAGAATGGACTGTCTATCCCTCAAACCCCTCAGGACTAGTAACTCATGCTCTAATCTACTCTGCCTCCGTGTTCTGTAACTGTGCCTCAATAACTCTGCTCAAAAGCGTAGGCTATGCACATAAACTAAATAGTGTGGCATGTCCCTCAAATTCGGCAAGGTCCAAGTCAAACTCGCTAATGTTTCCCATCATCTCCCATTCCCTAATAGCAATACTAGCAACAGTGCTCCTCGGTCTCCTACTAAGTGCATTTGCTACGACATTGGCCTTCCCAAGATGGTACTGAAGGTCAAAGTCATAGTCCTCCATATACTCCATCCACCTCCTCTGTCGAAGGTTCAAGTCCTTCTGTATGAAAATGTATCTAAGGCTCTTGTGATCCGAGAACACCTTGAACCTCTCCCCATATAAGTAGTGTCACCAACTCTTAAGTACAAAGATGACTGCAACTAACTCCAAATCATATGTGGGGTAGTTCTGCTCATGACTCTTTAACTAACGAGAACCATAGGCTACCACTCTACCCTTCTGCATCAATATACAGCCTAGCCCTTCTCGTGAAGCATCATAATACACTGCATAACTCATACCTCTCCCAGGTATAATCAAGATAGGTGCTGAAGTCAGCCTCCTCTTCAGCTCTTGAAATGACTGCTCACAGGCATCTGTCCACTCAAATCTAATGCCCTTGCGCGTTAGACGAGTCATTGGCGCGGCTAGATGAAAGAACCCCTCTACAAACCGACGGTAGTATCCTGCCAATCCCAAGAAACTCTGAATCTCAAACACACTCTTCGGCCTCTCCTAACTCATAACAGCATCAATCTTAGAAGGATCTACGGATACCCCACTACTTGACACCACATGGCCTAGAAACTGTACCTCTTGAAGCCAAAACTCACACTTCAAGAACTTAGCAAATAAATGATGCTCCCTCAAAATCTGTGACACAGTCCGCAAATGAAAGGCATGATCATCCTCAGAAGGTGAATAAATCAAGATATCATCAACAAACACCACAACAAACTGATCCAAATAAGGACTAAAAATGTGATGCATCAAGTCCATGAATGCTGTCGGGGCATTCGTCACACCGAATGGCATAACCACAAACTCATAATGGCCATAACGAGTGTGAAAAGCTGTCTTCGCTATGTCCTTCTCCCGTACTCTCAACTGATGATACCCAGATCGAAGATCAATCTTCGAGAAACATCTCGAACCCCTAAGCTGATCGAATAACTCATCTATCCTCAACAATGGGTACTTGTTCTTGATAGTGACTCGGTTCAGCCTCCTATAGTCCACGCACAATTGCAATGTCCCATCCTTCTTCTTCGCAAATAGTGCCGAAGCACCCCACGGAGAAGTACTAGGACGTATAAAACCCTTATTCTGGAAATCGGTCAACTGCTCCTTCAACTCTCTTAACTCGGCTAGAGCCATACGGTAAGGTGGAATGGAAATAGGTACGGTGCCTGGGATAAGCTCTATCGTGAACTCTATCTCTCGTCTCGACGGTAGACTGGTCAAGTCATCCGAAAAGACATCAGGAAACTCATCCACTACTGGTGGCAACACACTCTCTATAGCCCCACTATCGTCGGCTACCAAACTAGCCAACATGTAACTATGACCTCCCTAACTCCTCGAGTCGTACAAAGGTGGAACTAAGAAGTCCCCACGATCTCTTGTGAAATAAAAACTATCTCCCTCAAGAGTGCGTACTGTCACTTTCCCCCTATAGCAATCTATACTAGCCTGGTAAGCAAACAACCAATCCATCCCCAAAATAATATCAAAGCCAGTCATGTCAAGCAAAATGAAATCAAAATAAAGGATGCGATCAACTATCTCTATTGAGCAATCTCTATAGATCCTCGTCAATGTCACGTTACCCCCAACTGGTGTGTCAACATGCAATGGTGGATCCAACTGATCTATGTCCAACCCCAATGTCATGGTAAGCATGGTAGATATGAATGAATGAGATGCACCCGAGTCTATCAATACATTGGCCCATGAACTAAGCACAAGGAATGTACCTCGAACTATTGAAGGTCCAAAAGTAGAGGCATTTGGTGTGGCTACTACATAAACACGACCCTAAGTAGTCTGACCCTGCCTACCTCCCCCTCTCTGGCCCTACTGTCCTCCTCCCCTCTGCCCAGGAGCTCAACACTCTATGCAGAGGGTGCCGGCAAAAAGTATGGTACTAGAAGTCTATGGCCTAGTTGTGGCAGTGGCAGAGGCACCTGGGTATGCTGATAGTAGTGTGGCCTCTGTGAGCTCTGCGAAGTCTGCATCTGAAGGCAGTTGGCCCTAACATGGCCTGTCTGGTGGCAGGTATAGCAAAGTTGTAGAGCTCTCCATTTCTGACCCTGTACTGGTGGTGGAAAAGATCCCTAGTTGGATCCAAGCCCCTGTCCCAAGCTGGGGTCCCTCTAGGGGCAACTGGCCCTCCTATAGCCCGGTTGTCCACAATGATAACAAGTCGGAGGTACCTGGGATACTCCCCCCTAGGAAGAAATAGGCACTACAAGTCGGGAGGCTAAAAACTAAATAGGTCTCGGTGGTGTCTGTACAAAAGAAACAAGAGCTCGGGACCTCTTTGATGGTCTCCCCTCAGTATAAGTCAGGACAGGTATAGGGATATGTGTTGGGGTAGCCCTGCTCTGGGTCCGGGACTCTCTAATCCCTCTAAGATCGGCCAACTCCCTTCAACCTTGGTAGCCCTGATCACTGCCTCCTCATAAGTCTCAATGATGTGGCCCGTCAGCCTGTCCCTGATAGAGGTCTTCAACCCCTTGATAAAATGAAGGACCCTTAATCGCTTCTCTCGGATAATGTGTGGGGCGAATCTCCCCAATGCAGTAAATTGAGACTCGTATTGAGTCACCGTCATGTCCCTCTAGAGGAGTGTCCCAAACTCGTCCATAAACCCTATCCTGGCAGTCTCTAGAAAATAGTGGTCATTGAACATGGCCACAAAAGCATCCCATCCCTCACCAAGCCTGTCTATCCGGTCAACAGCTACTTCCCACCACTGGCTGGCCAAATCCATAAACTGGAAGGTGGCATATCGGATCCTCAAATGTGGCTCAGTGATCCCCTAGGAGTTTAGGATCCGGGTGATCTATCGTAGCCACTCCTTAGCAGCCAATGGGCCAGGCTGCCCAGCAAAAGTAGGAGGCCTCATTCGTTGGAACACCTTCATCACAAAGGTATCCCTAATCTCGCCACCCGCAGCCCGGGTCTCTTGTATGGCTCGAAAACACTCCTGTATAATGGCCGCCATGTCTCTAGCGCCGATAGTCTACTATACCTCCTCTACTGGGGCAGGTGCTAGAGCAATAGCAAGAGCAGAAGCAAGAGCAATAGCCTCCTCAGTTGTGCTGTGGGCAAGTGCATCAGCTGGAGCAACAGTTTCTTCTGCTATGCCATGAGTAAGAGCAGCGGCTCTAAGCCTACCACGCCGGGGTGGGGCAGTAGCCCTAGGCCTACCCCACCTAGGTGGTCCAGCTTTCGCAAGAGCTCTCCGTGGTGGCATGAGTCTACAAGTCCAAGATGGTAGGAAAAAAAAATTTTAACACCCCTTTTTAACATTTTGACATCGACATTTTAAAAGAACATAAAGCATATACATGTCAGCAATTCACACTTCACAAGTCACAACCACAGTATGTCTTAACATACACCAGACAAGTTCTTAAACATAACAAAATATTCACCAAAATATAAAACTATGTGTCACGGCCCTATCGTGTTCAACAACACCCTACAGTCTCTAGGTAGTCGAACCTATGCTCTGATACCACTTTGTCACGCCCTGAATTTCCACGAACCCAGGGAGTGAGTGAAAACAATAAAGAAAAGGAAACAAAAGACAATTTAAATGGATTCAATTAGACAAGCATTCAATTCTTCATATATAAACACATAAAGTACATCCGATAAACATATCTTTCATGTCAGCTGGGCTTAAGCCCTTACATTACAAAATACACCTCATGGGCCAAATATATTTCTAAGTCCTTTTTCCCTCCTTCCTTCAAGACTTCTCAAGTCTCAAGTGTCAGGAGCGTCATCTGTAATATGATATCCCACGAATGGGTTAGCTCAACTGCTAGTATGACACAATGTTAATGCAAGGAACAAAATTAAGGTGTGGCATGTTCAAGTGTACATTTATCTCTATATGCTATTCAAATCATCCATACATCAAGGCAATGCATTATCGTTATGTGTGAAACACCCATGCAAACTCTATGCCACACCTATGTCTCACGTTACAGACCTTTCCCGTTGGCATAAGTACCAATCGTGTGTCTCACTTCACGGTCTGTCCCCGTTGGCATGAGTACCAATGGCCAATTTTCAATTTTTCACCACAAGATCTGCACCCTCATAATGCAAGCCACCAAGTGCTCAACCCACACTATGTTTCAAGAAATCACACTATGCCAATATGTTTTGATTCCACCATGTCATAATGCAGTCTCAATGAAACATCTTACCAATATATGAAGCATGCTTTAAATAATGCATTATACTTAGAATAATAATGGCATTTGAATCATACAATTCCTTCCACACGTATGCATGTTATTCACAATCAATTTAAACACATGCTCAAGTTATATATTCACAATCTTAACAATTCTCAAAGAATATAAATCACATACTGTGCCATCACATAGAACATACATATAGTCATGGTTCACGTTTATCACTTAACCAAACTCCCAAGGAAACAACAAGGAACACATAAGCATATAAACAATCGAATAAACATACGAATCATTAAATCAACATGGAAATCATTCCTAAACTTAATTCTGTTTCTTACTTATTAAAATATCATACCTGAAAGAGTTTGTCTCAACCCTAAGAAGTCGTGCTCGCTGTGTAGCTGAACTAATCAATGAGAATTTAGTCCCCCCTACTGTATCTGTCTAGAGAGTCAATCGTCCTTCTCCTTTCCCTTTCGTGTTCCTAAGATTCACAAATTATGTCTTAGTGAATCGTCACATTAATTTGTGCTATTCATCAAATTTTATATTTTTATATCATGAGTCCCTATTTTACTAAAATAAACTCTACCATTGAGTCCAAAACGTCGAACAAAGTCGATTTAGGCTTTTGCAGAATTCAATTCGAGTATCTATACTAAAAAAGGCAAAATGGTCATTTTGTACTTTCACAAGTTCTTACTTCTCGAGACATCTTTTCATAAATCAGACTCTACCGTTGAGTCTAGAATATTCGAAATAATAAAATTTTACTATTCTTTTATTTTAATCGGAGTTCGTTTGACTACTATTTGACGTAGGGGCATTTTGGTCATTTTTGGTATTCCTACGGGTCTTTTATTTTTTGGGGACTCACCTCACAAAATGGACCTCACTGTTGGATTCAGAATGTCCGACACATAAATAAAACACTAATGACTTGTTTATTTTGGACACCGGGTCATTTCAGCATATTTAATTTAATTAATTAAATTATTTATGTAAGCATAATATATATATATATATATATGTATATTTGTGGGCTTAAGTTGGCACGGGCGATGCCTATCCAACTGGCCACACGCTTCTCCTCTAACCCAAAGGTTCACGGTTCAATTCCCAAGAAGGGTTGCGCCTCTTTTTTTTTTCTAAATTAATTAATTATATTAATTTATATATATATATACATATATATATATATGTAACAGTATATGACCACATGGGCCTTAGTGGCTCAGTGGTTGAGTGCGTGTTTCAACACGCGTGGGTGGGGGTTCGAACTGCAGGAATCACAGTTCCCATTTCCCATTTCTTTTCTCTAATTTCTTTTTAAACTCCCTCTTTTATTTCCCTTGTGCGTCCCAATTTACCCCCTGACCCAACTTAAAAACAACCCACTATCTAAGAACCCAATGACTTAAAGAGAGGCCCAACCCAGCAGCCCAATCATCAGCGCCTTCATCCCCCAGATTTCCCGGCCAACTTGCCAGCATCGTCTCTGGCCACGTCGTCGGATTGTAACTGCCCCTCTCGTTTTTCTTGAGTTTTTGACGTCGATTTTTTTTGCATCAAATTGATCCTAAAACTTTATGGAGTCTTTTGGAACTATTTTGGACCTTAAACACTCTCATTTTCTTGGCACCCAGATCAGTTTTCCAGTGAGCTCCGACCATTGAATATCCTTCATTTTATGTACCTTCCTCCTACTATTTTAAACTCTAATCATTTCTATTAGCTTCCTACATCTCAAGGGATCAAATCCCAATGATTTGTTCTGTTTTTAAAGCAAAAAAAATCATGGAACTCTATTGTCATCCTTGACCTGCAACTGTCTATTTCTCATTCATTTTTCAATCTTCTCAGTTGATTCTTTTTGCATTAATTTCCAAATATTATCCTCTACAAGACCCTCAAATCACATATGCCATTCATGCTTTTAAAAATAAAAATCGAATCTAAACAAAGGCATACCTCTCCTTGAATATCTTGGTGCAGCCTCTCTATTTCCTGCTTCTTCTCCTTCTTAGGTCTCACTTCTGAGTTTTCCAGACCTCCACAGCTTCTCACTTTGCTTCCTCTCTTTCTGTTTCTACTTTCTCGCTAACTCAAACTTATACACATCTATATACATCATCACAACTCTCTCTCTCTCTCTCTCTCTCTCTCTCTCTCTCTCTCTCTCTCTCATTTCTTGGTTTTCTTTCTCTACAATTAGATCTCACCCTCATCATCACCTCTGATCTCACAAAAACCACATGTAACACTTATAACACATCAGTCATCATGATACATATATACATATATATATATATATATATGAATGTGCTGCACCTGCTGTGTGTATATATATATATATATATATACATACACATTTCACTTATGGCACACTGTTCACACACTGAACACCTACTTGCACACACAATGTACACAGCACACTCACTTCACTTTCTGCTCTATTATATAAATATGTAATCATATATGCATACTTCACTCATTTCCTTGCCCCACTTGTGTGCTGCACCCTCAACCAGTACACACACACACACATCACACACTCAACAGCACATACACACACCCGACACTACACACACACTCACAACAGCATGCAACAATGTTTATAATATATATATATATATAAATATTGCATATATCATCTACATATATTTATATCACTTTATGGGTACATATACTTATACACTAAATTTTTACATGGTTATAAACTCATACACATTCACACATATACATGTATATTTATGTATATTTATTCATTTGTATATATATATATATATATATATTAGAATATTTTTCATAGTCTAAATTAATTAAAACTAATTAAAAATTACAGACATTCAAATAGTGCTCTATCATATAAAAAAAAAATTTTATTCCCATTTTTCCGGTCTTTACAACCCCGAAGTCCCCAGATGTCCAATCTGACTTTTTTATTGTGTCCGGAATGTCCAAAAATGTTAAGATAGCCTTTTTCGGATTTCAATTTGGACTTTATTTGCTTCATTTATGGCTCAAGGGTTAAATAGTCATTTTACCCTATTTATAAAATAATTAAATTAATTTAAATTATTTTTTCAGGGGTTTATTTGAAATAAATTTCCATATCTTTGGCTAGAACAGAATTCTTTAAAACTATTGGGGTCAAACTATAAATAAACAAAGTTCTGATTTTTCTCATTTTAATTTAAATTATTAAACCAGAGGGTTTTTGGGTTAAAACGCTAAACCGGACCAAAGCCTTTATGAACCAGCCGGTTCAAGCTAGGTTAGAGAACAGGGGTAACATATCCAAATTGTCTTCCTTCGGTTAACCCTTAAACCCTAATTTCAATTTCTTATTTCCATCACCAAACATCTTGAATTCAATTTTAAAACTAACCCTTTATGCCTAAAACGACGTAGTGTGACTTACCCCTTTATATCTGGTCGGGTTCCGACCCGACCCAAGTCCAATCCACCATAAAACAGACCCGTTCTTCTACACGATCTTCTGGTCGTCTTCTCCGGCCAAAATTTTGGCTGGTCGCCGGAGCTGTGTGTTATTTTCTCTCTTTTCTCACGTTTTTCACATCGTTTTTTTCTCTATTTTTACACCAATCCGTTCTTAAGACATTAAGCAACCTTTTGGGACTATTTTGAGACCTCAAAACTGCTCGGTTTCCCACACCCACTTCAGGTATTCTGGCTATGCACCGACGAGAATAATTTGGCCATAAATGGCCATTTCTGGACCATTCTTCCTGATTCGAAGTGGTTTAGAATCCTGACATAATGCTCTATCTATTTCCATTCCCATAAGTGCATTTAGCTTGATGTGTTTCAACTTGCCATGTTAAGGTCCTCACATGGCAGTTGCCTTTTGCCTAGGGTTTTGGGCTTAATTTTTGCTCCTTACTCAAGTTTACAACTCTAAAAACTCATGCATGCATAAACGAATCTATAAACAGTTTATATATATATATATATATATATAAAATTTTTAGAAAGAGAAAGATGGTGGGTTTGTGTTTTATACCTTTAATAGATCCCTCTCCATTTGTGGCTTAGCTCAAATCTTCTCAAGCCTCTTTCCTCTTCTTCCTTCCACATGCATGGACGTAACCATTCTTCAATTTCTCTCTCTAGGTTTCTCTCTCTCTAACTCACTTTCTCTCTCTAGATCTCTCTCTTTACTCTCTCTCTCTTTTGATTTCTAATTTTTGAAATCTAACCATCCCACGCAACAATCATATGTAGTTATATATTTTATTTGTTTTATTTTAAAATTGATTCTTTTAGTTGCATGAATTGCCATTGGCCAATTTGGGAGGTGGAGGGGCATTTTGATGTGTGTGTGTATATATATATATATATATATATATATATATAATTTGTAATATAAGACACAAAGTGCTGGCATCCCACTTGGTTATCTTTTTGGGCTTAAGTGCTTTGTCCATTTTGGGTCAAAGGTTCAAAACCCTTTGGCCTCACTTTTTGGTTCATTTTTTCTATCTCTTCCCCTTATGCCTTGTTTGGCACTTAATTTATTTATTTTAACTTTTTGCATTATTTTTCACTTTGTGATTTTCTTCATGTATTTGAATTTATTATTTGCTTCTTCATGAAATCGTAGTCTTATTTTTGGATTTATTATCTCTGAGTCGACTTCATGATTTTAAGGTCCCGAAACTAGTTTTGAAATTATCATTTGTTTCCCGATTAAATTTTCTTAATTATTCTATTTAAGGTCACTAAATAATAATTAGTGACTTAATTCTCATTTAATCAGGTCGAGGTGTTACAGGTAATCGACAAATAGACCTCCTTTGTTTAATGGCCAAAATTATACTTATTGGAAGGTTAGAATGAAGATCTATCTTCAAGCCTTAGATTATGAAATATGGAAGGTCACTACAAATGGGCCTCATATTCCTATAAAGTCTGAAAGCTCTACTAGCACCACCAAGGTTGCTAAAGAAGAACAAGAATAGGATGAAAATGATCTTAAACTCATTCAACTAAATGCTAAGGTAATGAGTAATTTATATTGTGCCTTAGAGGGAAATGAGTTCAATAGAAATCTTCAGTTGCGAACCCACAAAGGAGATATGGGATAAACTTGAAGTTATCTATGAAGGTACAAATCAAGTCAAAAAATCTAAAATTAGTATGTTAGTTCATAAAGGATAAGTCTTGATGAGCTCCTCGAATCTCTTATGACTCATAAGCTTACCATAAGAAGTTGTGAAAAAAAAGGATAAACCAAAGAAGAACCTTGCTCTTAAATCTTAATCTTATATAAATGAATATGAAGAAGATGAATAAGAAGATCAAGGAAGTGATAAGGATGTTGCCTTTATCACAAGAAAGTTCAAAAGCTACCTAAGAAGGAAGCAACAAAATCGAAAGCAACAAAAAGAGGGATCAAGAAAGAAGAAACCTTCAACTTGCTATGAATGCCACATACCGGACATATAAAGATGGAATATCCTCAACTCAAAGGAGAATGAAGAAGATCCAAAAAGAAGGCAATGAAAGCTACTTGGGATGAATCAGATTAGGAATCAAGTGACCAAGAAGTAGCCTTTTTTTGCCTTATGGCTCATGAAGATGAGGTAAACTCTAACATTGACTCATCTCTTTCCTATGAAGAGTTAGAAAATCCCTTTGAGGAATTACATGATGAACTTGAGAAAATCTTTTTAAAAAATAATAATCTTAAAATGAAAATTTCCTCTAATGATCTTCAAGTTTCAAACGATCAAAAGGAACTTTTAAAGAAAAAAATGATTCATTGATTTTAAAAAATAAGGATCTTGAAGAAGAAAACTCCTCTCTAAAAAAAATATGAATGATCTAAATTTCACTATAAAAAAGTTTACGAGAAGGAGTGAGATTTTGGATAAAATCATCTCACAATAAAGATGTATTTTTGACAGCAGGTTTGGGATATAATGCTCATACCAAGCAAAAGTCTTATCAAAACTTCTTTGTAAGAGCCTCTCGTTCACAAGTTATAATTCATGCTCAATGTTTAAGAAAATCTAGAAAAGGCATGAAAGAGAAAGATAAAATAATTTGGGTTCCAAAAGGAACATGTACACCTAAGACTAACCCTCAAGAACCCAAGAAAGTTTGGGTACCAAAAGGAGTTACTTAAGTTGCTTTTGTAGGTGTGCTAGAAGTCCTCCTCAAACAAGGATAAATGGTTCTTTGATAGTGGATGCTCAAGACACATGACTAGAGACAAAGCCAAGTTTACATCCCTTACTTCAAAAAATGGTGGATATATGAGTTTTCGAGACAACTCAAGAGGTAAAATCATTGGCATGGGAAGCATAGGTAAAAAATTCTCTTTATCTATTGAAAATGTGGTTGTTGATGGCTTGAAATATAACTTGCTAAGTATCAGTCAACTATGTGATAAAGGTTACGTTTTCATTTTTTAAGCCAACAATTGCTTAATTAAAGATGCATACAACCATGAAAATAATCAATTTGTTGCATATAGGGATAACAATATTTATTGCATTAATTTTGATGATATTGCGTAACAAAATATAAAACAATTTGTGGCCTTAAATGAAAGTAGTTAGTTATAGCATAGGAAACTAGGTCATGCAAGTATGGACATAATCTCCAACTTTTCTAGACATGAATTTGTAGAGATCTGAAAAATCTGGGTAAATTTTTCACTTTTGTCAGGTAGGGATTCATATGTTGTTTGCTAATAGGGCACTATACATGTGTTATTTATGTATAAGTCATGTTTAGAAGAATATTTTAAGTATGTCATAGAAGATAAACATGCTTAGAATGTTAAAATACACCTCATTTGAAAATTTAAGCCTAATCGGAGACAGTTTCAAAAATTAGACCAAAAAGGGCATCCCGGTGGCACGGGTGGACCCAGCCAAACCCGGCCACAGGAAAAAATAATTTTTTTGAAACAATATCATTTAAAATAATTTTAAGAAATTTGGTTAAAGCAAAATGTCGAATTGAGCCATTTCAGGGACAGGTTGTAGTGTAACGAGGTCCCGGATTCATTAAAGGTAAAAAGGTCATTTTGCCCCTTTAGTATAAATACAGCCCTTTATAGTTAAAATCATATTTTTTTGTCTGGAGAAATAGTAGAACACGTTCATGGAAAGAAAGGTGAAAAAAACCTAGGGTTTTTCCAACTTCAAGCCTCCAAAACTCATCTCTAGGCTTGGATTTTCACAAGACTTCCTTCTAAGAAGTTGTTCCCCACATCAAGGGTTACATTCTCATCGATTGGTTCGACTGCACCGCGAACACAACTCCATAAGGTTGAGAAAAACCCTTTTAGGTATGATATTTTGCTAAGGAATAGGGTTAAGTTTATGAGTGTTTTATAAGTTGATTGAATGATTTATATGTTTATTTTCTGTTTGAAAATCACTTAGATGTAGTTGCTTTGAAAACCTATAGTTGGTTGTTTATGTACTTGTGTGTTCTTTGTATTCTTTGGGGATTTGGTAAAGTGATAAACATGAACTATGACTATATGTAAAATTCATTGTATTCTAACTTATGTTCATGTAGACAAAATCTTGTAGTTGGAAAGTTATGATTTATTCAATGTGTTGGTACTTTATGTATTTTGTAATATTTGAAAATTTGTCAAAATGATGAACATGTAATTTGAATATATATTTGATTCATTACATTGTGGTTTATGTGCATGTGAATAGACCTTGTGTTTTGGAAGATATGATTGTTTAATACATTGATGCTTTATGTAATTATGTGTTCTTAGAGAATTAGTAATGTAGTGAACATGTGACATGAACATGTGTTTAAATTGATTGTATATAGTATATGTTCATGTGGAATATGTTGTATGGTTTGAAAAGTTGGAGTTTACTTTATGAATGATGCATGATTTAAGGTGTATGCCAAGTATTTGATAAAATGTTTCATTAACATTGCATAAAAAAATCAAGGCATATTGGCGTATGGTGATTCCTTGAAAACATAGTGTGGGTTGAGCGCTTGGTGCTATGCGTTATGAGGGTGTAGATCCTGTGGTAAAAAACCTAAATTGGTCATTGCATTAGTGCCTTGCTACCCAACGAGAGCGATCTGTGAACAGGTGTTGGTACTCGCTGATCCAACCGAAGCGATCCGTAAACCGAAACATGGTGGCATAGAGTTTGCATGGGTAGTGTCACGCATATGGCCATTGCATTGTATTAATGAATTGGAAGGCATATAGATTATAAATGTACACTTGCACATGTCACGCCTTAACTTTGTTCCTTGCATTAGCATTATGTCATACCAGCGATTGTGCTGACCCCTCATGGGATATCATATTACAGATGAGGCTCTCCGGATACTTGAGACTTGATGAAGTCTTGAAAGATGGAGGGGATATGGAGCATGGAGGATATTTGACCCTTGGGGCATATTTTGTATGTATGAGGGCATAGGCCTTAAAAAAAATGTGTATTTATTTGTAGCAATCTTGTATAGTGTGAAAGAAATGGGCAAGGCCCTAAAATTGTAATGAATATGAAGTTTGTGACCTTTAATTTCAAGTACATGTGTACATATGATGGATTGTATAATTAAAAGATGTATATTTAATTTCTATGAGATTGTGGCCATCGAGTGAGAATGGAATGTACAAACCCTTATTTATATGAAAGCATTATGAATATTAGGTGGGAAAAAGACTTAGAAAATAAAGGAGATTATGTTGAAAATTTTGAGGAAATTTAAGGATTTTTTAGATGTGTAAAACACCCTATATATAGGTGGAAAAAGTGTCGAAAGGGGGGGTTAAAAACCTTGAGGAAGTAGGTTAAAAATTGGAAAAACTAGCTGCAGCACTTTGAAGGAAAAATAAAAAAAAAATGGAAAAATTAGCTTGCAGCTAGCTATAATGAAAATTTAGAAAATCAGGTCCAGTAGCCCCAGGCCATGCCTAGCCCCCCTTGCAGCGCCCGCTGCTAGCCCCATGCCACCCACAGCATAACAGCCTGCTGCCTTGTCATGGCACCCAGCCTGACAACCCCTTTGACACCACCCCTTGGCCACCTTTTAGAGCCATGTTTGGCCACTTTTTTTTAGCTATGTTTGGGTACCCTTTTGGGCCATGTTTAGCCAATTCCTTAGGCCATGTTTGGCCATCATTTTGGGCTATAGTTTGGCCACTCTTTTGGGTCATGTTTGGCCACCTTATGGGGCCATGTTTGGCCACTTCCTTGGACCACTTTTGGTAGACTTTTTGACCTATCCTTGGCTTATGCTTTAGGAAATTTTGGGGCCCATTTGGGGTTACTATTCTAAGGCATATTTAAAGACATTTTGGGGCTATCTTGAAGGCTACACTTGAACATGACTTAGACTAATTTTGGCCATTGGTTTGGGAGATATTTGACTACCATTTGGGACTTATCTTGGGTGAGTCTAGTTAACGAGTTTTCATTTTTATTTTTGGGAACATGGGAAAATAGATGACTAATCAATCAAATATATTTAATTATCATTTATTAATTTCTTTTTTTTTAATTTCATTTCACTCGCTCCCCGGGTTTGTGAAAATTCGGGGCGTGACAGAATTAGTTCGAGGTCTACCCAAAACTAAATTCATAAAAGATGGTGTTTGTAGAGCTTTCAAACTAGGAAAGTAAGTAAAATCCTCTTTCAACAAGAAGAATGATATTTCAACGAGTAAGCTGTTACAACTATTATATTTGGATCTATTCGGACATATTAGAGTTGCAAGCTTAGGAGGTCGGCATTATGCTTTGTTATTGTGCATGACTATTCAAGGTGCACTTGGGTATTATTTCACTCTCACAAAGATGAGGCATATGAAGCCTTCAAAAAATTATGTAGAAGAATCCAAAATGAAAAAGAATACTTTATTATTAATGTTAAAAGTAATAGGGGTAAAGAATTCAATAACAAAAATATAGAAAAATATTGTGATGAATGTGAAAATTGGTTACAATTTCTCAGCTCCTAGAACACATTAACAAAATGGAGTTGTTGAAAGAAAAAATAGATTACTTCAAGAAATGGCTAAAATAACACTTAATGAACATAGCTTACCTAAATATTTTTGGGTTGAAGCAGTAAACACTAATTGTTTTGTAATAAAGAAAGTATAAGACCAAAATTTAATAAAACTCCTTATGAACTTTGGAATAGCAAAAAGCCAACCATTAGTTATTTTCATGTATAAATGTTATGTCATAAATGATAAAGAAAATTTAGGAAAGTTTGATACTAAATTCGATGAAGGAATCTTCTTAGGTTATTCCAACATAAACAAAGCATATAGAATCTTTAACAAAACAACTTTAGAAGAATCTATACATGTTGTGTTTGATGAATCTTATTATCGCATCTCAAAGAATAATGTAAGTGATGATGATGTACAAAATGACTCGAATACAAATAAACCATTTCAAGAAAATAATGAAAATTGTTAATATCTTGAAGATGGAAAGGAAGAAAAAGAAGATGAAATAAAAAATGAAATTGTAACTCAAGATGTTGGATTAAACCCAAAAACATTGGTGAACCAACTCAAAAAGTTGCTACTAGAACATCATTGAGAAATGTATGCAACAATCTAGCATTCTATCTCAAATTTAACCCAAAAAAATTTAAGAATCTGAAAATAATGAATCCTGAATGTTAGCTATGCAAGAAGAATTAAATCAATTTAAAAGAAAGAACTGTTTGGAACTTTGTTCCTAGACTGAAAGAACAAAGTGTAATTGAAACAAAATAGGTCTTTAGAAACAAGAAAGATGAAGAAGAAAACATAACTAGAAACAAAGCTAGGTTTGTAGCCCAATGATACAACCAAGAAGAGGTCATTGATTATGAAGAAACTTTTGCTTCAGTTGTTAGATTAAAAGCCATAAGAATGGTACTTGCTTTTTCATGCCATAAAGGATTTAAGCTCTATCAAATGGATGTAAATAGTGCATTCTTGAATGGATTTATTTATGAGGAAGTATATATTGAACACGCTCCTAAATTTGAAAATCATAAAAAGTCAAATCATGTATACAAACTAGTTAAGGCTCTCTATGATCTGAAGCAAACTCCTAGAGCTTAGTATGACAAACTTAGTGGTTTTCTCACTAAAATTGAATTCACTAGAGGAAAAATAGATACCACTTTATTTATTAAAACAAACGGGAAAGAAATGCTCATTGTGCAAATATATGTAGATGACATTATATTTGGCTCAAGAAATGAAGATCTATGCAAGGACTTTGCCAAGTACATGTAAGATAAATTTGAAATGAGCATGATGGAAGAATTAAATATTTTCTTAGGATTACAAATAAAACAATCTAAAGAATGAACATTTATCAATTAATCTAAGTATGTCAAAAAACTACTTAAAAGATTTGGAATGGAAGAAACAAAACCCTTAAGCACTCCCATGAGTGCTACTACTAAAGTTGAGAAAAACGAGAATGAAAATGATGTTGATATTAAAAAATATTGAGGAATGATTCAAAGTCTCTTATATCTCATGATAAGTAGATCGGACATTATGTTTAGTGTATTCTTGTATGCAAGATTTCAATCTTGTCCTAAGGAATTATACCTAAGAGCCATAAAAATAATCTTTAGATACCTACTATGAACAATTAATGTAAGGCTATTCTATCCTAAAAACACATCTTTTGATCTATTAAGCTATCCAGACAGCTGAATTTTCCGGTTGCATGATTGATAGAAAAAAACACAAGTGGAACTTATCATTTTCTGAAAAATTCTCTTATATCTTGGTTTAGCAAAAAAGCAAAATTCAGTACCTTTGTCCACAACTGAAATAGAATATGTATCAGCTAGAAGTTGTTGTGCTCAAACTTTATACATGAAGCAACAGCTTTAAGAATTTAAACTTACCTATGATCTAATTCTAATTAAGTGTGATAACACTATTACAATCAACTTAAGCAAAAATCTAATCCAACACTCTAAAATCAAATACATAGATATTAGACATCATTTTCTTAGAGTGATGTAATCCTTGAATTCATTAATACAAACCATCAATTAGCGGATATATCCACCAAACCACTCCAAGAGGAGATATTTTATTTTATTAGAAGAGAACTAGGAATGATTGACCCAAAGGATTTGAGTAACTAAGTGATAGAAAATCACCTATGTTCAAATCAATCGATTGTCTTTACTAACCAGTTGACTCATACTAGAAGCAATCGACCATAAGGCCCACTGAAGCCATAAAAATGGATGAAAATTGGCTACTAGTCAAAACAACCAACCTACCAGTCAACTGAATGGGTAAACTAGTCGACTGATTAAAATTTTAGAAAGATAGTTGTTAGCCACTAGTTAAAACAGTCGACCTACTAGTTGACTACCTCAAAACTAGGGACAAAACCAGTTGACTGATGGTGAAAACTAGTTGACTGATTTGGTTGAATCTATAAATACTAAGCGATTTTCAAAACATTTCAAACTCGCACTCTTGAGACTCTTTGACTTCTGTCTCTCTCTCTCAAACCTCTCAAAACCTTCCAAGCTCTTCCTCGAACTTCTCAATCTCTCTTCTATGGCTCCCAAAACTAAAAACCCAACTTCCAAATCCCTAGGTAAACACCCTAAACAGGACTTCGATGCCGAACAATGAACAAAATCTCACTATGACACCCAAGTTTACCTCAACACTTGATATTTTACTAAAGTTCAAAGATGAGATCAAGCATTGACATATAGAGTACGGTAAAACCATCAACACTTCCTTTTTTCAACTCAGAATCCATTCTAATATGTACTCACTTGGACTATCTTGTTTGGACCAAGTTTCTTTTTTGCACCAATATTCAATACACCCTGACTCGTCCAACTTTTCTACACCCATTTTGAGATGCCCAAGGGTCTTAATGCTTCCTCATGGGTTCTTGACCATCCCATCTCTCTCAAACTCGAAAACGTCTCTGAAATCTTCAATATCCCTCGAAGGGATTTCCAAGAATTCATTACCAATACTTGGGTAGTGTGTGATGGATTTGATCCTCTCATGGCCATACAACAAATATATGGTAACCTAACATTACTGAGGTTTTCAAACTTAAAGCCTCACAACTCACATTTGAATCCCGCCTCATCCACCACATGATAACCAAATCATCTTATTTTTCTTCTTTTCCATCTTCAAGATATTAATGATTTTCATTATTTTCTTGAAAGTGTTTTATTTTTATTTGAGTCACATCATCATCACCTATATTCTTCTTTGAGATGCGAGGATAACATTCATCAAATACAACATGTATAGATTTTTCTAAATTTAGAGTTCTTTTGTTAAAGATTCTATATGTTTTGCTTATGTTGGAATATCCTGAGAAGATTCATGCATCGGATTTTAGCATCAAACTTTCTTAAATTTTCTTTATCATTTAGGACATAGAATTTACATCTAAATACATGAAAGTAGCTAATGATTGGAGTTTTGGTATTCCAAAATTCATAAGGAGTTTTATTAAGTTTTGGTCTTATACTTACTTTATTTATTACATAACAAGCAGTGTTTACTGCTTCAGGCCCAAAAATATTTAGGTCAGTTATGTTCATTAAATGTTGTTCTAGCCATTTCTTGAAGTAATCTATTTTTTCTTTCAGCAACTCCATTTTATTGAGTTGCTTAGGAGTTGAGAAATTGTGACCAATTTCACATTCATCACAATATTTTTCTATATTTTTATTATCGAATTCTTTACCCTATCACTTCTAACATTAATAATAGAGTATTTTTTTACATTTTGGATTCTTCTAAATAATTATGTGAAGGTTTCATGTGTCTCATCTTTGTGAGAGAAGAATAATACCCAAGTGTACCTTGAATAGTCATCCATAATAACAGAGGCACAATGTTTACCTTTTAGGCTTGCAACTCTAGTAGGTCCGAATAGATCCAAATGTAATAGTTGTAATGGTCTACTTCTTTTTAAAGGAGGATTCTACTTGCTTTCCTAGTTGGCAAGCTCTGCAAACTACCATCTTTTATAAATTTAGTTTTGGGTAGACCTCTAACTAATTCATGTCTAGAAAAGTTAGAGATTAAGTCCATACTTGCATGACCTATTCTCCTATGCCATAACCATCTACTTTCATTTATGGCCGCAAAACATTTTATATTTTGCGATGCAATATCATCAAAATTAATGCAATAGATGTTGCTATCCCTATATGCAACAAATAGAGTATTGTCATGGTTGCATGCATATTTAATTAAGCATTTGTTGGCTTAAAAAATGACAACATAACCTTTATCACATAGTTGACTGATACTTAGCAAGTTATGTTTCAAGCTATCAACAAGAAGCATATTTTCAATAGATAAACAGAAGTTTTTACCTATGCTTTCCATGCCAATGATTTTATCTCTTAAGTTGTCTCCAAAACTCACATATACTGATCATGTGTCTTGAGTATTCACTATCAAGGAATCATTTATCCTTTCTTGAGGAGGACTTCAAACACACCTACAAAAGCAACTCAAGTAACTTATTTTGGTACTCAAACCTTCTTAGGTCCTTGAGGGTTAATCTTAGGTGAATATGTTCCTTTTGGAACCCAAATCATTTTATCTTTTTCTTTCATGCCTTTTTCTATATTTTCTTGAAGATTGAGTATAAATTGTAATTTGTGACTTAGAGGTTTTTACAAAGAAGTTTTGATAAGACTTTTGCTTGGTATGAATATTATATCCCAAACCCGCTTTGTCAAAAATACATCTTTGTTGTGAGATGATTTTATCCAAAATTTCACTCCTTTTAGTTAACTTTTTTTATGGTGAAATTTAGATCATCCATCTTTTTCTTGAGAGATGAGTTTTCTTCCTCAAGATCCTTATTTTTTAAATTCAAGGAATCATTTTATTTCTTTAAAATTTCATTTTGATTGTTTGAAACTTGAAGATCATTAGAGGAAATTTTCTTTTTAAGATCCTTGTTTTTAAAAATGATTTTCTCAAGTTCATCATGCAATTCCTCAAAGGGATTTATAACTCTTAATAAGAGGGAGATGAGTCAAGGTTAGAGTTTCACCTCATCTTCATGAGCCTTAAGGTAAAAGTTGGCTACTTCTTGGTTACTTAATTCTTCATCCAATTCATCCCAAGTAGCTTTCATTGCCTTCTTTTGGGATCTTCTTCCTTCTCATTTTAGTTGAGGACATTCCACCTTTATATGTCCTAGTTTGTGGCACTAATAGCTAGTTGGAGGTCCCTTCTTGCTTGATTCCCATTCTTGTTGCTTTCGATTTTGATGCTTGATTATTAGGTAACTTTTGAATTTTCTTGTGATAAAGGTAACATTCTCATCACATCTTTGATCTTCTTCTTCATCTTCTTCATCTTCATTTGTATGAGATGAAGATTTAAGAGCAAGGTTCTTCTTTGATTTATCCTCATCTTCATGACTTCTTATGGTGTGCTCATAAGTCATAAGAGATCCGAGGAAACTCATCAAAACTTAGCTTGTTGAGATCATTTGCTTCTTGAATAGGTCGTCACTTTGGCTTTTATGTCCTTGGAAGAGACCTAAGGGTTTTTCTCACATTTCAACATTAGTAATAGCTCTTATTAAGAGCTTTCAAAGAATTAATAATTTTAGTAAAACAAGTAAACATTTTGGGTATGGACTCGCTATCATCTACCTTAAATAATTCATATTTATGAACTAGTATACTAATTTTAGATTCTTTAACTTGATTTGTACCTTCATTGTAACTTCAAGTTTATTCTATATTTCCTTTGCAGATTCATAACCGAAAATTCTATTGAACTCATTCACATCTAAGGCACTAATATAAATTATTTATCGCCTTAACATTTAGTTGAATGAGTTTGAAATCATTGTCACCCCATTCTTGTTATTCTTTAGCAACCTTAGTGGTGTTAGTAGAATTTTCAAACTTCATAGGGATATGAGGCCTATTTTTAATGACCTTCCATATTTCATAATCTAAGGCTTAAACATAGATATTCATTCTAGACTTCTAATAAGTATAATTTTGGCCATTAAACAAATAAGGTCTATTTGGCAATTGCTCTTCAGCAAAGACTGGTTCCTACAATATTTGCCATATCTTTTTTCTTAGAATGTTAACTCTATTTTACAAGAGACGAGGCTTTGATATCACTTATTGCCCAAATAATTACCCTAGAGGGGGTGAATAGGATATATTGAAAATATTGGTTTCTTTTTGGACTTTAAAAAATAGAAGTTATAAATGCACAACTAAATACACAACAGAGAGAGAGAGAGCAAACACAACAGTTTTACGAGGTTCGAAAAACTTCCTACGTCCTCTACTCAAGCATCCATACTTAAGTTTTTCCATTATTCTGACCTCCTTATATTACCAAACCTTTAGAAAGTGAAGATCGCAACCTCTCTTATCCTAACAAAATATACCTTTTTGCCCTACAGGATAGCACGTACCCACAACTCTCACCGCAATGAGATGATACAAAGATGTTTACCAAATAACACTCTCTTCTAAAATAGTTTTTATGCAATAAAATGTTCACTCTCTATAGATAGATCAAGGTGTAAGCTCTGAGTATTTAAGATGAGTATAACTTTCAGATTTAGAATTGGAAGATGTTAGATCTAAAGTCAATAACAAGGATGTGAAAGTTTAAGATTGTAAGTGATGTCTTAGAAAGCCCTATAGAACCTTATTTATAGCCCTTTAAAAAACATATCCTGTTGCTTTTCAAAAAGATTCAGTTTCCCTCATTTTTGTCTGTTCAAAATTTGAATTTGCGATTGTCAGATCAACAAAATCAATCGACTTGAATTATCAACCAATCAACTACGTACAACTGAGATCTGGTCGACTGATTAGGTCAATTGATTTGTCCAGAGGCTTTGGGGTTCATTTGATTAAGAACAATCAGTCGACTAGTTTTATAGATCAGTTGACTGGTTCTATTTGTACACTATTTTGCCTTTGAAAAATAGTCGATTGATATTTCCTTTAGGTCAACTAATTTGGACAGTATATTCAAACAATACATTAAAACTGATTACTCAGTCGACTGGTTGAGTATATTTGATATTAACCTTAATTTCTAACACAAATATTTAAGAGTATATTTGACATTTTAAAAAAAATGATTAGAAATGTTTATTTTCTCTCCAAATTCAAGGCCAACTTTAACGCTAAGTGAACAAAGTAGTTGCTTTAAAACCTACCTATAAAGCAGACTCCAAAATTTTTTGTGCTTCTATTATTATCCAAATTAGAAGTCTAAAATTAATAAAATTATAATTTCATTTCCCATAAAGACTTCGAAAAAAAAAAATCAATTCTATTATTAGAGTATTGTTCAATTAGGATAATAATTCTATTATTAGAATTTGAAAAAGTATTACAATATTTATTGAAAAAATAATTGAAAACATTTATATATATTTGATATATTTATTAGAGTTTTATAATATTAATACTAAAATAAAAAATTATATTAAAATAAAAAAAATCTCAGTTAGAGTTGTCATTTTAGGCTTGCATAGCGACGACAAAATGCCTCACCCGACCCTTAATAGGATAGGTTTGGGAATAAAATAAATAGGGGTTGGGACAAGAATGGTGGAAGATACTAAAACTTGACACAAGTTCAGGATGGGGATGGAGAAAGATAGTAAAATTCGACACAAGTTCGGGCTGGAAATGAAGAAAGATAGTAAAATCCGACACAAGTTTCGAGTCGGAGATGGAAGAGATCTTTTTGTATCATTCAAACTCATTCTTTTCTTCTCTCTTCAAGTCTTTTCATCGAAATGAATTATTAATAAGAGTTTTCTTAGGTTTTCATTTTATATTTATTGAGATTATTTTATCGATAATTACTTAAAATTTTTTATGAAAGTCAAATGTTCCAAACTTTAAGGCCACTAAAGATTATCCGCAACTGTTAACTTTAGAGTTTTGGAATTAATCGAAGCATGTGCAAACTGGACCAGACACCCGATTATCAAAAATAAAAAATAAAAAATTACTTAAAATCTCCATTTTTATATAAGATTGAATTACATTAACATTTTGGTTATTTGAAATGATTGATTTGTGACAACAAACAAATCATGAGATGATTCGTCAAGAAATGTGAAGGGGTGTAATGCTCATCTATCTAGATATTCATTGATGGCAACGTTGGGGATATTAGGAAAGAGCATTCCCTCTCCACACAATCAGGGCAGCAATCTCTTCTTACCCATGAATCACCACCATCATAGCCACTTATTGTGGATCTATACAATGTAATAATGCCCATTTATTTCTTTCCTCTGTATTCCAAGTCTTTCCATGTATAATCTGCAAGTATTGTGTATCTATACACTGAATATCATATCAATGAAATACAACCATGTTCTATACTTCCTTAATCTCTATAAGGGATAAGGAACCCACCCACACTTCATAGCTTCCTTTCACTTTGCCATGAGATCTACCTACCTAACTATGCCACGCAACTTACCCTTCCAAAAAAACAAGGGTAGTTAGTTGCCATTTCCCACATGGCTTCAGTCTTTTATTAATTTTAAAATTTTTGAAATGTATAAAATAAATAAAAAGACAAATTATTTACAGTGAATCCTATTGACCAGATTAAAAGGTGTCATGTAGCAATCAGACGATTAAAAAAAAAAATGAAGCAAAAACAGAAGTTTTAAATCACAACCTTTACAATACCTAATAACTTAGGCACTTAAGATTGGAATCTTCCCTAAAGATACAAGTTAAAAATGTAATGTTATATACTTCAAACCTTTTCTTTTAAAATTTACATTTTAAATGACATGTTAATCAATTATTTGAAAAATATTTATAATTT
This sequence comes from Nyssa sinensis, assembly GCA_008638375.1. Classification (NCBI taxonomy): domain Eukaryota; kingdom Viridiplantae; phylum Streptophyta; class Magnoliopsida; order Cornales; family Nyssaceae; genus Nyssa; species Nyssa sinensis. The sequence goes on along the minus strand of CM018051.1, from coordinate 41,322,852 downwards.
ATACATAGCATCACTAATAATATATTATTAAATTAATGCTATTAAAAAGACTTGAACATAGCTTAGAGATTTTAAAACACTATTTATCTATTTTAATTTGATTTTTGACTGCACAACAAGCTACCTTTATTTTTCAATGTGAAAAGATTATTCTTGAGACTTGAAGTGATAATTTTAAATGTTTTTTTAATACTAATAAATATATTAAATATATATAAACATTTTTAATTTTGATATATATATATATATATTTCTGTAATAGTATTCTAATAAGAAAGATATATTTGTTGATCAAAATCTAATAATAGAATTTTAGCATAATCGAAGAATTAAGTAGTAATCTTGTTAACTATATGTATTATACATGTGTATTACGGTCTATAAGTAGGGTTAGAGGTTCTAGTATTATTCTAGCATATTCTGTTTCTTTTTTTCGCTATTTCCTTTTTCCTTTTTCTTTTTTCCCTTGTTTCCTTTTTCCATTGTCTTCCTTGTATATAGTTTCTTACCTTATATGTCTTCTCAGCTCTTATATATAAAAGAGTCTCTCCTTGTAATATATTGTACTCAAGACATATATTACATATATACTTCATTCATTTCTTTCATCTATGTCAACATGGTATCAGAGTCATCTTGATCAATGGCTTCCACCATCCACCGTGGCTTGCACCAAATTGGAACCTTAGGCTCGCCTCTATTGTTTCTTGAGTTATGGAATTGAACACAAAGGCTATCGGTGTTGGGATCTATACGCCAAAAGACTCTGTATTTTTCATCATGTCATTTTCTGGGAACACAAAATGTTATCCTCTTTCTCTTTATTTCACTTATCATCTCCATCCATTCCTTCATTCTTTACCGATTCCTCTATTGAGCTGTTTCCCGATTAGTCTCTTGTCCCTTCCCTTACAATCCCTCCTGAGTCCTCCACTTCATCTGCTGATCCTGCCGCTGCTATTAATCCATTACCATTGTTTGCATCATTTGATGTTGCTGCTTCTGATCTATCTCTTCGTCATTCTTAACGGGTAAGAGAAACACCTATCCATCTTCGTGAGTATCACTGTTTTTCCACTATTCTCTCTCATCATGAGCCTTACTCTTATCGTGAGGCAAGCTCTAACCCTCTTTGACAACAAGCTTATGACTGAAGAATTACAAGCCCTTGAAAAAACTCGTACTTGGGACTTAGTTGATCTTCCTCTTAGGAAAAATGTAATAGGCAACAAATGGGTTTACAAAGTCAAAACCCGTTCTGACGGTCCCATTGAATGGTACAAGGCTTGTCTTGTCGCCTAAGGGATTTCAACAGGAATATGAAATTGATTATGAAGGAAACCTTTGCCCCTATTACCCGCCTCATGTCTGTTCGGAGTTTGCTTGTCGTTGCTGTTGTTCGCAAATGGAAGTTGTTTCAGATGGATGTTAAAAATGCATTTTTGAATGGCGACCTTCACGAAGAAGTTTTTATGCAACCCCCTCCTAGCTATGTCCATCCTCCTTACAAGGTTTGTAAACCTCAGTCGATCTCTTTATGGCCTTAAACAGGCTCTTCGCACTTGGTTTGCCAAGTTCAATTCAGTTATTAGTGGCTTTAGATTCACTTCTAGTCCTCATGATTCTGCCATTTTCATACATAAGACTGACCATGGCTTTATTCTCTTGCATCTTTATGTTGACCACATGATCATCACTGGAAATGACCTTACTGGTATTACTAATCTCAAACGGTTTCTCAGTTAACATTTTGCATGAAGGATCTTGGCTCTCTCAATTATTTTCTCAGTCTTGAGATCGCTTCTGAACTCGAATGGTTATTATCTCTCTCAAGCCAAGTATGCCTCTGATATTTTTGCTCGCATAGGGCTCATTGATACTAAACATGGCTCTTATACCACTTAAGCTCAATATTCAACTCACTCATTTGGATGGCACCCCGCTACCCGATAAAACTTTGTATCGACTAATTGGTTAGGAGTCTTGTCTACTTTACGGTTACTCGACCCGACATTGCTCATGTTGTTCATCTTGTGAGCTAGTTCTTGTCTGCTCCTCGCTCTACTCATTATACTGCAGTTCTTTGCATTCTTCACTACATCAATGGCACTCTCTTCCATGGTCTTCATTTTTTAGCTCATTCCTCTCTTGACTTGCGTGCCTATTCTGTTCCACCACAGGTTTTTGCTTCTTCCTTGATGATTCTCTCGTTTCTTGGCGAAGCAAGAAATAGACTGTCACTGCCCACTCTAGCTACTGAAGCAAAATATTAAGCCCTCGCTGATGCCACTCAAGAGCTCATCTGGCTTCGTTGGCTTCTTGAAGACATGGGTTTGACCCACGCCTCTGCTACCCCTCTTCATTGTGACAATTAGAGTGCTATCCAAATTGCTCACAATGACATCTTTCATGAACGTACCAAACATATTGAGATCGACTGTCATTGCGTTCGCCAATATTTTCGTCATGGTACTGTTCATCTCCTTCCAGTTTCCTCAGCTGATCAGGTTGCCGATATCTTCACTAAAGCTCACCCTCCTAGATGTCTTCACGATTTAGTTTCCAAACTCAAGCTGATTTCAGTTTTCCTATCTTAAGTTTCAGGGGATGTTAACTATATGTATTATACATGTGTATTACGGTCTATAAGTAGGTTTAGGGGTTCTAGTATTATTCTAACATATTCCGTTTCCTTTTTTCTCTATTTCCTTTTTCCATTGTTTCCTTTTTCCCTTATTTCCTTTTTTCATTATCTTCTTTATATATAGTTTCTTATCTTGCATGTCTTCTCAGCTTTTATATATAAAAGAGTCTCCCTTTATAATATATTGTACTCAAGACATATACACATATATACTTCATTCATTTCTTTAAACTCTGTGAACAAATCTAATAATGTATTCAAAACTTATACACATATATACTTCATTTGTTTCTTTCATCTTGTCAACAAATCTAATAATACCAAACAACACAAGAAGGGTATGGCTGATAATTTACAACAAAACTTTAGGGTAAATGTAAATACGAGAACTTATAAATGCTTCATGATCAAGGATATATATATATATACTTCCATAATTTTGTGTTTTTTTTTAATGTATCTGTATATGTACGAGTGTGTACGTGTATCGTATGTATGATGTTCTTAATTGGAAACGGAACAAAGGAAGGGGAGGATGGAAGGCGCTTTGATTCGCCGGTACCCAACTCTCTCCGATTCCTTCCCTTTCATATTCAGTTATCCTTCTTTCTCTCTCTTTTTTATTTTTTTTTTTTGTTTTTTTTCCAGTTCCAAATATATATTTATATATAGGTAGTTACAATTTTTGTGTTGTATAACTTAATAACTTCAGGTGATTTACGTCTTTTTTAATCCTTTTTGATTAGTTTTATGATGCTATACATGCAATGGTATATTTTTGGGTTGAATTTCTCTCAGAGTTTGATGCCAATTTTGTTTTCTCGGAGAGTCGGTGAAATATATTTCCATTATTTTATGTCTATTTTGAATAATACCCGAAAATCTAAAGACATTGTTCTGAATTATTAAATGCTCTTCAACATTGGATAAGATTTAATCTCCGCTTTCATGATTTTGTTGTTACCTGTTACTGAAAAACATTGCCTCCCCATTCTAACTATTTTGTGTTTTTTTTCCCCTGAATTTTGCAGAGGAAGAGCACTGATCTTTTCGAACCTAAAAAAAGAAGAAAGATTTTTTTTCCCGTAGTATCAACAAAGAGTCTTCGGCCGAATATTGATTTCCATGTTTTTTCGATTGGAAATCTGTTTATGAATTCCTTTGTCTGCGATAAAGCAGCCTCTGCAATTCATAAGCGATCGGATTTCAATTTCATCGGATTCCAGCTATTAACCGGTCAGAGTTCAGTTGGGTAGTTAGATTTATATTCATTTGTAAGGGAGAATTGGTGTCCAGTACGAGGAAAGCAAACAAGTCCCCGCTGATTGCAGCAGGATCTGTAATTTTGTGTACGGGTCCTTTTTTTTTTTTTTTGTGTTTACACAGAAATTATGGAGAGGTTTCTGTCGGCAGTTCTAATGGAAAATCATGGAGGAGAGTCATTGCTTGGGTCTATCAAAATTGCTGTTTTACCCATAGCAAAGGTTTTTACAATGTGCTTCTTGGGATTTCTGATGGCATCCAAATATGTTGACATCTTACCTGCAAGTGGAAGGAAGCTTTTAAATGGGGTAAATCAGCAAATTCTGAGTCATTCCTAAGAGTTTATATTTTGTCTTCAATAATTTTTCAACCTAGGAAATTGAAATGAGGCAGAAGCAAAATGCTCCTCTCTCCCATATGATGATTGGGTTATTGGGACTTTGTTTTAACTTTAAAGGAAATTATCATCTTTCCCAGTTTAAGAAATCTTAGTTACACATGACTGGCGGTTGGTCAAACTTTTATGTGTTTTTGTATTCTCTGTCAATCAGAAAAGAGGCTGATCAGGACATTATGTAGTGTAAGAAACTGGATTAGATGCCCTCAACTTGTAGAACTTCAATAGAATATACTTTCTGATGGTGTCTTTGATGTTGCCATGTCAGTACTAACTGATTGCTCAAACTATACTGTGCAGCTTGTCTTTTCACTTTTGCTTCCATGTTTAATATTCTCTCAACTTGGACAAGCTATCACTTTACAGAAAATGATTGAGTGGTAAGTATTAGATATTTTTGTTTTTGTATATTTGGAATAGGAATACCAAACAGCTTTGGTGTTTAAGTAGCATTTTTTTCTTTTGCAGGTGGTTTATTCCTTTTAATGTTGTTCTGGCTACCATAACAGGCTCGATCATAGGTCTAGTTGTTGCGTCCATTGTCCGTCCACCATACCCATTCTTCAAGTTTACTATCATACAAATTGGAATTGGTAATCCGCTTCATTTTGCATATAAATTTCAAGTTAGCATTCTAGTAAAATATATTAATAATATATCAGACAGAAATATATTTATAATATATGTCATAAACATTTTCTTCATTCTATATATGTCGAATATGTATCTGTCATTGTTTGAATTTCATCTTATAGTTTTTTTTTTTTTTCTGATTTCCACTTCCGCTATCAAGATGGAGCATTTCTTAAGCACCGTTGTAGAAATAGAACTGCCCCCCCGGGGATTGGGTGGGGGAGGGGGTCTTTATAAAAACTCCTAAGAAGTACTTGGGTGGGTGGGGGATCAGTCGAAAAAGATGGAATGTATGAAATTGTTTAATTTGACATGAATCAAGAATGTACTTGATTATTGCAGGTACTTGTACTTGCAAGTGTTTCTCCCTCTATTATGAAATCATAGCTTATTAATTTAAACTCAGTAGGTCATGTCATCACTGGGACCCCCTGCACAATTAATAAATAAATAAATTTCTAATATTCCAATTATATTCGAAAATGCAAAATTGTTTCTTCTTTTGGTAAGTTGACAATTTATATGATCTTATATTAGACAAATCATCATTATGCATGTTTAAGCATCTTAGAATTTGAATACTTAAACACAGACTGACGCACATACTCAATTGTTTTGATAAATGGCACGAATGCTTTTGACATTGATAGACTAAGAATCAATTGAATTTGGAGTAATAACAAATATGATGTACGCATAGAATTAATTGATATTTTGATTGGTCAATTGATATGTCAATGATATAATCAATTTTTCAATAATATCAAGAGTAATGATTATACATCAATAAATATCTTAATAGGTTTGACATTTGAAAAAAAAAACAGTAATATCCATTGAAACACTGAGGTAATGGATATATCAACTTTGGGATGAGCCTCACGATATCTGAATAGTTGCATGCACCGAGGAGGTTCTGTTAGTATGGTGGACCATATGAGAGTCTCGTGAAATTGACATGAGGGGCAGGGGAGGCGATATTTCCGGAGGGTGTAACAGCCAAAACTCCACCCATCAATAGAATGGGTTTGCGTCAATTATCTCATATGTCACATCTCACATATATAAGAAGAAAACCAATGAAAACAAATTATGATACTAACAGCTTTACGTTTAGCACTTCAGATTTAGCATACTCGAATGCCAACACAGTGAACACACTCATCATAAGTAATTAAGTTGATTGTTTTATTTTTAAAAAGAGAAGCTATCTGTTTCTTGACTTGTACTCTTTACATGGAGTCGGATGAGCCAAGCAGTGTTCTGGTTAGATGAATACCAACATGTTCAGATTCATCCTCTGTATATCATATTGGATGTCATAATCATTTATCTCATGCAAAGAGGAGACGGCCGGAGTCATTTATATCATTTCTACACTGGATATATGTATTCCTAGCACCTAGTCATAAAAAGTTATCTTTTCTGTTTTATTCATTCCATGTATGCTTGATGAAGCTCTAAACTTGGTGCATTGAATTTGTGCAGAAGACTGCACCTCTGTTCTCTTTGGTTTTGTGCTTATATGAATTGGGATTTTACGCATGTTAGATCTCCTCAATTATCTGGGATTTACATTTTTCACAGGAAATATTGGGAATGTGCCACTTGTCCTCATTGCGGCTTTATGTAGAGATAAATCAAACCCTTTTGGTGACTCCGATAAATGTGCTCAAAATGGGAATGCATATATTTCATTTGGCCAATGGGTAGGTTATAAGCAATTCTTACTCGTTGTAGCTCATACAAAAGTCCTTGAAGCTGCAGATTATGTCACATTCTAAATTCTAAGTGATTGCTACTCGCTCTTGAATATTTATGTGGTTATCTATGATTATGATCTTTTGATTTTTTTTTTTTTTTTTTGTTTCTTTCTTCTACTTTTACGTTCTAAAATCCTTAATACGACATCTTTAACAGTTGGTTCAGTTTCTGGGAAAGAGTCACTTCTTTGTTGTCCATGTATCATTTGGATTGTTTCTTGCATGGATTTGTCTTTTGTGGAGAAATGAATTTGAGTTTCTGCCGTCAACTCTTACATAAACTTCGAGTAAAATATGATTTCCCATTCACCATAAATAACAACAAAAAAAGAAAAGCAAAGCAAAATTAAATGAAAGGAAGAACAAACATTGGAAACCTTAAAGGGTAGACCAAGTGGTTGGGGCTTCACTGCAGGTAACCTTGAGACACCCACCCGGATAGAAAAACTCCTCGCAAAAGGGCCATGTGGGGGGATGGAGAGTTAGCTTGCAGTGAGGCAAGTCGAGAGGCCATACGCAGGTTTCTCTTCATTACCAAAAAAAAAAAAATATTGGTCCCATAATGTTATAAACACCTCATTCTCGTATTTTATCATATATGTTTGAAAATTTAGAAATTGCACCTATAGCGTCTGCTGATGAGGCAATCTTATTCTAGCTTTTTGCAAAACAAATTTTGAAAGAATGTTCCCAATATGCAAAAGTAATGGGTCATGATGCTTAAGTTAAATATGCAAATATGCACGAGGTGACCAAGGAAGTCCATGTTGATCTCGTCACAAAAAATTAAATTCCCATTTTTTTTGTCTTAGGTCATATGTATACATTAATAGCTTCAAGTATTTTTTCTTGTGCATTTTCATATGCTTAGGAAAGCACTAAACATTCAATAAATTTCAATGTGTATATATAGGTTGGTGCAATTGTCTTGTACACCTATGTATTTCATATGCTTGCACCTCCACCTGAAGGTAGGTTTGACATTGAGGACAGCGATCTTCCCATCAAGAGTCCTTCGAATGACTAGTTCCCCTGAGCAAGTTCCCTTACTCATGCAGGAGGTTGTACCAACAAATTCAAATGCTCCAAAAGAAGGAAAGGTGAGAACCAAAATGATTATGTTCTATATGTCAAGGCATAGTATTTTTTGGCTCATCTTTGCCAGATTATAAATGGCAGTTGATTTTTTTCATTCTCTTTAAGAGCGAAAAAAAAATGTTGGACTTCTTAACATTAAGAGAATTGATGTTGCCAGCTGACAATCATATTATATCTTGTAAATCATTGCTTAAATGTTTACAATTTCCTTAAGTGTGTGTTTGAGTACAAAATAACAATGTCAGATTATAATATTCGACCTTCCATCTACTTAAGTGATGGGGATTATATAAATTCATCTTTAATTCATATGGTTGATGGAGAACGAGTTTTCTATACAAATTAACAACAGTAGTGATGCAGCACGAAAACGTGAAGGAGAATCGAACACTTCTAATTCCTTAGTAACCAAGAAACAATGGAACTCCTCACCCAAAAAAAGAAAACTCTCAAAATTCGAAATTGAAATATTATTGATAAGTTGAATAATAAGGATTGTTTACATCATATTTATAGGCTAAGAATACTACTAATCCGAATGGGAATCTACTAATTTCTTATGCTAGACCTATTGCAATTAGAAAACTAAACTCATATTTTTATACTAATCCTAATACAATAAAGAGTTCTATTTTGAATAGAAAATAATAAAGATAATAAATATTTTATCTAAATCTACCAATTTGAGATAGGCTCAAATTTTGAAAACTAAAAATCCTAATACAACTCTAAAACTAATATCGTTATTTTTAGGGTAGCATATCTGTCAAGAACTCGTTCTTGAAGTTGACTAGATGTATGCGACCATGAACTCGTTCATAACCCAGAAATAACAATTGAATCATTTTAAGAACAATTGAAGAGTCAAAAATTTCTTCTACCGCATCTTTAATGAAGTTTGTAATTTGAGGCCCTTTCCTGATGATAATAATGTTCCTATAAAACAAAAATTATCTTCTTGATCCACTCCAATTTCAATCTTCTTCAAAGCATCATAATCACCATCCTTACATAATTCAGGTTCGTTTTCATCTTTAAGATTGACCTAAGAAGTATGGATACAGACATGTGATAGGACACAACATGGACATGGATACAGATACGCAAACACGTTATTTTTAAAAAAAGTAGGACAAGGACACGGACACGGACACGTTAGGGACACATTTAATATATATAATTGTTTATATTTTTCATATAATTAAAATCTAATGCTATTTTAATTAAAATTGGCATAAAAACATACAAATCACAAAAAATATTATCAAGATATTAAAATAACAAAGCCATTAAATAAAAATTAAAGAACTTCTTCATTTATTCATCAAAATCCATGATTGTTCGACACATGTTTAGGAAGTGTTCGAGAGTGTCGGTATCCGACATAGTCACAGTGAGCCAAAATAGAGTGTCCGTACTTCATAGAGATTGACTACTGCCATGAAAATTTCTTCTCTCTCTTCTATAAAAAAAATTTCAATCTATTCCTCTTCTTTATTATCTGCACCAATTGTTTTAGCAAAATCAATAGAAATAAATTCAACTTTATTTTCTTCCAACTCTTTGTGATCGTCTTCAAGGCATGGAATAATTGGATCTTCATTTTTTATGACAAGAGAGTCCTCTATAATGATGTACACGTTTTCTAATGGTGTAATATCTATAATCTTATCACTCAAAGCAACCTCAATAATTTTAGATTTTACTTGTACTTTTTTCATGGTGCTTTTCCATGTTGGCCTGTATTTATCTTCTAAAATCTACAAATAATTTCTTGAAAAAAATTTAGTCCATCAACAATCTCATTATTCTTGGCCATGATTGTCTATGCCTCTGTAAATCAAGCCACCATCTTTTCGCAAATCTAATTAATTTATCTTCTGTCCAAAAATATTCTATTTCTTTTAAAAGTCTCAAATCATTAAGACAATCATCCAAATTATATATCCAATCATTAAAGTCTTCAAAATTAAAATTACCATCAAAATGAGAAAGTCTTTCGTAATTGCGCATAGCTTTGTCTTCATGCTAGCCTCGGACAAATCCTCCGGAGCAGTTCCTTGCCGACTTGGGGTCTCTATTGGCGTTGAGAGTAAGCTTCATCAACATCTCGTGGATTTGGTCAAACTGATCGTTGACTTTCTGCTTATGTTCTTCTATCGTTGCCCATAAAGCCATCATCCCACGACGAACGTCAATGAGATTTTGATTCCATCTCTACCAATTGCCATCAAGCCAGGCGAATCCTGACTTTGGTACCAAATGATGCAGCACAAAAACGTGAAGGAAAATCAAACGCGTCGGAATTCCTTAGTAACTAAGAAACAATGAGACTCCTCACCCAAAAAAGGAAAACTCTCAAATTTCGAAATTGAAATATTATTAATAAGTTGAATAATAACGATTGTTTACATCATATTTATAGGGTAAGAATACTACTAATCCGAATAGGAATCTACTAATTCCTTATGCTAGACCTATAACACTTAGGAAACTAAAACTCTTATTTTTATACTAATCCTAATACAATAAAGAGTCTTATTTTGACTAGAAAATAATAAAGATAATAAATATTTTATCTAAATCTACCAATTTGAGATAGGCTCAAATTTGAAAAACTAAAAATCCTAATACAACTCTAAAACTAATATCCTTATTTTTAGAGTAGCATATTTGTCCCACATCAAGTAGTCCACAACACTTGCTAGCTTATTGTTCCAGATTGATGGGAATCTCATGTAGGAAAATGTTAGAAAATCTTGAATAAAGCAGCCACAGATGGATTTATGGGTCGACAAAGATTAGGAAAAGATTCAGAAATTTGGGTGCTGAAGTTGCTGGACAGCAGCTGATTTTGTTGTTTGGATGTTAACTTGAATGTGAAATGGTAAGGGTTAGGATTAGGGTTGATTATGAGTTTACGACTTAGTATAACAGGGTTTTGGGGCTGAATTGGGGGTTGGAAAAGTGTTGGGAATAGTTACTCAAGAACAGAAAGGAAGAAGAGAAAAAGAAGAATTTAAGAATCCCACCTGAAATTTTTAAGGAATCAACCTAAAGGATGGTTATATCACACATCAAAGAATCTTCAGTTCTCTAAAACTAAAACTCAACTCTATTGAATAGATTTGGTACATAAATATTTATAATTGTTGGGCTTTCCTACTCTTGCTAGGACTATGATCTAAAAATAGGAACCTTAAAGCTTTTAAACTGCTGAGATTATTCTAGACTTACTAAAGACTACAAAGAAGACCCAGATAACATAACATGACCCAATACAATCCATGGACTATCACTACAGTCCATACCCAGCAACATACATATTTAAAATAATTATAAACTAACACTCAAATTTACCCTAAACTTGATCATACAAGATCCAAAATGTGCTCCACGTGAAATTCCTGAATTACCTCTTTTCTCTGTTAGTATTTTCCACGTCCTTTTCCCCCACATTCAAGAAAACTTGTCCTCAAGTTTGTAGTGTTGTAGCATAAGTAACCGTGAGCATCAAAGTTGCGCTTTTGAGGCTTGAAATCCAAAATTTGATTCAATAAGATTTTTCCTTTTGGAAAAGCAATTAGGACAACACTAGGAAGGCCGTCCTTTCTCTTACAGTATTGAATCTATCTGAAATGATGAAATCAAAGGTTGGAATAGCTTGCACATCATAAACATTGTTAGATTGGTCAAGAGCAAAAACTTCAACCATATTCTCCTCAATTACTAACTTTTTCAGGCGTCATGATCATAACATTCTCGTGTAATTTCTTTAGATACCAACAAAATTGACCTTTGTTTTGTCCACATCAAGTTGTTGGTTTAGATAGCTTCATATATAGGGACTGAAGTTGGTTCATGATTGCAAGATTCCAAATCTGAAGTAGTATTTATTCTAGTAGAACTCATACCTTAAATCCCAAAATAAAAATAAAAATAGAACTCATACCTAGGGTAGCAAGTAGCAACAGACAATGCCTTGATAGATGCTTTCGTCTCCTCCAATGTTGTTTTATTGATATGTGCTTTACTTTTCAAACACATGACATCTTCCTTAGTAGATTTATAATCTTCGAGAAGGGTTCCACTTTGATGAAAGTTGTTTGTTAGTAGCCATGGTCGGTAGAATGACTAAAGGGAAAGAACTTTGAAAAAAGGATGGGATCTTTTGCTCTAGTCCTGAATTGAATAATTGATGCAGAAAAACTTCAGAAAAATTTGAATAAAGCTGCCCATGGATGGATCTATGATTTGCAAAGGTTATGAAAATGGTTCTAGGTTTAAAGTTCTAAAAGGTAGAAAATAGGACTTGTAGACCAAAAGGGGCTGAAATTAGTATGGGTTTTAAAGTGACTAGTTGCGGGATTTTCAGAAAAATTAGATGTTTTAATTGTGGGGCAGCAGCTAAGTTTGGTGTTTAGATGTAAACTTAAAAGGTCAAATGGTAGGAAAAGAGTTAGGGTTTATTAGAGAATTGCTACGGTAGGGTTTTGGGGCTGAATTAGGGGTTGGAAAAATGTTATGAGTGATAACTTGAAAATAGTAAGGAGGAAGAAGAGAAGAAGAATTATCATCATCTAGTAACCCCACTTAGAATTCCTTAGGAATTGCCTGTAAGGTAAATTTATATCTAATATCAAACAGTTTTCAATTCTCTAAAACTGATTTCCTTTGGATAGACTGGTTATAAAGATATTTATAGTTGTGCTTTTCTGGCTCTTTCTAGGATTATGATTTAAAATAGTAAACTTAGACTGTCCTAGACCTAAATAAGACTACAAATAAGATCCAAGTAACATGACCCAAGATACGATCAATAAACCAGAACTTGAAAAATTCCAAAATACCATTGACTGTTAAGACCCAATAATATATATAAAACTATCCAACTGCATGCTTATTTGAAATAAATATAAGCTAAATTTAACCCTAAACTGGTTTATACAAGTTTTTTAAAGCGTGCTCCTTGTGAAATTCCCAAATTACCCATTTTCTTGTTTGCATGCTCTGCATTAAAAACCATACAGTTTCGTTCAGATTATCACAAAGTCACAACATGTTGGGACAGTTGATCAGCCGAAGGTTGTAATGATAAAATGTATTAACACAGTTATCAAATTTTCACTCTCTTAATATCATATGTGAGAGATTAGATTGAATTCACAACACAACTTCAAGCATCCATGCTTTGTTTAGCTTTCCAATAATATTCAGCTAAACAGTCCATGATTTAATTTTGGTATTTGTTTCTTTTTCCAGTACATTGGATTGTGGCTTCCTTACATGGCACCCTTTTTTATGCAGATTAAATATTTCTTGAAATTTTTGTACAAGAAGTTAAAGCTCAAGCAAATCCTTCAACCCCCCATCATTGCATCTGTAAGTTCATTCCTTTAGAACTTGTTGATTTAATTGAGTTTTTTCTTGTCATAATATATGTAGGGTGTGATCCCTCTTTAGGGTGATATGGTACCATATTTGCTAATGGTGAACTCCACATTTTTCCGTTAAAACATTCATCCCAAAGATTTTGATCCACTGAATAGAATTCAAATATATTATTTCTTCCATGCTTGTGAAAACTCTTACTGTGTTTTGTTGCAAGGTAGTATGCCCACTCCAGGGATGGAATAAAAGAAAAACAGAGTTTGTATTTTGTGGTCTTACTATGAAGCTTTGTCAAAATCTATTTTTATCAGGAACTCTGTTCCTCCATATGACCAGAAAGCCTGAGAAGGCATTCTACATTTCTACTATGAATATGGTTTTTCCAAGCCCCATTGTGGGTTAATCATCTCTGTTATCGAACTCGGTGTTTCCTGCTGTGCATGAAACTCCTAGTTAGTATATTTGTAAGATAAGTGCCCTCACTCAACTGCTTGCTGTTGATTCTGCTGTAAAGCTAGAATGGTCTGAGTCAATATATTTCTAAAACGATCCAATTGACCTGATTGATCCCATCAGAAGGTTTGAAAAAGGCTTCATAGCGTCTAATCATGAGCAGAATCATCTACATTTTTAACAATTGAACATACTTTTAGAAAAACCTGATGTCGAAGGTTCTTTAAATACTCTGTTTGTTTTAGGAAAATATGGCTCTTTATTTGGCATGTCACCATCTCTAATAGGATGCTTACTGAATAAGATTATGTTTCACCAAGTTAGTATACGTGTGTTTGCCGCAGATCCTAGCCATGGGAATAGGAGCTGTACCATTTTTGAAGCGACTGATCTTTACTACTGATGCCCCACTTTACTTCTTCACTGATAGCTGCATGATTCTTGGGTATGCTCAGTTCCATTTCATTGTATTTTATTTCAGAATTATTTTTGTCCGAAATTGTTGGATACTTTTTATTTTTTTGGGTATAGTTGTTGGCTACTAATCATCTATATTTGTGTGTGGCTATAGTCATTGTCTAGAGCTGCTGCATAAAGCAAGATTCTATCACAAAAATAATGCCATAAAATATTGTCACAAGACATAACTAAAGGAAAAAATAATTAGTGGACATACTACATTATCCAAAATAAGTGGCAATTTTGCAGATTGGAAGCTTTTTGTATCATATTAATTTTAGTTCATAAATACACGTGTGGCTGCCTTTTAAAGCACTTGGGAATCTTTAATAGATCTTACATAGAATAAAAGTAGGAAGGATGTAAAAAGTAAGTTAAGTTTTCATTAGCATGTTTGTTTGTCTGTCTTAGACTATAACAAGTCACATTCAACTCCAGTTTTAAAACATGGAAGCAGTTATTTGCTCACTAGTAGTTTCAATTAACAAGAAATGAATTCAAGCTTTTGGGTGTGGCTGAGCTGTGAGTTAGGATACTGGTATATACACAACAAATTGGACCTCCATGGCACTGTTTTATAAACCAGATGACCTGGCGAGTAGACCCATAGAAATGCATCCCTCAACAAGTTTCCAGGTTTTGGGGGCTACTGATTGGGATATGATCCTGTCAAATGGTAAGTCTTTTAGAAGTAGCTAACTACTCCAAAGAATTTTTTAATGTCAGGTCGTTGGGTTTGATTGTGGGTTGATCTATATGGTGCCATTACCTGGTCCGGCTTCTGTTTTCATGATTGTGCCAGGTTTCAAGATACTGCCCTAGGAAATAAACTGTTTCACCTGAAGAGCGCCCACAGAAATTTATGTGTCACTCTCTGCTAATTGGATTCTGCCATGTCATCATATTTGACTTGCATGTGCTAATTTTGCAAGAATATAAAAGAGCACTCATTTTATGAAGGTTTTATCTTATTTTTAGGTTCCATATTAATCCTAGTTGAACTTTTAAAAATTTTGTTGATATTTTAGAGGCTGTAATTCTGCATTTTGTCGTATTCAATAGAGTGCTAATGTCATGTGCCTTTTCCCCGTCAGTAAGGAACAATGCCACAGGTGGTGTTCCATTTTCTGAAACATACTTTTTAGCTAGATGTTTACCATTATTAACACATAAATAGGAAAAAGTTGTGTTTGGGAGATGCCCTCTTTACTGCATGGCCGGAACCTTGCCATCTATATCTAGGTGGATTTATCATATATTCCAATCTCAAAAATTATTATGACTAACAATATATGTGATTACCAGGGAGGCCATGATTCCATGCATTTTGCTGGCACTAGGAGGCAACCTAGTAGATGGTAAGTTATCTGATTATCCATGTTCATATTGATTTTGTTAGGTATATCTTAAGAATCTATATGGTACTTTGTCCTACCAATTTTTTCATAAATTCATCGTAGTGGAAATGCAAGGGTTCTCAATGAGCCTTTTCTGCACGTAACATCTAGTTTTTGCAACTTTTGTTTAATCTTTTGGTGGCATATATTTACCGAAGGTCAGATGGCACGACAATTTGTTGTTTACTTGCAGGACCAGGAAGTTCAAAGCTTGATCTACGAACAACTGCTGCTATTATTTTTAGCCGGTTGGTTTTGGTTCCTCCAACTGGACTTGGCATTGTCCTATTGGCTGATAAGCTTGGCTTCCTTCCCCCTGGTGATCCAATGTTCAGATTTGTCCTCCTCCTCCAGCATACAATGCCCACATCGGTGCTTTCTGGTAAGCCCCAATCTCTTTTAAAGAGAAGTTCACATACATACTTTTCAAGCTGAAAAGAAAAAGTTAAGGGAATAGGAATGTTTGTTATATTGCTTTGGCTTTTAAATAAATGTTGCGGCATCTGCATCAACAGTCATATTATTTTTCCAACTATTTGTGGTATGCAATAAGCACCTTATCCAATTTTTTTAAGTCATTGTTATGACCTCATTTTTTTTTCTTTTTCATCTTGTGCACTTGAAACCTCAAATCAGCTAACTCAATAAAATTGGTTCAAGTCCAGGTTTCAGCGATATCATTGCTATATATTTTAGGTTCTAAATTAAGGATAGTAGCTAATGCCTCTGAATATTAAGGTGTAGAAATACTATGCTTTCTGGGTTTCATAGATTTTATCTTCTTGATGGTGGAATGATAGGAAAGCATGGTTAACACACATACTTGATTCTTGTTCATAGGTGCTGTTGCCAATTTAAGAGGGTGTGGAAGGGAGGCAGCTGCTGTCTTGTTCTGGGTTCATATATTTGCAGTCTTCTCCATGGCTGGATGGATCATTCTGTATCTCAACATACTTTTCTAAGTCCGCACCATAATGTTGCTGGACCAGAAACACAGGAAAGGCGGTTGCATCATAATGTTACTGGACTGGATTCATATCTTTGGATGGATCATTCTTGACCTCCACATGATTTTGGTGTGCCAGAACTGCCACTTCTTTTTGCACTTTTCTTTCCATTTTAATCAATGTAAGTAGCTAATTGAAAAATATGGAAGTACATATAAGAAGCCTACATCAAGGTATGATTAATAAGTAACGGTCTAAAGGTGCATAATTATTCTTTTGTTCATTCAATGTACCATCTCATCCTTGTAGTGTCATTACCATTATCCTTGAAATTGGTAGTTTTATGGAACATTACATTTGTTCAAGGAATAATGACTCACTTTTTTAACAAATTGTGCTTTCTTAGTAGAAATTATTCCACAAGCCCGGCACAACTTGTTTGTGAGTTTACGTGAGAGATCCAATGTATTGTATTGCTAAAATCATAGAGGCGGTTCTCATGGAGTAAGGGCCAGCAGTCATCTTAGTTGTATATTATAATTTTTAGCTCTCAAGGGTGAACCATCACTATGCCCCAAGGGGGAACACACATAACGGTTGAACTTTCTCATCAACTTGCCCATCATCATCATCAACAATTGATTCAAAGCATCAAGTTTGAAGATGACAATCAACCATTGAATCAAAAGCAATCTGAGCAACTGAGATTACAAAATTGGATCCACCACCACCATCTTCAATCAAGTTTTCAATCTGTGTAACTAATTATTATAACGTCATTTACCAACTAAGAGTTGGGACTTGGGAAAGTCAAGTCATCAGCCTTTTTTTGTATACAAATAATTATGCAACAAAAGCTTATCCAGATTATTAGGTGCAATTATACCTGGCAAAATGGGCGGGTTGGGCGGGTTTGGAAGGGTTGAAAACGGGTCGAGTTGAAACGGGTCAGATCCAGATATGACCTGCAACTAAATGAATCCATTATGGGTCGGGTCAAGCTCGGGTCGAGTCGAGTCGGACCGGGTCAACCTATTTTTTTTTTCCTTTTTCTCCTCCTATGAATTTAAATACTTACTTAAAGTTCTGTACTTTTAAAAAGAAAATATACACAATTCACAATTCACAGCGCTTTTAAGTCTCAATTTCCACTCATTCCATAAGGGGAAATAGACGCAGCAGTAGCTGAACAATCTGGGAGGGGATTAATAGAGTGAAAGGAAAAGAGCTATCAGATTCGAAAACAGGAAAAGAACAATATGTTCAAGGCATGATTTTTTTATCTTCTGTCCATGAACGAAACTAATATAAATTATCTTACACTTTGATTAATTGGAAGGTAATATTTATAGTTTGTCAGTAAGATTCAACTCACAAATAAACCAAAACTTCAAGGGTATATACCTTTTAGAAAGCAAACAAAAAGCATGTAAACAGAATTATAAGGGAAAAAAGGTTCACAAGCATGAGGTCATTGACATTATGTTTTGCTCCTCGATGACCGCTAGTTGCCACGACAGTTAAGATAAAATAATAACAGATGACAATCAATAGAGCTTATAGACCTGGGGACAAAATTAGCCCAAAAACGTGAGGGGAAAACCCAAATATCTAGAGAATGTGGCTGCACTTGATTTTAATAGTGATTTAACATTCCAGAGTCCAGATCCTAATCTATTGGTTAAAGGAAACAAGAAGTTGACAAATATCATTTGCAGCGAAAAGGCTTTTGTACAATAATTATGAACTCTAACCATGCACATCCTCTCATTCAACAACTTATGTACACAACATTAATGTTACTCATTCATATAACCTCTATGAATGCATTGAACGAACAAACAAACTGGGTCAGACATTTCAGAGCAAGTTTGTCATTGATTTCAATAGAAAACAATTTAAAAGAAAGATCACCACCTCCTGTTGCTTTCCCTTTGGCTGGGCGGGCAGGAGCTAGAACTGTAATTTGGATGCTGTCCCTGTGTGAGGATATCAGAATGGCCAGTTAGCCCTCTTATTTCTGCTAGAGGGTTGCCTAACCACAACACGAGAACAATACCAACAAGACTGGCAATTTGAGCAGCAGCAGCAACAAAAAACCATCTTCCTCTTTCACTCTCTCTGTTAGAGCTCCCTATGGCAGAAACCACATTTACCAGCTCTCCCTGTTCTATTCTACCACCACTAAATTCATATGCTTCATCAACTTCATCATCGTTGGTGATATCCAAAGGACCATCCTCACTCATGCCTTGTTGCTCAATTTCATGGATCTCCAATCCGCTGATAGTGTTATGCTTCCCCTCTTTATAATCTTTGTCATCAGTTGGAAGCTCATATCGACAAAGGGGGCATGAGTTCCTTGCACTTAACCACGGAAAGATACAGGAAGAGTGATAGAGGTGAAAACAAGGAAGTTGATTCACAATAGTGCCAACAGATAAATATTCCTTGCAGATTGCACAGGCCAGACCAACCTGCTTCTCATGCTCATCAATGACCACACGAGGCAAACTGTTCACAAAAGACACAATAGTAGGAGGTGCTTCTCGTCTAGAGCTGTTAGTTTCGGCAAGATGTTCAAGCAGTTCCTCAAAACCTCTTGCATCAAGATAGTCCCCAGAATTCCCAACATAAGGCGGTATTTCTGATTTTTCAAAGTGAGAAAAAATGTTAGGGATGTATGTTTGCCTCCTTTCCCTGATTCTCCAACGAATTGTACCCTCAAATTTAGGAGAATGAAGTTGTTTATGTCAATTTCTAGGGCCATTGCTTTCATTTCTCAATAAAATTTGACGCTAAGGTCCTACTCTTGAAGATTCAATCATGTAATCCTCACCATTAGCTTCTACCCATTCATTATCTTCTTCTTCCTGGTTGATGCTGCATTTTTCGACCAGTGGAGTTTCCACTCTTCGTCGCCTGTCACAAACTTTGAAAGAAATATCAGAGGGCTACCAGGTTGGCTCCGGTGGTAGCCTCTCCGATGATAAAGTTAGTAAAGAAGAAGAAAAATTGAACTTGAAGGAGAATAATTGATTGTAATTGAAAAATGAACCTTTGGGCTGTATTTATATGTTGCTCGTCTCCTAGATTGGTTAGGATTTGGAGCCATAACATTCAGGATTCATGGCTATTTGGAGATGGCAATTTCCATTCTAATCTCAGTGAAAATAGGGATCGAAATATATCCAAAAATGGCAGCTTCCATGTCACATTCTGTTTCCTTGTTTTGAGGTCGGTAAGGTAGGCAAGGTAGTGATAAGCTTGGTACCTTCGAACTCGTTGGTTGGTAGGGAAGGTTCGCACCCTTCTGTTCAACGAGCGAATGTCAGATCTGAATTGCTCTGTCACTTCCTGATCTACACATAAAAGAACTTAGACACGTGTCAAACTTAGGTTAGGCTGTCATTTTTTTGGTGCGTCAGCTACTCCCCCTCAAACCTTAGTTCCATGGGACCCATACAGAACCAAGGCTATGGTTTCTGAAGAGTCGCGCGTATTCTCATTAATGCACCATTCCATATTCTAAGAAAATAGCTATTAATAGAGTAATTACAGCGTAATCATTATTTGGGCTGCCGATTTGGTAATCGAGGTCATCATTATCCAACCGTCACTCTGGATTTAGGGCATTGAATGACGCCCTATAAAGCCTTACAAATAGTTGAAGTCATCATTTTGTATTCTTTTACAGAATTCACACTATTTTGAAGCTATTGTGAGAAGAAGAGTTAAGACTTTGCGATTTTCGGTCTGCCTGAGAAGCCCTTCTACTACTTGAACTTCTTTCTCCGGCAAGTGGTAACCTTATCCTCTCTAACTCTCTTTTTTCACCGTTCTTTCCTCTTCATTCTTCTCTTTTCTGTATCTTCTTTTTTGTGTTTCTGTTTCCACCATGTCGACCTCCGATACACAATCCAACGATAGAGTGGAAAATAAGGAGACTGTAGAAGTAGGTAGTGATAGGGTACTCCCATTCGAGGAACTGCGTTATGATTCCTCCAGTTGCGATTCTGAGGTACTACTTCTTGAAGCGTGCCTCAAATCTAGGAATAAGATGGTCAGCACATCGGGTCAATCTCAGAGGGAGGAAGGAGAGAGTGCTATGACTGAGGAAATGTTAAATTCCCTCAAGGAGTACTTCCACTTTCCAAAGAATGTGGTCTGTAGGGTCCCTAAGAAGTTAGATCATCCTTCAGACATTATGAGGGGGGAAATCTAGAGTCACAGAAGAATAGCTTGGCCTCTGATCTAGAGGCCCTAAAGAAAGACAAGGAAGAGGCAAAGCTGCAGCAGCTCTAAAGCTGGCCTCTAGTGTCGAAGTTGCCAAGGTAGCAACTAAGGAAGAGGCTGAGAAAGAGCTCAAAGAAGAGCTGAATCAATTGGGCGGCGAGTTCGTGGATCATGGGTACGAGCTCTTTCACAAGAAAGTCCATAAGCTCTACCACGACCTCGATATCTCGGGGTTAGATAAAGTGCAGCCAGATGATCTAAAACCGAGCCCCTTGGAGGCCGTTCCAGCTGAACCTATAGAAGAAGCCACCTCTGCTGTTGAAGACCCCTGAATGAGGTGTTTTTCTTTATCTTGTTTTGTTTTGTTGTTTTTATTTTTTGTAACACTATAATCTTTCTCCCTTTTGGGCTTATTAACGAAGGACTTTTTATTTAGTTTCAGTTCCTTATGACTAATTTTGAGAGCATTCAAACTCGAAACATGCATAATATTTAGACCTGAGTTAGTCATAGTCGAATCAATGTTAGAACTTTAGATATAAAAAACTCGTAATCAAGTCAAGAGAAATCGTTAGACCTGAAAACGCTTGATAATTGGGTTAAAACCTTCAGACCTAATACACTCGCAGTTAAGTTAAGATAAATCGTCAGACTTGAAATCACTTGATAAGCGGGTTAAAACCCTCAGACCTAATACAGTTGTAGTTAAGTCAAGATAAAAAGCTTGTAATTGACTTAAAATCAAAGTTTTAGAGTTGAGATACTTGAATGTTTGAAATACCTGCATCGGCTAAAAGAATGGGCTGCACCAGGGTGTCCGGGCATCAGGATGGACCAAACCTGAGGTTTATGCATTGAATTAACCAGACCTAGGGGTCTGTGCATTGATTTAAACCAAGCCTACAGCACTTGTAGTGAATACAAGGCTTATAAGGGTCATTAAAATGGACTAGACTTGGGGTCTATACATTAAATGGACCAGACCTGGGGTCTGCACATTAAATAGACCAGACCTGGGGGTCTGTGCATTGAATTAAACCAAGCCTATAACACTTGTAACGAATACAAGGCTTATAGGGGTCATTGAAATGGACCAGACCTGGGGTTTGTACATTAAATGGACGAGCCCTGGGGTTCTGTGCATTAAATTGAACTAAGCCTACAACACTTGTAATGAATACAATGCTTATAGGGGTCATTGAAATGGACTAGACTTAGGATCTGTACATTAAATCGACCAGACCT
The DNA here is from genome assembly GCA_008638375.1 of Nyssa sinensis. Lineage (NCBI taxonomy): Eukaryota > Viridiplantae > Streptophyta > Magnoliopsida > Cornales > Nyssaceae > Nyssa > Nyssa sinensis. Next base: position 41,300,926 of record CM018051.1, on the reverse strand, counting down.
GGGGTCTATACATTAAATGGACCAAACCTAGAGGTCTGTGCATTGAATTGAATCAAGCCTATAGCACTTGTAACGAATAAAAGGCTTATAGGGGTCATTGAAATGGACCAGACCTAGGGGTCTGTGCATTGAATTGAACGATCTTGGTAACCCTGTCTCAATTAGGGGAGAGCTTTCCTATGGTGGAATTCTTAATGTTCGGGAATACCCTTCTTAGGACGAGATCCTTGAGTTAGAAGTTGAGGGGTCTTAACCCTTGACTGGAGTTGTTAGCCATTTTGTGCTAATAGCCATTTTGTGAAATGACTGCTTCGGTACTATAGGCAAGTGAGAACGGTGTCTCTGCAGTTGGTGTTCTTCTGGTAGTTCGGTATGCCCAAAGCATTCTAGGGAATTTTTTAACCCACCTTCCTTTAGCCTGCTCTAACCTTTTCTTAATAGCATCAAGAATTGTGCAGCTAGTGACCTCTGTTTACCCATTAGCTTGGGGATGCCCTGGCTAGGAGAAATGGTGGCTGATGTGTAAGTCTTCACAGAACTTCCCAAATACCTTTTCGATAAATTGCGTCCCATTGTCAGAGATGATGATGCGGGGTATACCGAACCTACAGACTATGTTCCTCCATGTGAAGGTTTTTACCTCTACTTCAGTAATATGGGTCAGAGGTTCGACTTCTTCTCACTTAGAGAAATAATCTATGATGATGATTAGGTACCTTCTGTTCTATAGGGCCTTAGGCAGTGGTCCCATAATATCCATCCCCTATTGAGTGAAGGGCCATGGACTGGCAATCGGGATGAGCTTGTTATGGGGTTGGTGCTGGTATGGGGCAAAGCGTTGGCACTTGTCACACCTTTGGATGTATTCCTTGGCCTGCTTCAGCATGCTTAGCCAATAATAACCCTAAGTCAAAGCTCGGTGGGCTATGGTCCTACCGCCGTTGTGATTTTTGTAGATTCCTTTGTGTATCTTGACAAGGATGTACTGGGATTCTTATAGAGATAGGCACCTCAGGAGAGGTTGAGTATATGACCTTCAGTAGAGCTTTCCATTTAAGATCAGATACCTGGCTGCCCTGATTCGAATCCTTCGGGCCTAGTTTTCATGTTCCGGAAGTAGTCCCTCTTGTATGTACTAGATGATAGGAGTCATCCAGCTCTGGCTTTGTTCGAAGATTTGGGTTGATTGGATATCCTTGAAGCTTAGCTTCGACTGATAAGAAACCTTTATCGTTGAGCCTTTTCTTGACTTGAGATGAGAGGACATGTTTGCTAATGCGTAAGCTCTGTGGTTTTGGTTTCTTTCGATATTCTAAATGGTGAGTTTTTGGAAAGAGGTTTTCAACGAGTCTACTAGCTCTGAATAGCGGACCATTCGGTCATCCTTAGTGGAAAACTCTCTCGAGACTTGGCTTACCACCAGTTGGGAGTCCAAAAATGCTTCGAGGTTTCGATCTTTACATTCCAAGGCGAGGCTTGTATCGAGGATGAGTGCTTCGTATTTGACTTCATTGTTTGAGGCTCTGAATCCTAGGGTAATTGCCCTTTCTGTTGTGATTCCATCTGGGGATTGGAGCATGATGCCAACTCCTAAAACCCCTATCGATGGATGAACCGTTAGTGTAGAGTCGCCATACTGCTGTATCCATGTTGACCTGGGCTTTATCATGTAGTGCTGTAGTGAATTTTGCTACAAGGTCTGCCAATGCTTGGCCTTTAATGGAGGCTCGTGGTACGTAGGATATGTCGAATTCCCCTAGCTCTATAGACCACTTGACTAGTCATCTTGAGACTTCAGGCTTGTGCAGAATTGACTTCAGAGGGTAGGATGTAGGGACCACAATGGGATGCGCTTGAAAGTAGGGTCTGAGCTTTTGAGTGGACATCACTAGGGCGAAGGCCAACTTCTCAACTTTAGAATATCTTTTCTCAGTATCCAGAAGTGCTTTGCTGATGTAGAAAATTGATCTCTGAATCCCTCTATCTTCTTTGACCAGTGCCGAGCTAATGACGTTTTTTGATACTACAAGATATAGGAGTAGTTTTTTCCCTTGTATTGGCTTAGAGAGGAGCTCGGGGGAGGCCATATACTACTTTAACTCCTGAAAGGCCTTGTCACACTCAGGGGTCCATTCAAGGGCTTTGTTTCCCCTTTAGGGCTTTGAAGAACGGGAGGCACCAGTCGATAGATCTGGAGATGAATCGGTTCAGAACTGCTATCCTCCCATTTAGACCCTGGATGCCTTTCTTGGTCCTCGGTGATTCCAGCTCGATTAGAGCTTTAATTTGTGAAGGGTCTACCTCAATTCCCCTCTGAGAGACCAGGAAATCTAAAAATTTCCCTTTATTGATCCCGAAGATACACTTCAAGGGATTCAACTTCATCTTGTGTCGCTTCAGTATGCTGAATGTTTGACTCAAGTGCTGGATATGGTCATTCTTCCTTAAGCTCTTGACCAACATGTCATCTATGTAGACCTCCATTGTGCTTCCAATCAAGGAATCAAACATTCTGTTCACCAGCCGCTGGTACGTGGCGCCAGCATTCTTCAGACCAAACGACATCACTCTATAACAATAAAGACCTTATTCAGATATAACGATTGTCTTTTCCTGGTCTGGAGGGTACATCTAAATCTGGTTGTACCTTGAGTATGCATCCATGAAGCTCATAAGCTCATGTCATACGGTTGTATCGACCAACTGATCGATCCTCTAGAGAGGGAAGCTGTCTTTAGGACAGGTTTTGTTGAGGTCTGTGTGGTGAACGCAAACCCATCATTTGCCGTTCTTCTTTTTGGCAAGGATTGTATTGGCCAACCATTCTGGATATAATACCTCCCTTATCATTCTAGCATCCAATAGCCTTTGGACCTTTTCGTTGATAATCTTATGCCGCTCAAGGGCGAAGGTCCTTATCTTTTGTCTCACTAGAGGATGGTCTGGGTTAGTCATTAGCTTGTGGGAGATGAGATTTGGATATATCCCTTCTATGTCCTTAGTTTCTCATACAAAGGTTGACAGATTATCTTTCAAAAACTCAACGATCTCTTTCTGTTCAAAGGGGGATAGATTTGAGCCGAGTTGTAAATAACGCTCTTCCTCTTCAGAACTCACCAGCATCCTTGACAGGCTCTTGCGTTGGTTTGGCCAGGCTGTCCCTTCCTCTGGGACTTAATGGCTCGTCAATCTTGGAGGGGCACTCCTCAGTCTCGTGAAGTTCGAAAGGTGCAGGACTTCCTTCTTCACGAGGGTGCTGTGATTTCTATTTGTGGGCTTTTTCCTTCAACGCCAGAAGCGTGACACTCCCGGAAAGTTGGTTGACACCCCTAATGGTGCAGACCTTATCACTCTAGACGTACTTCAGGCACTGATGGAGGGTCGAGGTGATCGCCCCCATCTGATAGAGCCGTAGTCTTCTAATGATGATGTTGTAGGGAGACTTGGAGTCTAGGACCATATATTCTGAGATCAACATCTTTTGAGCATCCCCCTTTCCCACTATGGTCGGGAGGTCTATCTTGCCCAGCGGGGTGCTAAGGTTCCATTGAATCCCGCCATTACAGCGGTGGTGGCCTTGAGATCATTGGCGCTGAGCTTTATGTTCTAAAAGGGTTCGTAAAATAGTACGTTGGTGGAATTCCCCTGTATCCACCAGAGCCCTTCTGATCTCAAAATTTGCAATCTTGAGTGAGATGATGAGGGCATCACTTGTGGGGGCAGTGTACCCCAATGAGATCCAACTCTAAGAACTGGATGTGAGGTGCAGGCCTTAGCCTTTTTTCGATGACGGAGATCTGGAGAATGCTAGGTTCTGACCTTGCTTCCCAAGCAAAGCACTTTCTGGCTCGGTTGGACATCCCGATCATCACGTTGTCGGCATGGAGGACAAAGATAACCTGATTATTTTGGCTCGGCTATTCATTCTGAGCCTCCCTTGGTTCGGGCCTCTGTTTTGGCCTATCATTAAGGGGGTTTTGCCTCACGTCTTGTCGGATGAACTCCTGCAGATGCCCTCTTCTGATAAGTTGTTCGATCTCACTTTTGAGAGCTCTGCATTCATCAGTGGTGTGCCCATGGTTTTTATGGAAGTAACAGTATTTGCTCTGAGCCTGAAGTCGGGACTACTTTTTAGTCAAGTCTTCACGTGTCTGCACTTGCTGGAGTATGTGAGTGAAGGAGGCATTTAGAGGTATGAATGTTCTGTACCTCCCAGAGTTGGGGTTGTTTTGAGATCTGGGTGCCACCTTCTTATCAAGACTTCTAGCCCTTTTCTTGGTTGTGCTAGAATCTCTCTTCTAGGTATGGTCGTCCTTCTGAGCCTGCTCTTTGGTCCTTTCAGGACAGACATCTTCGTGTTTTTTAGGTTTATGTACTTTCAGGCCCGCTCCATAAGTGCTGCCATGTCAGCAGGGGTCTTTTATCAAGGAGTCCTGAAAACGTCCAAGGCCCAGACTAGAGGTAAGGGTAGCCACTAGGAAGCTGGGACTGCAGTCAGTTACCTCTGTGAGCTCGGTATTGAAATGAGCAATGTATTCCTCGAAGTGATTCCCCCTTGGACTGCTTTATAGTTAGCAAAAATTTTGGACCCCTCCTTAACCTTCTACTGGTCAGGAATTAGTCAAGGAAATGCCTGCTGAGTTTGTAAAAGTTGATGATTGACTCTTGAGAAAGGTTGTGGAACCACTTCAAAGCGGTACCCTTGAGACTCGTCAGGAAAGTTCGGGACATAAAGGCATCAGTAGCTCTGTGTAAGGGCCATCGTATGCTGAAAGTGGGAGAGATGATCCCCAAGATCCTCAGGCCCGTCATATAGGGTGAATTTTGAAAAAATAAATTTCTTGGGTCGCTCATCCGTCATTATGTCCAGAGTGAACGAAGTGGCGAATCTCCCGAGCAGCTTTGCTACTTCATCCTGCTCTAGAGGGATGTGGGTCCCTTTGGTGAAGATGGTTTATTCCATAGAGTTTGCTACTTCCTCCACCCTCCGTGGAATTCTGGGCGAAACTGGCTATTGCTGCCTTTGCCTTACAGCTTTAGTTCCAATGTGCAGGGGATGATTCTGCCTTAGTAGTGGCAAGGGGGCGTTGCCCTCATTGGATTGAGGGGACTGATACCTGCAGAGGCTGAAACTCAGGTGGTATTGGATTGGCCCCTAAGGTTGCCGAAGTTGGAATTCTTGTCCTACTTTGGTAGTGGACAGTAGGATGGAAGGCAGGCATCCCTCATCTTGGTGCGGTTGATGGCTGGGGGTCACCTCTTATGTGAGTGGTACCATGGGGGTGTACTGAATGCACGTTGGGGGTCTCCACAATAGGGGGTCCTCTGCCCGTGGTGGTGGCAAGGAGGTCGAACCCCTTTGTTAATCTGCGCCTAGAGACAAGTAGGTGGGATTGTTTTGCTGGTTTTGGGCCATAGAGGCCAAGGCCTGGGATATGGCAAGAAGCTATTAAATCAGACTGTCATTGGATCTGATTAAGTTGCTGCTTGTACATGATCGGGAGTCTGCCTTCCTCTTCTTCTAGCCGAATGCTAGTTTCGGGGATTTTGAGAACCTTTCCTTGGACGAAGATTATGAGCTATAGTTCCTCAAAGACGAAGAAGTTGTTTCTAACTGAGAAACTTACAGGAACAAATGTCATTTTCCACAGACGGCGCCAAACTAATGCTGCACTTTCTGACCAGTGGGGCTTCCACTCTTCGTCGCCTGTCACAAACCTTAAAAAAGATGTCAAAGGGCCACTGGGTTGGCTTCGGTAGTAGCCGTTCCGATGATGAAGTTAGTAAAGAAAAAGAAAAATTGAACTTGAAGGAGAATAATTGACCATAATTGAAAAACGTACCTTTAGGGCTGTATTTATAGGCTACTCGTCTCCTAAATTGGTTAGGATTTGGAGCCATAAAATTCGGTATTCAGTGGCTATCTGGAGATGGAAATTTCCATTCTAATCTCCAGTGAAAATAGGGATCGGAATATATCCAAGAATGAAAACTTCTATGTTGCATTCTGTTTCCTTGTTTTGAAGTTGGCAGGGTAGGCAAGGCGGTGATAAGCTCGGTACCTCCGAACTCGTTGCTTGGTAAGGAAGGTCCGCACCCTTCTGTTCAATGAGTGAACTGTTAGATCTGAACTGCTCTGTCACTTCCTGACCTACACATAAAAGAACTTAGACACATGTCAAGCTCGGGTTAGGCTGTAATTGTTTGGTACATCACTGGTCATCCGAGTTCCATTGGTTGAGACCCGCACGCATTGGGTCAATATCAGTATCACTATTGATGCTGCACTTTTTCGACTTCGTCAAAGCTCAAATCCCTCCTTAGTGCAAGTCCTGAATAAGAATAAAATTAGATTGCCACAGGGGAGGACTCCGGTGGTAGCCACTCCGATGGTTAAATTAGAGGAGATAGAAATGTATATTTCAAGATGATAATCTTGTCAAAAATAGTAGAGATAGCAAGAGAGAGATAGATCTTTTTTACATACCTCTCCAATCTTATTTATAAGCTAGTTGTGAAAATCAAATCCAGTGCCAAGCGGTGGGGCTACTTCATCATGATTACATACGTCACTAGTTGCCACCTGGCCATGCTGCTTTGCAGGCTAGGAACCCTTTTCGCCTTTCTACAGGACTAGGGTATGCTGTATGTCAGAAGGCAACAATTTTGCCATAATTACTCACGTCATCCTTTCTTGTCCATACCTGTCACATCATCATGAGGTTAGTAGACCGAGGTGGTAGAGGCGAGATCGGTATACCAGGTGGTTTACAATTCCTGGGTCTTCCTTACCGACGTCAGATCGGTATACCTGATTATCTTACAAACTTTATAGAACAAAGCTAGACACGTGTCATATATTGATTAGTTGGGATATTTTTGGCGTATCAGCTACTCCCCCCCTCCCAAGCCTTAGTTTTGAGCATGCATACAGAACTTTAGGCTAGGGTTTCTGAAGGGTCACGTGCTCTTATCAACTTAATGCGTGGTTTCGTATTCCTAAGGGGACGACAAGCCGCCGTATATATTACCACGCGTGTTGTCGTTTTGGGTGATTGAGACTATTATTATTTCAGCCATTTTTTGGTTTCTCGAGGACATTAAATGAGGTTGTTTCATCTCTTCAAGGCATTAAATGGCAGTTTTTTATAAATAGTGGAGGGAGTTGTTTGAAATCTGTTTACCTATTTCAAATATTTTTCAAGTTTTGCTCGAACGTTCTCTTTGGCGAAAAGTACGATTTCAGGCAACATTGGACTGGATTTCGGCCATCGTAACCTAAGTTCTAGCCTCCTTTTTCTTGTAATTTCTAGTTTCTCTCTATTCTTGTCTGTTTCATTCTTCTTCTTATTTTTCCTTTACATATTTTCCCAAAACCCTTCTGTCAACCATGTCTAGTTCCGACAAGGGGGAAGTTAGGGTTGAATCAGAAACAATCGGTGAAAATGGTCCTTCCTCTTCTGCTTCTACTTCATCTTCTTCATCTTTCGAGTCTGTTTCAGGGTCTAGCGATAAGGAGGGTAGTACATCTCAAAGAGAGGAGGGAGAGAGTGCTATGACAAAGGAAAATTTAAAATCCCTTAGGAAACAATATAAATTTCCAAAAAATGTATCTTGTAGGGTCCCCAAGTCATCAGATCGCCCCTCTGACACTAGATAGGGTGATATCTATGCCTATCTCGAGTGGTTTGATTTAGGTGTGCACTTCCCCTTCCACCCCCTTTTTGTTGAATTTTTTACATGGTTCAACATCTGCCCTGCCAAGCTGAATGTGAATAGTTGGAGGCAGCTCTTGGCTTTCATAGTCTTAGGTCACCTCAATGGGGTCCAGGTAGATCTGGACCTTGTTCGTAGTCAAATGGATATGAAATATCTCAGTTCTGAGGAACTGTATTACATATCCTTTGATCAGAGGTTCAGACCTCTAACTTCGATACCCTCTTCCAACAAGACTTGGAAGAAGTGGTACTTCTTCGTGGGGGGAGGCTGGGAACGAGAAGATTACGAAAACCATATGAGTCTTTTTCCTCAACACACCGGTCCAAGGGGTAAGCCTTCAGATCTCAGATTTGTGTAAGTCAATTTTTGATTTTATCTTCCCTACTATTTTGATTATTTGAACATATTTTCCTTATGTTTGTTTTGTAGATAGAAGGAAGTGGAAAATGGCGCCTTTCACTCCTGAGATTGAGGAAAAGTATCGCCTACTTCTGCAAGCCCACCATCCGACCCCATTATAAAATCCTTTCCCCTAAGAATTTGATGGTAACCAATTTAACAAAAGAAGACTGCTGTAGAAGTGAAGAAGTCGATATTGTCTGGATACGCCCCTCCTCCTCCTCTTAAAGCAAAAACTAAGGGACCGGCCTCCTCAATGGCGCCCACACCAACTGAGAGACCAACATCTTCAACAGCGCCCCAATTAGCACAGAAGAAGAGGAGGGTGATATCAAGAGCTTCTCATGGAGCTTCTGAGGTCCCCACATAAGAGACCACCGAGGTTCCTCGACCTGAAGCTCCCTCGTCGGTCGAGGTGGGGGCTACCTCAACAGCTCAAACCTCTGACCCTCCAACCCGACCGTTCCTCAAGAAGGATCAAGCTCAGCTTCGACCAATCCAGCCGAAGCACCTTCGGGTTCCGAGGCGATGAAGTTAGCCCTTAAAGCGACACTTCCTCCTGGTTTTCAGGGTAAGAGCTCAAGGCAGGTTATTGGCAAGCTGATGTTGGGTCATGCTAGGGTAAGATCCCTTTTTTAGACAAAGGTTTCATTATTACCTTAAATGTTTTGCTTGTATTGATTGTGTTTGTTTATTGTTTATAGGGCCTCCGAGCTATGGGCGTCCTTATGGACCGATATGACCAAGTCGAGAAGGTAAGTAGCCTTCAGGTAGAACTGAAGAAGACCTAGTCCGAGCTGAAAAGTGGCCTAGTCAGACTTAAAGGCAGCTCGATTCTGAACTGACTGTGGCTCATTCTGATCTTGCGGCATCTCAAAGCAAAGTCAGCGCTTTAGAGACAAAATACGAAGCCCTTCAAGGGAAGTACGTAGAGGTGACGCAAACCAGAGACGCTATGCTTACGCATAGGGACAAAGACCGCCAGAGCTTGGATGATTTAAAGAAAAAATTCAAGGAAGCCAAGGCTACTGAGGCTAAGAAAATTGAAGAGGTTAAGGCAGGCTATTAAGGCAGCAACCAAGGTTGGGCTGATGGGGCTAGTTAACTCTATAGGAAGAGAACTCGTGAATTCTGGCTACCTCCTATGCAGAAAGAAGATTCAAAATGCTATACCCAGCTTTAGACATCTCTAGGTTGGAGGAGGTGGAGGTAGAGGAATCTTTATCGAACTCACCTGAACAACCAGCCCAAGATCAAGTTGTCGAGGATGTGGTGCCTATCTCTTCCATTCCCCCAGTGAATCCAATTTAACGTATGTTTTTATTTTTTACTTTTTTGGTTGTAAACTACACCCCCTTTGGGCTTTTGACATAAACATTGATTTATTTATATCCTACTGTGCAGATCTGAAATACTTATAAATTTTTGTTAATCAAGTTTTTACCCTTCATACCTTGATGATATGTCGAAAATAAACATGGATAAAATATTTATGAAGATTTAATAATTTTGCCAAGACTTCAGTCTTAATAGTCAGTGACATATCAGATCTGAAACCATTGCTCTTCATCGAAGAAGAAATAGAATCAAAGGTGAAATACTTGTGATAAAAATAAGTTTACGAAATGAAAATACTGGACTAACCTGGGTACCGAGGTGATAACCTTAAAGGAAAATAAACTTTCTGACTTGATAATGGAATACTGAGGTGACCTGCTTATGTAATAAGACAAGATATTTCAACTGATCTTCTGAATTGAGAATCTGATCTTCTAAACTGGTAGTTCTAGTACTTCATTTGATAATTGGTATAGCTTCAGATCTTTGAGGTCTGGACAATGAATTAGGATCATACGTACAACACGCTTGCTCATAGGGGCCTACCTAGATAGAGCAGGCCAGATGACCTGAATACCGAATTTTGGGACCATACCTACAGCACGCTTGCTCGTAGGGGCCTTTGTTTGGATAGACCAGGTCTGAAGACTAGGTGTATCGAATTTGGGACCTTGCCTACAACACTCTTGCTCAGCAGGGGCCTTTTTTAGATAGACCAGGTCTGAAGACTGGTGTATCAAATTTGGGACCTTGCCTACAACACTCTTACTCGCAAGGGGCCTTTTTAGATAGACCAGGTCTGATGACCTGAATACTGAATTTTGGGACCATACCTACAGCACGCTTGCTCGTAGGGGCTTTTGTTTAGATAGACCTAGGTCTGAAGACTAGTGTATCGAATTTGGGACCTTGCCTACAACACTCTTGCTCGCCGGGGACCTTTTTTAGATAGACCAGGTCTGAAGACTGGTGTATCAAATTTGGAACCTTGCCTACAGCACTTTTACTCACAAGGGCCTTTTTAGATAGACCAGGTCTGAAGATCTGTATATATGGAAGAGAGGTTTTCACAATGGAGATAAGCTTTATTGATAATACTTCCTCAGGTGCTCGATATTCCATGGTCGAGGAACTGGTTTTCTTGACATATCTTCCAACCAATAAGTCATAGGCCTGATAATCTTAATGATTTTATAGGGCCCCTCCCAGTTTGGGGAAAGCTTTCCCATGGTGGGATCTTTGCTATTAGGAAATATCCTTCTGAGAACAAAGTCACCGAGTTGCAGGGTTATGGGCTTTATCCTTTGATTGAAGCTTTTGGCTACCCTTCGTCGATATTCCTCAGTCCGTAATGGCAGCTTGTTCTCTTTTTCCTTCTAGTAGGTCGAGGTTCTCTACCAATTGGAGATCATTGGCCTCTTAGTCAAAGGTTTTCTGTCCTCAGTGTTGGCATACCAATCTCCACGGGAATTACTGCCTCGGTACCATAAGCGAGTGAAAATGGTGTCTCGGACATTGACGTTTTCTTGTGGTTCGGTATGCCTAGAGCACTCCAGGGAGCTCTTCGACCCACCTTCCTTTAGCCTACTCTAATCTTTTTTTGATGGCGTCGAGGATCGTGCGATTGGTGACCTCGGCTTGTCCATTGGCTTGGGGGTGTCCTGATGAGGAGAAATGATGGCTGATATGTAGATCAGTACAGAACTTTCTGAATATTTTTCCAGCAAATTGAGTACCGTTGTTTGAGATGATGATGCGAGGTATACTGAACCTGCAAACAATTTTTTTTCATGTAAAATTTTTTACCTCTGCCTCGGTAATGTGAGTTAATGGTTCTGCTTCTGCCCATTTGGAGAAGTAATCGATAGCAACTAGCAGATATTCTCTGTTCTGGGGGGCCTTTGGTAATGGACCCACACTGTCCATCCCCCATTGGGCAAAAGGCCATGGACTTGAGATAGGGGTGAGCTCTTGATGCGGCTGATGTTGGTATGAGGCGAAGCGTTGACATTTATCACATTTTCTCACATATTTTTTAGCATCACTGAGCATACCGGGCCAATAATATCCCTGAGTTAGAGCTCGGTGGGAGATGGTTCTACCACCGTTGTGATTCCCGCATATCCCTTCATAGATTTCGGTTAATACATATTCGGACTCTGTTGGGGATATGCATATCAGAAGTGGCTAGGTATAGGACCTATGGTAGAGTTTTTTGTTTATAATAAGGTACTGTGCTGCTCTGATCTGTATACGCCAAGCTTGATTCTTTTCCTCGGGCAGTTCTCCTTCTTCCAAGTATCGAAGGATAGGAGTCCTCCAATCCTGAGGCTGTTCTATAGCGTAAATGGACTAGTCCTCCTGGATGCTTGGTTCAATTTGGCAAGAGATGCTGATTTCTGAATCTTCGTTAAGCTCTAAGTGAGAGGCCATGTTTGCAAGGGTGTCGACTTGGGCATTCTGGCTCTTTTCAATTTTGTGGATACTAAAATTGGCAAATGACTTTTTCAAGGAGTTCACTACTTCTGCATACCTGATCATTCGGTCGTCTTTGGCTATAAATTCACCCAAGACCTGACCCACTACTAGTTGTGAGTTAGAGAATGCTTCGAGGCTACGAGGCTCACATTCTAAGGCCAACCTCATATCGAGGATTAGTGCTTCGTATTCAGCTTCATTGTTGGCAGCTCTGAAGCCCAAGGTGATGGCTTTTTCTATTTTGATTCCATCTGGAGAGCGGAGTACAATATCGACTCCAGAGCCTTTATCAGTGGAAGAACCATCGACGTGGAGCTGCCATGTTATCTTATCTGTGTCTGCCCCGAGGTTTCCTTCCAAGGCTAGAGTGAATTCTGCAACAAAATCTGCCAAAGCTTGGGCTTTAATGACGGTTCGAGGTATATAACTTATGTCAAACTCTCCTAACTCTATAGACCATTTTACCAGGCGTCCCGAGGTGTCTGGTTTGTGTAAAATTTCTTTCAAGGAGTAAGATGTTGGGATCACAATCGAGTGAGCTTGAAAATAAGGTCGAAGTTTTTCGCGTAGAAATTATCATAGCGAATGCCAATTTTTCTACCTTGGGGTATCTCTTTTCCTGAACCGAGGAGTGCCTTGCTGACATAGAATACGGGTTTCTGACATCCCTATTCTTCACAGATGAGTGCAGAACTTACTGCGTTTTTGGATACTGCGAGGTATAAGAAGAGCTTCTCCCCATTCATTGGCTTTGAAAGAAGTTCTGGGGATGCCATATATTGCTTTAGTTCTTCAAAGGCTTTGTCACATTCAAGGGGTCCATTCAAGGGCCTTATTCCCCCTCAGGGCTTTGAAGAAGGGGAGGCACCGATCGGTGGATCTGGAGATGAACCTATTCAGAGCTGCGATCCTACCGTTAAGTGCTTGTATGTCCTTTTTGGACCTCGAAGGTTCCAGTTCTGTTAACACTTTAATTTCCAAGGGGTCTGCCTCTATCCCCCTTTGTGAGATCAGAAAACCAAGAAATTTTCCTTTGTTAACTCCGAAGGTACATTTTGAAGGATTTAACTTCATTTTGTGCTGCTTCAGCATGTGGAAAGGTTTACCTTAAGTGTTCGATGTGGTCGTGTTTCTTCTGGCTTTTGACCAACATATCATCGATATAAACCTCTATTGTGTGGCCAATCAGAGGTTCAAACATTTTGTTGACCAGTCGTTAGTACGTAGCTCCGGCATTTTTTAATCCAAATGGCATCACCCTATATCAATACAGACCTCGTTCTGAGATGAAGGATGTCTTTTCTTGGTCTGGAGGGTACATCTGGATCTGATTGTATCCCGAGTATGCATCCATGAAACTTATCAATTCATGGCCTGTAGTAACGTCAACCAATTAATCGATTCTCGGGAGGGGGAAGCTGTCCTTGGGGCATGCTTTGTTAAGATTAGTATAATCAACGCAAACTCGCCATTTACCATTCTTCTTCCTAACAAGGACAGTGTTGGCTAGCCACTTTGGATAAAATACTTCCCTGATCATTTGTGCATCCAACAGTTGTCAGACTTCGTTGTTAATTATCTTGTGCCTTTCTGGGGCAAAGGTCATTCGCTTCTGTCTGACTGAGAGGTGGCATGGGTCAGTCATTAATTTATGGCAGATAAGAGAGGGGGTCTATTCCTTCCATGTCTTTGGTTTCTCAAGTGAAGACTGATAAATTCTTTTTTAAGAAATCAATCATCTCCTCTTGTTCTAACTGGGATAGACCCTATACCGAGCTGTAAATATCGTTCCTTTTCATTAGAGCTCACCAATACTTTGATGGGCTCTTGGACTAGTTTTCGCCATACTATCTCTTCCTCTGGGGCCTCATTGGTTCATCGATGTTGGTGGGGCATTCCGCACCTTCTTCTGAATCAAAGGGCTCTCGAGGTGTTTGTAACTAATATTTTGGAGTTTTCCCTTTCAATGCCACGACGTGGCACTCCCGAGATGTCAGCTGGGAGCCTCTAACGGTGCATACTTTATCGTTGTGAACGTATTTTAGGCACTGATGAAGGGTGGAAATAACTGCCCCTATTTGATGGAGCCATGGCCTTCCGATGATAATCTTGTAAGGGGATCGAGAATCTACGATCATATACTTAGAGATGAGGGTTTTCTGGTCCTCCCCATCGCCCACAGTGGTTGGCAGTTCAATCCCTCCTATTGGCGAGCTTAAGTTACCATCAAATCCTGCTATTACGGTAGTGGTGGCTTTTAGGTCGGTGGTGTTGAGATTCATGTGTTTGAAAGGTTTATAAAACAAGATGTTGGTGGAACATCCTGTATCCACCAATACTTTTCTGATGTCAAAGTTTGCCACCTTGCAAGAGATGATGAGTGCATCACTATGAAAACAGTATATGCCAACAAGGTCCAGCTCTAAGAACTGGATTTGTGGTAGCGGCTTTAGCCTTTTCTCAATTGTCGAGATCTGAAGAGGGCTTGTTTCTACTTTTGTTTCCCGAACGTATCGTTTCTTTGCCCGGTTGGACATGCTAGTCAACGAGTTATCGGCATGGAAGACAAGGATGACTTGATTATTCTGGCGGGGCTGTTCATTCTGAGGTTCATTTGGTCCGAGCCCCTGACCCTGTCGTTGCTGTTGGGGCCTTTGATCCTGCCTAGCCTGCTGAGGCCTTTGATTTTGATTGTTTTGTCCTCCATCACGCTGAACAAACTCTTTCAGACATCCCATCCAGATCAATTGCTCGATTTCTTGTTAGAGGTTCCTACACATTTCTGTAGTATGCTCGTGATCTTTGTGGAACTCACAGTACTTGTTCTAATCTCGAGAGTTTGGGTGGCCGAATAAAGGCTCCGGGGATTTCAGGTTTTCTCGTGTCCAGATCTGATGATATATTTGTGTAAGGGATGCATTTAGGGGTGTCAGTGATGTATTCAGGGGTGCATATGACTTGAACTTCCCGGAAGCTGGCTGGCTTTGAGTTCGGGAAGTAATTCTTTTGTCTAGGCTCCTTATTGGTACTTCCAGGGCTTTGCTTTTGGGCATTATCATTTTGCTAAGCCTGCTCTTTAGCTTTGCGAAGAAATGCCCTGGTAGCTTCCAAATTTATATGCTTTCTTGCTCGCTCCATCAGTGATGCCATGTCCACGGGGGGATTCTTGGTCAGGGAATTGTGGAACCGTCCCGGCCACAGCCCCGCATGAAATGCTGCCACCAAAAAGCCCGGACCGCAATCCATAATTTCTGTGAGTTCAGAATTGAACCGAGCAATGTATTCTCTAAACGATTCTCCCTTCTGTTGTTTTATTGTCAGGAGAAATTCTGGTCCCTTTCTGAGCCTCTTGCTAGTTAAAAATCGATCGAGGAAACGTTTGTTGAGCTCATAAAAGCTTGGGACCGACTCTTGGGGGAGGTTGTGGAACCATCGTAGGGCTGCACCTTTAAGACTTGTGATGAATTTACGGCACAGGAAAGCATCGGTGGCCCAATGGATGGCCATCGTATGTTGATAGTTGGAGAGGTGGTCTCCAGGGTCTTTCGACCCGTCATATGGGGTGAATTTTGGGACAATAAACTTTCGAGGGCGTTCCTCTGACAATATAGCCACCGTGAACGGGGTGGTGAACTTGTCGAGCAGTCGTGCTATTTCGTCATGTTTAGGGGGAACGTTCCCTACTCTGGCATGGGCTGCCTGTCCCACAGAATCTGCCACTTCTTCCATCCTTAGCCGTACTCTAAATGGGGTAGAGTACTATAGTCCTGGCATGCCAACCTCATGTCCGGTGTATAAGGGACACTCCTGACTAGGAACGTCTTGTCCTTATTGCCTTTGGAGCGGGATTGATGCTTGCTGAGGCCGGGAGCCTGACTGTATCGGGTTAGCTCCTGAATTTGCAGGGCTCAAGATCCTATTTCTGCTGTTGTGAGGATGAATATTTGGCACCTCTCCTCCGATGATGTTCGAGTGGTGAGGTTCATCTCTAACATGGGCCGCATCTTGGGGATAGGATGGACGGGCACTAGGACCTCTTTCTTCATAAGGTCTTCCGCTAGTGGTAGGAAGGATCGGAGCTTCTCCTTCAGGGATGCCTGGTGGAAGGTATACGGGGATACCTGGCAGGTTCTGGGTTAAAAAAACCAGCACCTGGGATATGGCCAAGAGTTGTCCCTGCATCTGATCGGATTGTCTCTGCATCTGATCCCTGATTTGGTCAAGTTGTTGTTGTACAAGATCGGAAGTTTCGCCTTTTTCGTCACCGGCTAATGGTTGGCTTTGAGATACTTGTTTGGAACGGCGATTTGGAGCCATGACGAAGGAATAGAGTTGGAAATAAAGAAATGGATAGGAACGATTAACGTTTTCCTACAGACGGCGCCAAACTGATGCTGCACTTTTCGACTTCGTCAAAGCTCAAATCCCTCCTTAGTACAAATCCTGAATAAGAATAAAATTAGATTGCCACCGGGGAGGGCTCTGGTGGTAGCCACTCCAATGATTAAATTAGAGGAGATAGAAATGTATATTTCAAGCATCTTTTCAAAAATAGTAGAGATAGCAAGAGAGAGATAGATCTTTTTTACCTACCTCTCCAATCTTATTTATAAGCTGTTGTGAATATCAAATCCAGTGCCAAGCGGTGGGGCTACTTCATCATGATTACATATGTCACAGTTGCCACCGGCCATGCTGCTTTGCAGGGCTAGGAACCCTTTTCGCCTTTCTGCAGGACTAGGGTGTGCTGTATGTCAGAAGGCGGCAATTTCGCCATAATTACTCACGTCATCCTTTCTTGTCCATACCTGTCCCATCATCATGAGGTCGGTAGACCGAGGTGGTAGAGGCGAGATCGGTATACTAGGTGGTTACAATTCCCGGGTCTTCCTTACCGACGTCAGATCGGTATACTTGATTATCTTACGAACTTTATAGAACAAAGTTAGACACGTGTCATATATTGATTGGTTGGGATATTTTTGACGTATCAAGTATCAAGATCACTTCCCACATCTGGAGGGGCAAAAATTTCATTGTCCAGGAAACCATGTCCATCAATAGAAGCATCGGAGTCCCCTCCGTACGCACTATATGAAATGGTATCGCTCTCAGCATGAAAAAGCCTGTACCCACTATAGCTGACATTGGATTCACTCTCTCCATAAGGAGAGTTGAAGCCATCACTTTCACTTTCAGTATCAGAAAGTACCCTCCTCCATCTTCTGGACCCCCTAGGAGTAGTATGTCAACTTGCACGTGGCAGTAACCTTGCGGCAGCAGCACCGTCTACTGATTGATTCTCATGCTCAGCCCCCGTGGACTAGTTTTTCCTTGCCATGTTAATCATATGTGAAAACTGTTGTGGGAAAAGACCTTCAATCGATTCAGAACTGCTGTACCTTGTTCTTCTTACTCTAGAAGTTCTCGTTCACAAAGCATCTTGCAGGGGGGTCCCACGATCTTCAAGAAACAAAAATTTATAATCCCCACATACACTGATGGCTTCAAGATCTCCTGCCTCATTATTCGGTGAAAGAATTCTCTGGCACAGAGCACATGCTGCTGGCAGGTAAGCATAGTCAACAGCTAAAGCACCATTTGTATAGCTAGGCACAGCTGGCTGAGACATATCCAGTGAAATACTTACTGAGTTCGCATCCATCTGGAACTGCTCTGAAGAAAAGCAGAAAATAAACTCGATGATAGATGAAAAAGGCAACTAGAGAAAAATAAAATGAAATCATGCTAAAACTCGTAATGAAATATAAATTGGAAAAAAAAAATCAAGTGAAAGGAGGACCAAGCTAGTGAATTGGTCATATAAAGGAAAACAGCCTGTCACAGGACAGCATTGTATGCTAAACAACTACAAAAAGACATCTGTTGTATATATTTTCCAGGGAATGGATTGCTTTAGGCATGTACTGCTTGTGAATAAATTAGATGCAAAAGGAATGTAACTGAAATGCACGAGTAAACTTGGAGTGAGAAAGAAAATAGAAAAGGAGGACAGAAACGAATTAACAAGGGCCAATGTAATTCTACATGTCACATCTCCACCACATGGTACCACAGAGCCAAACAAAAATATATAAAACAATATCTCACTTCTCAAGGGATTTCAATCGATACAATGCCAAGACACATACCGATACCAAATATCATCGTATTGACTTATCAAACATATCTGAGTCTTAGTTCCCAACCACTATGGGTCGCACATCCTTGCTCATCAGTAAGTTCGATGTAAGGCCATATAGGGGCATATCCTTTGTCAAATTGTAGGCCATTATGATTTTTTATTTTCAAAATTTTATATCACCATTTCATCCAATTTTTTCGCCTTCCTCCAGTCCTTAACAAAGGGGCCATTGCTTGGTGCGAAGATAAAATGATTGGGCTATCAAGCATAATAATGCAGATTCGAGTGTAAGAGCAGTCATATTATGCAAAATAATGCCAAATGTCATGTTTGTCTTCGGTAATGACTCTCCTCCAGTCCTTAACCTGAATTAAACCACTTCTCCTCATTGAAGCATCCACTGGTCTACATTGAATATAACCAAACCATCTGAGGTAATATTCCCCCCACCTCCTCCTCAATTGGCTTGTCTCTTGCTTCTCGGAAATGCACTCATTTCTTTTCCCATCTTTTCCTTCATTGCCACTCTATGCATTCGGGAAAATGGTTGTATCATCAAGGTTCAAACTTTAACATCAGTAGATCTGCAGTAATTTTGGAAGTGAAATTAATTTATAAGAATATGAATTTCCATGTTACAATGTTTCGGTGGTTGCTAAGCACTGAACAAGATATTCTAATTCAATTGCTTTTCCTTTGGTTTTCTCCTTTTGCATCCAATGTTAGATGTTCCTTCTTGAATTGTGTTTAAGATTGACCTCTGAATGCAACTTCACAAGGAGATGTATACCCCGATTTTACTAGGCCATGCCTTTTCCCTATAGAATACCAATTCTTTATTCCAATTTAAAAACCTTTTTTGAGAATGATCAAAATTTTCGTTTTTTTTTTTCATCAAAATAATAGAAATGTTTCTGTTTCTCAATGAACCAAAACGAAACACAAGTGAAATACCAAAAATATACCTTTTTTTTTTTGGGAAACATTTCAAAATTAGTATAGCTAATATACTACAAATTGACAAACCAGTCTCCATATGACACGTGTAACTACAGAGCAACTAATGCTCAGCCATTCAAAGCAGGTTTAAACACTTTAGCTTCCAGAGCTCCCAGATCGGAAGCCCATGCGACTCTCAAACTCACCTTCAGCTCAGAAGTCATACACAAGAGAGTTCCGAGCTCATTGCCCCTTTAAGCACCCTACCGAGCTAAGGATAAGAAAACAGAATTCAATAAGGAAACTGCCACTTACAGATATCAAGCGCAGTGTCCAACGTGGTAACTGCTATTATCTGGTGATCAAATCCATACTTTCACGACTCCAAATCCTAATCAACTCGGGAAATTCATAGCCTATAAATAAAATCCCAAGGTACGCTGTTACATTCATGCTCATTCAATTACTTTTAATTACAGTCTTTCAATTCAGTTTATTGACTTTATCATCGGAGCGGCTACCACTGGAGCCAACCCGGTAGCCCTCTGCTCTCGTTCTTTGAATGTTCGGCAGACGTAGGAGAGTGAAGCCCACTGATCAAAAAAGTGCAACATCAAAAACCATAACAAAACAATAGAAACATCTCCTTTGTATCAACTATAATTCTACAAGTTAGTAAAAGATAATATCAATTTTCTTCTCAAGTAAACGAGGAGATTCAAGGATTAAGACTCAAAATTAGAAGAAAATATCTCTATTTTTTTTTCAAAAACAGTAAATAAGGAAAAGTAGTAGTAAAAATGGCAAAGTGAAAAATTTATCATACTTAGTTACTAATTACAAGATGCTTGACTTGCTATTTATTTGACTTAAATTATTATTTTATGTGTAACATGTCTCAAATTGTTTGATTCGTGTATATTACATAGTACATATCTATTTTATTATAATATTGTGTTTAATTATAATTATTTCAAATACTTACAGAAAAGAATATATACTTTTAAAATTGAAAGGTAAATTTTATAGAACAACTATTAGACCAACGATATTGTATAGAATAGAATGTTGGATAGTTAAGAAACATGTTAACAAAATGAGGATGTTGAGATAGATATGTGGTAAGACAAGAAAAAATAGAATTACAAATAAATACATTCGTAAAATGGTAGGAATAGAACCTATAGAAAATAAAATGAGAGAAAACTAGTTAAGGAGGTATAGTCATGTACGACAAAAACCAGTAAATGCACTAGTAAGAAAAAGTGACAATTCACATCGAGGGTCGGGCTAAGGGGCAGGTGCAACCAAAACTAACTTTGGTAGAAGTAGTAAAAAAGATATATAATATTTTGTCTAACCATAGGGTGGTCTTAAATAGAGTAGAATGACGAGACATAATTCTTGTAACTGACCCTAAATAGTTGGGATAAAAATTTGTTTTGTTTAGTAGACTTGTCAAATATTTTTTTTTTACATATTTATAAAAGAAAATTTATAATAATCTCATATAATATAAAAATGATCTCTAAAATTTTATTTGTTGGTTTTTAACTAGTAAAAGATTATTTAGTATTAATAGTTAATTTACGTTTACTTCTCAATTTTACCTCGGTGTTTTCTTGTGTGGATGGATGTTTACCCTAAGACATTTTCAATTAGTTAATTATAATTTTTTTTCCACATTTATATATTTTTATTTTATATTTTCAAAGTGTTTCTGCGTATTTTAATTTTTTTCATTATATCGACTGTGTTGCCGAAATATTTCCAAAATATTCCTTTTCTCTGAGTGACTGGAACAACACTCTAAAAGGAAATTTTGATCCTTATTCCTTGATAACGTGTGATTCAAGAATTGGTTTCATCTTGCCACTGTCTTACATCAACAAGACAAGGTTTTACTTTAATTTTCCATTTAATTATATAAAATAATGAAGAAAGAGAAAGAAATATAAAGGGCTTGTAAAGTAGCCATTTTATAGCAAACAGATAAAATCCTTTCAAATTCTTTCCAATAATCATCCAGATCTCAATTTTAGAACGAAGAAATGCAAGCAAAACTATTGTAGCAGAGTGGTCAAAGTGTCAGCATGACATTTCAAAAGGGAGGATCCAAGTTCAATTTTTATCATTTATTAAAAAAGTTTAAAGAAACAAAAGGGTAGGGGGGCTACATGATATCAGTACCTTTAGGAGTTTGATCCATCTCATATGCTGATAAAAAAAAAAAAAAAGATCCATCTCATATGAGTAATAGCTTTGCATAACTATTGGATCCAGCATTTTGGCAATGGTTACAGTGACTAATAAAAAAAAAAGGTTTGGTTCACAAAAGTAGGAGAGAGGAGAGGCATCATCTTCCATTTTCTTCACACAGTTCAAACTAGCGTTACCATTATTCGCCACGCCTAGTGAATTGCGATTTAGATCGCAGGATTCAAATTGTGAATTATTTGGGATATGGAATGTAAGAATTGATTAGGAGCGGCTCATACATTAGGTAAATAAAACAATCGTTTTAGGTTTTACTTATAAAAAATGTCTCAAATTTTATATTTTATAGTATAATTCAATTTAAAAATTTATGTTCGATAGAAGTCTAATTCCTTAAATAAGGCCATAATATAATCCAAATTAAGAGTCTAAGTTCAATATAATTCTAATTCTACAAATAGGATCCCATAAAGACTCTAAAATAATTCAGTTTCATTAAAAGAGCTTTATTCGGTATTATTTTTAATTTTTTATTGCTATCTGTTTAGATTACAAAAAATACTTGAATAATTATATTTTATTATCTAATTTATATTTTATAGATTCTATTAAAATTGCTCAATTATTAGATTATATTAGAAGTTTATTATTAGAAATTTATTCAACTTATACGTCTCTCTTATTGGAACACTATTATAATTTTATATTATAAAAATATATATATGTTTATATATGAAATAAAGCATTAAAAATATTTATATTTATTAGAGTTAAATAATATTAATATTAAACAATTTTTTATCATTATTATTAAAATAAATTTTATTTAGAGTTGTCGCTTTAGGCCTCCAAATATCTTGAACCGACCTTGAAATTGGCGTTCCGGTCTTACATAACTATTCATGCATAACTACCCACAAATTAATTGCTACGTATTTTTAACATACATAACTTATTATTAGTTTTAAACTTGGTGTATACTTACTACACTAAATAAATTTTGCTTTGGAGTTCCACCCTGTGCGAGCCATGCATTTTTTTAAAAATAAATAAAAATAATTATAATAATATTTAAACAAGGTATTGACAAATCACAAAATCTTATATGAGCATTTTTTATTTTATTATGAGTTAGAATTTTGTCACTATATATATATATATATATATATATATACACACACACACATACATGTATATTATCACAAATATCATCTAAAAAGTGTTCTACATTCCAAATAAATGAATTTTGTGCTGACAAAGTGATCCAAAAAAACTTACTCTCGACCTATCGAGTTCCATAAGACAATTTACATTTCCGTATTCATTTCACGAACCATGACAATTTGTGTTCTTGGTAACATCGGTTCAAACTAAGCAGCCATATTGGATATGTGAATGATATTGTTGGGTATATGTATATCAACAGGACAGTTCCCCACAACTGACTAACAGCCATGATAAGAGGCATCCATTTCTTACCATGGAAAACAATGGTACATAAGTAGGAGGTATATCATCTCCAGCATTTAGATCTTGAGCAGACATGATGCTTCTACAGAGACTCAGATTATATTATTACATCTATCCATCTTTATTAAACTCAGGGACGAAGTTAGTAAGGGACTCATTTTATTTTTATTTGCAATTTTTTTTGTACTTTCCAATAAAACTTCAAATACACCTTTTAGTTTATATTTTTGGCCCCCTTAAGTCTAAAATTATTCATATTTCATCCTTATTTTAATTTCAATTAGACCCCTTAATAGAAGTTTTATTAATGTTTTAGAATTTTTTTGTATTGCATAATTTTGTCTAATTTATAAATTCTTTTATATCTACAAATTTAATTATTTATAAAAAAAAATAGGATCAATTAATATTAACTTTTTATACTTCATTATTTTTAAAATCCCTAAAGAAAATTCCTGACCCCGTCGCCGAGTAAACTGTTATGCTTGCAGCTCATCCCCTAAGCTGAAATCCATAACTCTTATCAACCTGTTGATTAAAATGTGGGGTATATGGCACTCAAGGAGACCACAAAACTTAGCTACTGAAGATACTAGGACATTTTAGGAAATATAAACCCCCACACATTTTATTACCAACAGTAGACATGGATTTTACTGATAAGTACCAAACACTAGACATAGTTACTATTAGCATGCGAAGGCATAATCATCCCTATACTCTGGAGGATGGTTGGTGCTTCCTTGTCTTTCTCTTCTTCTTTTCCTTAATAAAAGATAAATAATTATTGGTTAAGAACTTCTTTTGTATCTCTATTTTTGCCCATTATTTGTAGCCTTTGCTTACAAGATTCTGAACAATAGCGCCTAAAGTGACACTAACAATGCTAACTCGCAAAGGGGATTCCTTTCAAAGGGAGAAAAACGAACACGTCATTATAAAACAGGCAAGCCTCGACGATGAAAAAGCTGTAATTTCCCAATATATTTCCGTATAAACTTATTGAGACAAGGGTGAATAGCAAAATTGAGGGAATTTATATGGGTTGGAATGTCCCGCATCACCCATTTATGGCTCTTCAGTGCGTTTATAAGGCTTTAGTTTCCCTCTTCTTAACACTTAGATTTTAAAGAGATGAATGGACTGGCTTTACAAGTGGTATCAGAACTAGATTGCGCTATTATAAGAAAATGAATCGAACCAGTAACATGAAAGACAGGTGATGTTGCACTTTCTGATCAGTGGGCCTTCTGTTCTTCGTCACCTGTCAAGAGCTCAAAATCAGAGGATCATCAGGGTAAGCACCGGTGGTAGCCGCTCTAAGTTAGTAAAATAAAAAGACTGTAATTGAAAGGAATTAATTGAGCATAAATTAAAAACGCACATTAAGGGTTTTATTTATAGACTGCAGATTTCTTAAGTTGATTAGGATTCGGATTACTAAAAGTAAGGATTTGAAGATATCCGAAAATGTTAATTAGGATTCGAAGTCGTAAAAGTAGGAATTTGAAGATATCCGAATATAGCAGTTGCCATGTTAAACTCTATTTCCTTATTTCAAGGTCAGTAGGGCGTGGAAGGCAGTGACCAGCTCAGGATCCCTCCAAGTACATACTCGGTATTTCTTGCTCTGGAGGCAAGGCTAGAGATCCTGCGCCATTCTGAACAAAGAACCTCTGAATTCCGAGTGTCTGTCTGTTCTAGATAGAAGAGCCTTTCTTAATCTGTATACGTAAGTGCTCTGTACATACACGTGTCATGTTTGGATTGGTCTATCACTTTATGGTCCATTAGTTACTCCCCCCCGAGCCTTAGTTTAGCGAATTGCATAGCTGAGGTTTAGGGTTTCTCAAGAGTCACGTGCAGTAATTACAAATGCACTGCTTTGCCTCCTGCGACAGCCGTTGATGTGGCATTTATTGCGAGGCCGTCATTTTCTCAACCATCGTGACGGTTCGGAATCGTGGGCCCCCATTACTTCATTCGCCACTCTCTTATAAAAGGTGGGGGAATACATTGGTGCCTTTTCTTTCTCCATTTTTGTTGCTTCAAAAGAACTTCGCCGCACTGCTTAGAAAAAAACAAAGTGAGACGATTTTTGGCGTAGGAAGCCCAATCTCCGATCGAATCCCCGATCAAGTTCAATTTACTCACGATTATTTTTCTTTTTCTATTCTTCTTCTTTCCCCTTAATCATTTCTATAATGTCGGCCTCTAATGACCAGTCAAGCACTGGTTATGGAATAGAGGGTTCTTTAGAGATGTCTGTTCAGTCGAAAGTAAACATCATAGATAGTAGTTCCTCAAGGGATTTAGAGAATAGGGAAAATAGGATAGTTAGTCACCCCGTCCCTAGTTCAGAACTTAGGATAGTAGAGGCCTTTGTAGAGCCTAGAAATGTTGCGGGAGAAACCTCGGGTAGGCCCTCCCGAAGGGAGGAATGAGAAAACGTCATTACTCAGGGCATGATAGATGCTCTGAAGGCTGCTTTCGACTTCCCTTCAAACGTATTTTATAGGGTACCTGGACC
The DNA here is from genome assembly GCA_008638375.1 of Nyssa sinensis. Taxonomy (NCBI): domain Eukaryota; kingdom Viridiplantae; phylum Streptophyta; class Magnoliopsida; order Cornales; family Nyssaceae; genus Nyssa; species Nyssa sinensis. The sequence continues at coordinate 41,275,691 of CM018051.1, read as the reverse complement.
AATGGATGGCCCATCTGATATTGATCAGGGTGAGATTTGTGTGTATCTCGAATGGTTCAAAATCGGGTTTAGGTTCCCCTTCCATCCCTTTATTAGGGACTCCTTCAGCTGGTTCAACATATGCCCTACCAATTTAAACATCAATAATTAGAGGCATTTGTTATGGTTCATAGTTCTAGGTCACATAAACAATGTCGAGGTGGACCTCTCGTTGATCAGGAGTAACATGGACCTGAAATACTTGAAGTCGGAGGAGGGTATGTTTTACATGTCTTTTGACAAGGGGTTCAGACCCCTCTCCTTAGTACCCACTTCCAATAAGACTTGGAAGAAGTGGTACTTCTTCGTAAGAGGAGGATGGGAGCTCGAAGATTATGAGAGCCTAGATTTTGACCTTCCGTCGGAAGATTGGGATCAAGGGTGAGGTCATCTTTTGAATATTTTTAGCCTCTATTTTTAGATTTCCTTTTGCTTTTGTGTTGTTTGATATGACTTTTATGCTTTCTGTGCAGACAAGAGGGCTTGGAAGAGGTTGATTTTCACTATTGATCTCCAGTAGAAGTACAGAAGACTCCTCCAGACCAGCAATCCTGCACATAACGCCATCCTCACCCCCACTAATCTGATGGAAGCCGAGCTGGTGAAAGATAGGTCCGAAAGCTTGAAGAAGTCCCTAGTGTTTGGATAGGCTCTAGGGAAGAAGAAGAAGAAGAAGGTGGGGAAGAATTCTTCCCCTGCCGAGCCTCCCCTTTAGGTGAAGAGGAGGAGGCTCTTGTCTAACTCCCCAAATCGGACGGTTTCTGAGGATCTGGGGGAATCCTCTGTTCACGAGCCCCTGCTTCCCCCTGCGCTTGTAGCCCCAATGAAGAAGAGGGGGAAGGGCAGGTTTGTTGCCGTTTCTCTAGTGTCTGATGACTCCGGCTCTTTGATAGTGAAAAAAGCTTACGATCAGTCTTGGACAACAGGCCTGAACAAGTTCAAGGGGTTGAAGGCACAGAAAATTGCCAAAGACCTACTGTTATTCCACATGAGGGTAAGCTCTGATAAGTTCTTCTCTTCCTCTTTTTTTTTTTGCTGTTTTGTAATGTATTTTGATTTGACTGTTGCTTGTTCCTTTTTCAAGCTATGCATGGCCTTGCGGCCATCATGGACTCCTTTATGGATTCCAAGTAGATTGACACCCTCCAGTTTCAGCTCGATGAAGCTAGGCTACTACTGGGGATGGCCCAGTCCACTGCCTCTGCAGCTGAGGAGAAGTTGAGGGAAGCTGCCAATTCTTACTCCATCTTGGAGTCCGAAAGGGATGCTCTTGCTCTGGAGTTGGAGGACCTCAAAAAGAGGTTCGATGACTTCAAGGCTGCCTCCCTAAAAAAAGTCTAAGACATTTCTGAATCTATCAGAGCTCAAACTGAGGTTGATATGAAGGTTGAAGTTTAGGACATGGGTGGAGAGCTGATCGAGCATGGGTATGGCACCTTCAGGGCCAAGCTTTGCAAGAAGTATCATGTCCTAGATCTAGCTAGAATAGATAACATCAAAGTCTCCCTGATGAGTGCAGAAAAGTGCACTCTAAATATCCTATTATTGGATTAAAATGCTAGAATGTGACCCTATTATGAGAGTATAATGTTTAATATTTTTAGTTTGTTTATATTTAATTTTATGATATATTCTCTGTTTAAGTGAGCTAATTAATATATTTATTGAATTAGGGAAGCATTGAAGGTCAAAGAAGAGTTATGGAGTATATTGTGCAATTTTTGGCTTTTTGGCAAATTCAACTATTGAGTTTCAATTGAGATTTGGATGACGTTAGATTTTCAGAATGAGAAAACGGTCTTCATGAAGTTTTTAGAGGACATCTTGGGATTTTTAGAAAGGTTTGGTTTTCAAAAATCGGAGTTCGTTTGGGCCTCCAAACGTTATTTCAAAGACAGACCTGAGAAGCTGCTCCAAATTCCTGTCCGACCAGCCAACTTCAAGAGGTCATAACTTGAGCTTCTAAAATCCAAATCAGGTTATTTTTAAGCCTAAAATTATCTACTCATCCGGGGCTACAACTTTCGTGAAGAGCCCGAGTCAAGATTCAATTTTTATCTGATAGAAAACGGGGCGTAAACGTGATTGATGTGGACATGTGCGGCTGTTGGTCTTGTGTTGCTGTGGGGCTCGATGCCAAAAAGCAAAGGAGAATAGGAACAAGTTCTTACGGCTGCCAATGGGTATGCGGCTAAAATTGGCTTGTTGGGCCTGTTGTGCGGTCTGGAGCAAAGCAGTGGGCCCGGTTGAATCAAATTAAACAAGGCATGCGGCTTGCTTGCTTCGTGCGGCTATGGTTTGATGCGGCTATTTGGTGCGGCTATTTGGTGCGGCTAACGTGAGAAGGGCTGCGGTGTGAGGCCTGGGCTGGATCAAATGTTGATGTGGGGCCTGAGGTGCAAGGATTAGGGTGCAAGAGCAATTTGATGTATAAAAAGAAAATCAAACCTAAAGAAAGGGGGGAGCCCTGCGGCTGAGAAAAAATATACAAGAGGAGAGCTGCGGCACGCAGCAGTTCTGCCGCAGAGAAGAAGCCGTAGCTGCTCCATGGCTCATTGTTTCTCCGTGAAATTTACGTTATCCATCCTGTACATGGGTAACTAAATTTTTAAGTGGGGTTAGGGATGAACTTGGACCATAAATGGTTGTTTTAACTTATTTTTTATTCTTGTACGTGGTTTTCACTTATTAAATTCTTTAATGATCATTCATAATTTATTGTTGGATTTTATTTTTCGAATAATTAAAGGGTTCAGTCTGTTTATAGATTCAGTCATGCTTTTTCTATTGAATGGATTAATGTTTTGATTATTTTTGGAATAATTAAATATTTATATTGATTCAATTCTCTGCTGCAATATTACTCGTTAAGTATATTGTCGTCGTTGGGTTTTCTCAATGTGAATAATAACTTGTGTGATTTAAAAGTGTTGAATAATTTTTCAAAGGGTTATTTTCAGTCTAATTTTGGTTTATAATTTTTTATCTTCCGATTGAGATTTTTGAAATTTAATTTCTCAATTGAGTTATCAGTGAATCAAAAATAGTTAAAATACCAGATATGTGCAAGGGATTCCCTGACACTCCACTATTCGTTAGATTTGAGTACTTTGTTCGTTAATCAGCTTGTTTAATTTTTATTTGCAATCAAAATCACTTTCTATCTTTTATTTTCTCGTTGACCGTTTAATACTTTCTTTAGTTTCAGAAATTCTGTCTATTATTCTTTTAATTTTGTCTCCCTGTGGAATCGACACCCCAAAGCTACGCTACAACTACCGCGTTATTCTTTGAGTGTAATCACTCCCCAACTGAGATTGAGGTACATGAGGATGAAGAAGAGGAAGTGGTTCCCAAACTCCCTCAAGCTGAGGCACCAGAAAGAAGAGAGTGATCTTAATATGGTGCAAGACGATGAGGAGGAGGAAGCCGATTCAGAACTCTCTCAATGCTGATACTTCAAGGGCTGCCGAACCAGCAATAGACTAGGAATATTTAAATTTTTTGTTTTTGTAATTTTCCCAAAATTTGGGCTAATTATAAATGAAATTTGGTTTCTTTCTAAAGCTTTGTGTGTTATTCTTCAGTCTATTCGAATCTTTAAAGCACTCATGCAATTTTTCAAAGGCTTTGACAGTAGAATACTCAGAGTAGCCATACTTATAATAAAACCAAACTTTAAGCTCAAATCTGTAAAACTTGTAATTAAATCAGGCTTTAACTTCAGATCTTCACAACTTGTAATTAAATCAAGCTTTAACTTCGGATCTTCACAACTTGTAGTTAAATCAAGCTTTAACTTCGGATCTTTAAAACTTGTAATTAAATCAAGCCTTAAGCACATAACTTGTAATTAAATCAAGCTTCAACTTCTGATCTTTATCTAACTGTTCGCCTAGACGAGATGGACTAGACCTATAGCCCTTGCAGTGAACGCAAGACTTTTAGGGGTCTATCTGTTAAGTGAAATGGACTAGACCTGTAGCACTTACATTGATTACAAGGCTTTTAGAGGTCTGTACATTGAACAAAATGGACCAGACCTATAGCACTTGTAATGGTTACAAGGCTTTTAAAGGGTTTGTACATTTGAATGAAATGGACCAGACCTATATCACTTGTAATAGGCTACAAGGCTTTTAGGGGTTTGTACATTAAATAAAATAGACCTAGACCTATAGCATTTGAAATGGCTACGAGGCTTTTAGGGACCTGTACATTTAAATGAAATGGACCAGACATATAGCACTTGTAATGGCTACAAGGATTTTAGGGGTCTGTACATTGAATAAAATGGACTAAACCTATAGCACTTATAATGGCTACAAGGCTTTTAAGGGCCTGTACATTTGAGTGAAATGGACCAGACCTATAGCACTTATAATGACTACAAGGCTTTTAGAGGTCTATACATTTGAATGAAATAAACCAGACCTATATCACTTATAATGGCTACAAGGCTTTTAGGGGGTCTGTACATTGAATAAAATGGACCTGCCCTATAGCACTTTGTAATGGCTACAAGGCTTTTAAGGGCCTGTACATTTGAATGAAATGGACCAGACCTATAGTACTTGTAATGGCTACAAGGCTTTTAGGGGTCTGTGCATTCAATAAAATGGACCAGACCTATAACACTTATAATAACTATAAGGCTTTTAGGAGCCTGTACATTTGTGTGAAATGGACTAGACTTATAGCACTTGTAATGACTACAAGGCTTTTAGGGGTCTGTACATTTGAATGAAATAGACCAGACCTATATCACTTGTAATGGCTACAAGGCTTTTAGGAGTCTGTATATTGAATAAAATGGACCTGACCTATAGCACTTGTAATGGCTACAAGGCTTTTAAGGGCCTGTACATTTGAATGAAATGGATCAGACCTATAGTACTTGTAATGGCTACAAGGCTTTTAGGGGTCTGTGCATTAAATAAAATGGACCAGACCTATAACACTTATAACGGCTATAAGGCTTTTAGGAGCCTGTACATTTGTGTGAAATGGACTAGACCTATAGCACTTGTAATGACTACAAGGCTTTTAGGGGTCTGTACATTTGAATGAAATAGATCAAACCTATAACACTTGTAATGGCTGCAAGGCTTTTAAGGGCCTGTACATTTGACTGAAATGGACCAGACCTATAGCACTTGTAATGGCTACAAGGCTTTTAGGGGTCTGTGCATTGAATAAAATGGACCAGACCTATAACACTTATAATGGCTACAAGGCTTTTAGGGGCTTGTACATTTGAATGAAATGGACCAGACCTATAGCACTTGTGATGGCTACAAGGCTTTTAAGGGCCTGTACATTGGATAAGAGTACTCAAAAGTGAATCAAAAAATAATTCTTTATTGATAATATTTCTGTAAGTGTTCGACGTTCTAAGGCCTGGGCACAGGCTTCCCAGTTACATCCTCTAACCAATAAGTCGTGGACCTAACGATCTTAGTTATCTTGTAGGGCCTTTCCCAATTAGGGGAGAGTTTTCCCATGGTGGGATCTTTGGTGCTTGGGAACACCCTTCTTAAGATGAGGTCCCCAATCTAAAGATTGCTAGGTTTTAACCCTTGGATGAAGCTTTTAACCATTCTTTGTTGGTATGCTTCAGTCCTAATCCGAGCTTGCTCGCGTCTCTCTTCAAGTGGATCTAGATTCTCAAAAATTTGGTGATTGATGGTCTCCTGATCAAAGCAATCCATCCTAAGGGTCAGCATGCCAATTTCGATAGGAATGACTCCATCGGTACCGTAGGCAAGTGAGAACGGCGTCTCTATAGTTGGTGTTCTTTTAATGGTCCGGTAGGCCTAGAGTACTCCGAGGAGCTCTTCGATCTATCTTCCTTTGGCCTCCTCCAACCTTTTCTTAATGGCGTTAAAAATTGTGTGGTTGGTGACCTCGGCTTGCCCATTAGCTTGGGGATGCCTTGGTGAGGAGAAGCGGTGGTTGATGTGCAGGTCTTTACAAAACCTCCCGAACACCTTCCCAGCAAATTGCGTACTATTGTTTGAAATGATGCCCCGGGTTATACCGAGGCTGCAGACTACATTTTTTCACGTGAAGTTCTTTATTTCTACCTCTGTGATGTGAGTTAGTGGCTGAGTCTCGGCCCATTTGAAAAAGTAGTCAATGAAAACTAGTAGGAATCTCTTGTTTTGAAGTGCTTTTGGTAGTGGCTCTACAATCACTACAAAAATGCAGACTTTTAGCGACGCCCATTATTAGCGATGCACAAAATGCATTGCTAATAGTACCATTTTGCGACGCACAGTGAGTGCATGGCTAAAAAACATGGAAAATCCACTTCTCACCTTAAGCAATGTTTACCAACGCACAAGCAGGAAATAGCGACACACTTGGGCGTCACTAATACTTAGCGACGAACTGTTAGTGTCGGTAATAGTGTCAGAATGGAAACAACACCGTATTGAGACCAATTAGCAACGCACACTGGACTTATTAGCGACGCACTATGCGCGTCGCTAATAAGTCATCTTATAACCCCCCGTGCCCTATTCTCTCTCTCTCTCTATCGTTTTCTATTTTTTCCCCTTGAATCCAAGCTTGTTGCCTGCCGCAGATCGAGCTACCTGAGAAATACATCTTGAAGCTACCTGAGCCACCTGAATGAAAGCTTCTTCTAAAAGCTCAAATCTTGAAGTTTGTTGAGGTTTGGAGGTTTCGGATTTCGTTCAGGTGTGGCTTCGACATAGGTTTCAGAACTGAATATCTCGGGCGATGCAGATATCTTTTTTTTTGCAAGATTCACCAAGGTCTTCAAGCGTAGCTGTCCTTTTCAGGTTTTCGTACGAATTTCTCTTACCGGATTCCTTGTGGGTGCAAATCAAAGGATCTCACCTCACTTGATCGGCGACTTTCTCTGTCACCATAATCAGGTATTATCCGTTACTGTATACATTGGCTGAAGTAAACATATGGGTATTCCTTATCCTTGGATTAAACGAAATGGGTTAGCATACTGTGTAGATATCCATTGCACCGCATGTCTCTATCATATGGGTACCTTCAATGGGTATTCTCTGTAAGTATTTAATATGGGTTTTCCCGTGATGTATTCATTGGTAGAGACATGCGGTGGAAGTTGTTTTAGATTTTGATTTATGCGTCGCTAATAGTGCCTTTTCCTATAGTGAATTTTAATAAGTAAACAGTTGTCGTTAAGAATTTAGTATGGCCGTTAATAGCTGTTTGCACTTAGTCTTGATTGAAATAAAATTAAAAATTAAGAGACTGAATTATTACGATTGATAATCGAGGGCCTTATTTGAAATCGGGATAAAACTTCAAGGTACTAAAGTGTAATTAACAAAAAAAAAACACTTATTTTTCACTTTATGATCATTTTTAACTTATTTATCAATGTAAGATCGTTTGAAAAATGTTATTTTAAAAAACGTTTTCCGAAGATAAATCGTATTTCCAAAAGATTATATAGCAGTTTTACAAAAAATAATTTTATATTAAAAACATTTTTTTTAAAATTATATTTTTAAAAGCTTCTTTTCGAAAGGCAATTTTAAGAAACGTCTTTTGAAACTAAAATTTATAAGAAAAAAAAACTCGTGTAGACCACTCTTATCAAATCTACTCAATCTATGTACGTTGTAAAAAACAATCATGTTTCTCATTCATCAAACTTGTAAAAAAAGAGCATATCCAAAAATTATATATCACAAATCGAACCAACCAAACAATAATCCAAACAAGTTCCATCAACAACAAAACCTACTCCAACAATTCACACACAACCTTCAATAACAATAAATCTAGCCAACAATCCATCCATCCACAATCACAAATATCACAAAACAAACCATCAACAAACCTTCTCCTCATTCATCCAACCCAAACCGTTTCCACATGCTTACACATCCAACCCACAATATGTAAAAAAAGAATTTTTATACTAAATTGTGATTTTTTACACTTTTGTTTTGAAAAAAATAAAATCCATGGCCACTATACTTTTTCTAAGCTCCTTGTAAAATGAAAAGAACAAGAGAAAATGAAAAACTCAATAAGGATATATAATAGTTGGATATAACAAGAAAATTACCTTATGAATTAATTCCCACATGGAGGTGCCCTCTTTTCACACTTAGGCTTTTTTTGTGGGTCATGATGAGGCTCAGGTTCCTGCTCAACTTTTGTGACTTGAGACACTACCAACTGTTGCCTAGCCGCGTGCACGACGAGTACGTGGATCTTATGATATGGAAACGAGATCAAATCCCCAAGCTACACCTTCACCTTCACCCATACCACTAATATCATCTTCATCATGGTGAAGCCATGTCAACCTAGGGTTGCAACTCGGGTGGGCCAACCCAAAAAATCACGAGCTTGGGTAATAGATTTTCAATATCGGGAGGAGCTTGGACTAGAATCACTAAGCCCGAATTCAATTCGGGCTAAGCTTGGGCAAGGGTCTCAAGAACCCGAGCTCGAATTCAATTCATATATATTATATATTTCAAAATGTTAAATAATATACACCATTAAATTTTAATTTACAATGGATCCTGGCCATTGATTAGTGTGACATATAAGCATATTTTTAAGGTTGCAGTTAGCCTCATTACAGATGCTTACCTTCTCCTCTCTCTCTCTCTCTCTCTATATATATATATATATATATATATATATATATATATATACCAAAATCTAAATATTTTCAAAGGTCTGGGTGGATTTCAAGGGTCTTAGTCTTTGGGTGGATTTCTTGGCCATTGATTAGTTTTTCATTTTAAATGTTCCAAAATTTTGATTCCAATCTGATTCATTCTAAAGGGGCCCCACTAGAACACCAATCTATTTCATTTTAACTCATGTTGAGCTCTTAGTTTTTGTACTTTTTTCTTTCTTTTTTTCCTTTCTTTTTAACCTGTTTGACTACACCACATGTTCCCATTTATTTGTAAAGTACATAAATTGACAAATAGAGCTTGTTACAATGAATTTGGTTTCTAGTTCATCTTGTAAATTCTCTCTGTCAATTGCTTCATTAAATTAACTAGTAAGAGTAGTGGAATAGCCGTAACAAATATGGTAATTTTACTCAACATGTTTTGGGGAAACTTAAGCAGCATACATGATATTGTGTTATGCTTCCATTCTTTCTTCTATTTGTTGATTTCTCTATCAAATTTGTTTCTTAGTGTGTTCCTTTAGATAAAACCTTGTTTTTCAAAATTATTTAGCATTTTGATACAGTACGCATTGCAAACGCATACTTGGCAGCATTAGACCATTGTCGTGGAGCAAAATAGCAAGAATTGTCCTTCCATCTTTAAACATCTATAACTTTGTGCATAAGGGTCAAATATTAGTTTTTAGTAATTTTATCATTTTTAGTAACTTTTGATTCTAACTGAATATGGGTCAAATAAGCTCGGATCTTCTTTCCATTGTCACGAGCGTCTTATTTTTTGTTTTATTTCAGTTTTAGAAGGTTATGGGTTTTTCCATATTTTTGGTCAAATTCATATATTTTCTTTTATTTTATGCCTTTTTGGCCATTAGGGTTTTAGCCTTATAAATATGATGATATGTAATGATAGTGGTAGATTTTTGGTGATAATAAAATTCTCTTGAGAATTATTTTCTCTTACCTAACTCTTGGTATTCGTGAGAATCAACGAGTGTTAGATGTCTTTTGTTCCTGGCATCTTTCTGTGAGAAGATCAATAGGTTCAAGAAAGGGTCGTGATTGATTTTTTCACTATGCACTGCATCAGTTGGTATCAAAGTCATGTTTGTTGCCACCACGAGCACGTGTCGGTGTTCAAAACATGCCTCTCAACGAGGTGTTGGAGTAAGATGATGTAACAAAATTACAACAACAGGTTGAAGCGCTGCAACAGCAGATGAAAACACAAAACAGCAGATGGAAGCTATGACTGCCTAGATTGCAACGTTGATGGCTGGCCATCAGCATGGGAATCATTCCCATTTGTAATTTCGATAAGGGATGAAGAGGCCCTAGAGGATGAGTTTGACAATCCATACACTTTTGTTGAACCCATTTCTAGGGCTAGGAGGCCCATGACATAATAGAATAGGATGGATCTAGACTCGCGACGTTGGGAAGCTGGAATAAGAATTGATATTCCAGAATTCCAAAGGAGTTTACAGCTTGAGGAATTTTTAGATTGGGTTATTACTACAGCGAAAGTTCTGGGCTTTAAAGAGGTGTCTACAAATAAATATATATTTAGTTGCTACTAGGTTCCGATGTAGGGCAACAACCTAGTGGCAGCATATAAAAATAGCTCAGGAACGACAGGGGAAAAACAAATTAATTTGTGGGAAAAGCTAAAAAAGGCACATGGAAGGGGCATTCTTACTCTTTAACTATGCGAGGACATTATATTAGTGATTACAGAATTTGTGATACGGAGTAAGGACTGTGGATGATTATACATCCTAGTTTTACCAATTAATAGCACGCAATAATATGCCAGAGACAGAAGAGAAACTAACTTCTCAGTATATTGGGGGTTTACGACCTTAAATTCAGGATACCCTTAATCTATTTGACCTTTTTACTCTTTCTAATGCACACTAGAAAGCCCTTGTATTAGAGAAACAAACTAGCCGGAGATTGAGCAGTTCCACTTGGAGTGCTGGGGTTGGTGGTAATGCAGGAGTGGGTGGTAGTAGTAATAATCGTAATCCACATATTATGCACTCCAACCCAAGGGTTGTGGGACAACAGGAAACTGGAGGTCAGCCTACTAGAGCTCCTGTTATGGGCAGTGAAGTGTGTTGTTTCAAGTGTAGAGAACCTAGGCATCGTATGACAGACTGCAAAAAGGGCGACCGGTATGGGAAGGGTCTGTTTGTGGATAGTAAAGAGATTTTGCCAAAACAGATCCATGACTTTGAGCAAAATCCCATTTTTGATACCGCTGACAATGATAGTCCACAAGAGGAGATAGTTGGCGGCGACGAGGGTCTTTGTTAGTGGTAAAATAGTCTTGTCTTGCACCGTGTAAGGAGGAAGGGGATAGATGGTAGTGCAATAACATCTTTCAGTCCACTTGTACGGTAGGGGGGAAGGTGTGTCGATTTTTTATTGATGCCAGAAGCTGTGAGAATGTAATCTCAGAGGAAGCTACCAAAAAGTTGGGATTAACAACTGAACAACATCCCATCCCTTGTAAGCTGTCATGGCTCAAGAAAGGTAACGAGGTAATTGTCTCCAAACATTGTTTAGTGCCTATTTCCATTGGTTCAAACTGTAAGGATCAAATTTGGTGTGATGTGGTACATATGGATGCTTGTCATGTTTTATTAAGGAGATCGTGGCAATTTAATAGGCGCGTATCTCATGATGGGAGGAAGAGCACTTATAGTTTCAAGTTTAACAATCGTACGATTACACTTACACCCAAAAGAGAGGAGTTACTAAAGCCGACAATAGGAGATGGGTCTTTCCTCTTGTCCAGAAGCCAATTCATTGAGGCGATGTCTGATACTGGAATAATATATATGTTGTGATATGGTAGATATGGATGCTTGTCATGTTTTATTAGGGAGATCATGGCAATTTGATAGGCGCGTATCTCATGATGGGAGGAAGAACACTTACAGTTTCAAGTTTAACAATCATACGATTACACTTACACCCAAAAGAGAGGAGTTGCCAAAGCCGACAATAGGAGATGGGTCTTTCCTCTTGTCCAAAACCAATTCATTGAGGCAATGTCTGATACTGGAATAATATATATGTTTATAGCAAAAGAGGGCATTGCAGATGGGAAAATTCTTGAATAGATGAGGGGGTTGATTGATGAGTATGATGAGGTGTTTCCTAATAAATTAGTAGCAGAACTTCCACCCTATAGAATTTCCATCATCAAGTGGATTTGGCTTATGTTCTTGATTTGAAGCGAGTCAATAAGAAGGCAAAGGATTTGATTGCTCAAATTCAGGAAATTCATAACTCTATTAAGCGTAATTTGGTTGAGGCAACTGCTAACTATAAAAGTGTTGCTAATAAAAAATGTCATCACATTGAGTTTGATGCTAGGGACTTTGTATAGGCTATTTTGGTGAAGGACCATCTTTCGGTGGGTGAATATAACAAGCTGGCAACACAAAAAATTGGTCATTTGGAAGTGCTAGAGAAAATTAACCCCAATTTCTACCATCTGAAATTGCCAAGTCATATTTGTACATCCGACGTGTTTAATTTCAAGCATTTTATTCCATATCGAGGTGATATCTCGGATGATGACTCTTTGAATTTGAGGGCGAATTCTCTTTAACCAGGGGAGGATGATGTAGTACGCATTGCAGATGCATCCTTGGCGGCATTGGAGCATCGTCGTGGAGTAAAATAGCAAGAATTGACCCTCCATCTTTAAACAACTATAACTTTGTGCACAAGGGTCAAACATTAGCTTTTAGTAACTTTTGATTCTAGCTGAATATGGGTCAAGCTCGGATCTTCTTTCCGTTTTCACGAGCGTCTTATTTTTTATTGTATTTAAGTTTTTAGAAGGTTTTGGATTTTTCCATATTTTTGGTCAAATTTATATCTTTTCTTCTTTTTTTTTTTTATTTTATGCCATTTTGGCTATTAGGGTTTTAGCCTTATAAATATGATGATATATAATGATAGTGGTAGCTTTTTGGTGATAATTAAATTCTCTTAAGAATTATTTTTTCTTGCCTAACTCTTGGTATCCGTGAGAATCAACGAGTGTTGGATGCCTTTTGTTCCTAGCATCTTTCTGTGAGAAGATCAACAGGTTCAAGAGAGGGTCGCATTTGGTTTTTCCACTGCACATTGCATCACATTTGGGGCTGAAAAAGTTTTTTGGGTTCGGGTTGAATCCGATACTATTATATTTTGCCTCAGGCCAGGCTCGGACAGATTGCTAGGGCTTAAGGTCGAGCTTGGGCCAGGCTCAGGCTGACTATCTCAGACCTTGGGTTGAGCTTGGACATGTCTGGACTTGAGCCTGGTCCGCCCGAGTTGCACCCCTATGTCTACCCTTCAATAGGCTCATTATCACTTATCCCACCAATATCATCTCTGTTATGGTGAAGCGTTGTCAATCCTTCAATAGGCACATCGTCGTCGTGTATAGATGGCACAATGAGGTTGGTGGGAGAGATATACTACAGTAATGTAGCAGGTGGCATACCAAATACATAATTATTGCCCACATATTTACCCTAAAAGGGGGTGAATAGGGTAATTTTCAAATATTAACTACTTTTACAAACTTTAAAAATAAATGTTAACTATGTCCAAGTATGTAAAGAGTAGAGAGAGAAAACAAACACAATGATTTACAAGGTTTGGAAAACTTCCTATATCCTTGATTCAAGCATCCCCACTTGAGTTTTTCTACTATCTTGATCTCTTTGCAAGTGGAGGTCTAACCTTTACACCAAGAGCTCCTCACTCTTTTTCGAATAAAATATCTTATTTTGCCTCACAAGGGTAGCACTTATCTACAAATCTCACCATAATGAGAAGATACAAAGAGTTTACCAAAGAATGCTCTCTTTAGAGCTGAATGTTACAATATAAGTTCATTCTCTTATGATTGATCAATAAATTCTTGAGTATTTAAGTGCTGAGAAAAATTTGAGACCTATATATGAAATAAGTAGATTTCAATTCACTAGGAAAGAATTGAATCTAAGAGCAAGTTTGTGAATGTTAAAGATAGCGATAAATACTTCAAATAACCTCTATTTATAGGCCTTTAAAGCATATAGTCATTTACATTTGAAACTAGTCATTTCCTTCTTAAGATTAATTTAAAATTTGAATATGAAGGTGCTAGATCAACAAATTCAGTCGACTGAGTTTATCATTCAGTAGACTGAATCAAAATTTAGTTGACTGAAGAACTCAACTGATTTGTCCAAAGGATAGAGGTTGATTTTTATAAAAATTCATTTAGTCGACTGAGTCTTAGGTCCAGTCGACTGAATCTTCTATTATGATTTGTCAACAAAAAGGCTCATGTAGTTCAGTTGATTGAATGTTCAATTTGGTTGACTAAATTTGGTAGTGTGTTAAGGCATTGTGAACAAAATGCATGTTCAGTCAACTGAGTCTTGGGTCCAATCGACTAAATTTAATAAAGAATCGACTAAATTTAATAAAGAACAAATAAGCATGTTTTTATGAACATGATTTAGTCAATTGAATTGGGAACTCAGTCGACTGAATTTAATAGTTTTGCATCAATGCCTATTTTGTTAAGTGTTCTTTTTTTCAAATACATTGATTTTTCAGAGCTTAATTTCTAACAATGTTATGCTCTTGAAACATTATTTTGTTGATTGATTTTAGTTAATCACTTAAATACTTTAAGTATTATGTTTTAATCAATCAATCCTAGATCACTCAGAAACCCAAAATATAATAAAAAAAAGTCTTCACTTGATTACTTAGGCATGAGTGCTTCATTTGTCTTGAGTTTGACTTGATGTTTGATCTTGTGAAAATATCTCCATGATGTTGATTCTTTTCATCTTTAGTCAAAGCTTGGTCAACCATCCTTTGAGCTTACTGACCTATTTACATTGTCACTTAAGGTAAATCATTAGTCCACATCATCAATACCTTGTTATCATCAAAATTACGAGAATACCATTGGTTGAAAACCTTTAGGGCCAACAAGCTCCCTTGTTTTGATGATGAGAAACCATTGAAAATATAATCAATTTATAAATCTCCCCCTATCAAGCATGCACAGTTTTGAATAAACCCATTTTTCTACCAAGATAGAATATATTCAAATGTTCATAGATATTTAAATTTAAATCTCCCTATGTCATTATGCACATGTTGACAAAATATAATTTTTGCCATTATTGGTTTTCAATAAGTTTATAGGCATTGCATGCATAACATTGAATTAGCATATATAAAAGAGACTTTAAATTTGCACGAAAAAAAAAAATTTCATTAATGCAAACATGATCTTATATAAATCAAAGATGTTCTTATGATTCTTACAAGATCACTTACAAAAAAAAGTCCTATTAGCCAAAAAGGTGTTCTATGTCTACACAAACAAACAAAATACACAAATTATGTTGTTATTCTTTTGTGTGTGTCTTGTGTCTTTGTTTTCAATCTTCTCCCCCTTTGGTCTTCATCAAAAAGAGATCAACAGAGTGGTGGTTAAGCTAGATGATGATGAAGAGTCATCAAGATCCGTTCAAGCACCTCATTGACTCTAATGGTGCCCGGTCGGGTTTCTCCTATGCTTCCATTCATTGTGTTCAGTAGAGTGTGTTAGCTCGAATGTTGAGAATGTGAACATCGACTTTGATGGCATCGATTCGATTACCCATGTCATTGAGTTTGTCCATTAGGTTTTTGGACACGGTGTTGATTCAGGAGGTGGTGGTGGACTCAATGTTTCATAAGGTTAAGAGGAGAAGTTGGTTGGTATTAGAGGGAGGGTGTCACGACCCAAAACTCACCTTGAGCGGATCTCGTATCGCGACCGCCACCCGTCGGCCCGGGGGTCGTCGGGCAAGGCTCACATAAGCGACGGTATTGAACGGCGGTGTGGCCTGTGTTTACGGAAGCGTGAAAAACTTTTTCTTTTATTTTCTTCTTTTAAATCTTTTGCACATCCGTCTAGTACTACTGCTTTTTAAAACGGTACACATGATTATACATTCAGAGCATAATAAAAACTTAAAGACTTTATAATTAATACATGTTCAGCTGTCCCATAGGGCTTAATACATGACAGCTTTACTATCTTCTAATACAAAAGTGACTACTAAAGTTCCATAGTGCTTCCCAAAAAAAATTGCTAGTCCTGTAAGTAGTTGCTTACGCTCTTCCTCAAAATGGGCAAAGCTTTAATCATCATCATCATCAAAGTCAGGACTGTAGTCAGTCACCTGAAAGAGGGTCGGATAAAAATCTGGGTAAGCTAATCTAAGCTTGTGAGTAATTCTAGCATTTATCATGGGTTTTCAATTGGCAGTGGTTAGTATAAGAGATTTTATAAAACAATCACTACCAATTACTCGTAGACTTCAAATATGGAATATATGCATTCTTTAAAATAGATAGCTTTGAAACAATTAAAGAATTCAAGCTAAACATGTATTTCTTTAAATAGAGAATATGAACTTCAAAACATGTAGATATGCATAGTAAAATAAGGGTAAAACCTGCTTTCATTTTTACACATATCATCTTATCACTTTCATTAGTAAAATCCGTTTCGAATCGGACTCCAGTTTTACTTCAATGGAGATATCTCATGCCTGGGGGATAAATCCTCCTACCTGGCATTTCTTCATGTCATGATTGAGTTCCAAAGGAATCCAACTTCACAAATAGTGCTTATGCACGCTTATCTTGTATTACCAGTGGCAACAAGAGGTATAAAACACTTACAAATAGTGTAAAGACTCGGAAATTTTTTTTTTTTGGGATGAAAATTTTTATTTAATTATTTTTATTTATTATTATTATTATTACTCTTATTAATTCTGATGTGTGTATATATGGGTTGTGTGTATGTATATATAGGTGCAAGTAATTAGATGTGTATATATGTGTGTATAATTAGATGTATAAATATATATATATATATATACACACATGCATATCAGATTTGTGTGTACAGTTGTGTGTATGTGTGCATGCCAGTCGTGTGTGTGTGAGAGTGAGTGTGTGGCTAATATATATATATATATATATATATATATATATATTACAAGTCAACTTTGCATTTAATGCAAAGCTGCTTGGTGAAGGGGAGAAAGTGGCGTGAACAGAAAGGAAGTCAGAAGTAGGGGGGCTGAAGTGACTTACCTGTGGGGTGGTGTGTGAGTATATGTGTATATACTTGGGTATTCGTTAGGTTGAGAGAATGAGCAGAAGAGATAGGAAAGAAAGATAGAAGCTAAGAGTGTTTTTGGGAGTTCCGAGGGCTTGGAAGGGAGGAACCAGAAGAAGAGAGGGGAACACTGCTAACAAGGTAATCACAAAATCGTACACTTTCTCTCTCTAAGATTTTCTATACATGCAACCTAATTTAAAACATGATTATTTGGTTTTGAGTATTGGATCTTGTAGAGCATAATAATTGGAAAGATTGAGAAATGGGTTGGAAAAGCTAGGTTGCAGTGGGGTGGTAGCTCGGGTTACCTAAAATTCTTTGTGTTAAAAACCTTAGTTCAAGTCATAAAAATGCTGCTAGACGATGCAGGAAACAAGTGGGAAAAATGAGAAGTTAAAACTGTTAGGAAAATACAAAGAAATGGGCTCACCGGAAAAACGGCATGCATGGCCGGAAAAACATAATGGGTGTCGGAAAACGGTGGGGTTTGGGACCAAAACTAGTTTCAAATTATTCCTTAAAGTCCTAGAAAGAGATTTGTGTGGAAATTTTGAAAAACGGACGTGAAAAAGGTAGGAAAAATGAAGAGGGGAAACCTACGGCCTCCGGCAACACCGTCGAAGAAAACGACCGGTGGGTGATCGGGAAACCGGGGGATTGGGTCTGTGTTTATTTTAATGGGTTGGGCCTCTCCTGTTTTAATTAAAAGAAGAACCCTTGGGCTTGTTGTCATGGGGTTTAAAAAGGGAATTGGGCCGGTTTTAATTGGGCCCAATAAAGAAAAAAAATGAAGAGAAAAAAAAAGAAAAAGGGGTGGGGGATTACATAATATACGGTAGCCGAAACAGGGACAAAGCGCTTGGGGGCAGAACGCGTTACCAAATGGGACTGGACAATCCCGTGCTCATTTTGGGGCAATAAAATATACATATATTATATCTTAACATAATTTAGTTAATTAAATTTATTTAATTAATTAAATATGCCAAAATAGTCCGAAGCCCAAAGAAGACAAGTCATATATGTTTTCTAACTATCTTAGACCTTCTAAGACCAACGGTGAGGTCCGTGACACGAGGCGAGGTCCCAAAAAATAAAAGAGCCGTAAAACCCTTAAAAATTACCAAAATGCCCCTGAGTTAAAACGCCATCAAACGGATTCCGATTTAAATGAAAGAATAGTAAAACTTTATTATTTCGAACATTTTGGACTCAACCGTGGATTCCGATTTATGAGGGGAGGTCTTGAGAATTAGAAAACCGTGAAAGTGCAAAATGATTGTTTTACTTTTTTTTTTTTTTTAGCCGGATGTCCAAATTTAATTCCGCAATAGCCTAAACCTATTTTCTTCGACATTTCAGACCCAATGATAGAATTTATTTTAGCAAAATAGAAACCAATAAAATAAAGACATAACATTTGATGAATAGCATAATTCAAGTAGCAATTGAACTAAATTGTATTTCATGATATTAAGAACACTGAAGGACAAAGAGAAGGTGGTCTAACCTTCTGCATTCTTGCTGTAGTTCTGCTACACTACGAGTGCACTTTCTTGGGTTGAGACCGACCCGTTAGGTATGATATTTTGCTAAGCAAGAAATAGGATTAAGTTTATAAGTAATTGACATGATTGACTTAACGATTCACATATTTGTTTGATTGCTTATATGCTTATGTGCCTCTTGTTATCTTTCTGAACGTTTAGTTAAGTGATATATGTGAGACATGACTATATGTATATTCTATGTGTTGGTGCAATGTGTGACTTATGTTTTTAGAGAATTGGCGAGATAGGGAATGTGTAAACTAAGCATGCGATCAAATTGATTGTTCATGATATACAGACTTGTGCGAAGAGTCTTATGATTTAATGTCATTGTTGCTTCAAGTAGATTATGTATTACTTAAAGCATGTTTTATTTGTTGATGAACTATTTTGTTAAGGTTATACCATTGCATGGTGGAATCAAAGCATATTGGCATGGTGTGATTCCTTGAGAGCATGGTGTGAGTTGAGCACTTGGTGCTATGCATTATGAGGGTGTAGATCCTGTGGTGAAAAACCCAAAATCGGCCATGGCACTCACGCCAGCGGGGACGGACCGTAAAGTGAAACATAGTACTCAGGCTATTGGGGAAGGACCCTAAGATAAGACATGTGTGGCATAGAGTTTGCATGTGTGCGTCATGCATATTGATCATGTACTGCATTGATGACATCGGATGACATGTAGAGATAAATGTACACTTGCACATGCCATGCCTTAATTTTGTTTCTTGCATTAGCATTATATTATACCAGCAGTTGAGCTGACCCATTCGTGGGATAACATTTCAGATGACGCTCCAGCTATATGAGATTCAGTGGTGTCTTAGTGAATGAAAGAACTTGAAGTGTTTTGGCCCTTGGGGCATATTTTGAGATGTAAGGGCTTAAGCCCAAATGACATGTGAACAATGTATCTATGGGATGTATTTTATGCTTGCTTTTATATGTATCGATGAAAATGAATGTATGTTTAATTAAACCCGTTAGATTGCCCTTTCATTTTATCTTCTTTTGGTTTCGTTATTCGCACCTTGGGTTCGCGGGAATTCGGGGCGTGACAAATAGATGCTATTTAAAAGCATTAAAACATGACCTCCCTGTAGTTGCATTTTAAAATATGTAACACATAACTTCTTTAATAGAGTCTTCAAATACTTGGAATATGCAAATTCAGAATATTTAAAGAGATTTGGCATTTTAAACTTAGACATGTTAAAATATATTTTTAAGAAAAACTGTAGTAGAAACCATTCACTGAGCATGTCACAATAGGGTTTATAAGAGCAGAAACATTTTAAAATAGGAATCATATAATACTGAATTTGATATTCAAATGCTTCAGATATTTTGAACTTAAAACTTTTTCAAATCCATGGAGTTAAATCTCCACTTCAAATACAGGATTACTCACCTCAAACTTCAAGGTCGGCGCTACTGGTGTGCCTTCCCTTTTCCCTTGATAATCCTAAAATAATTTATGAAAATTTCATAAATTTCATATGTACTTAATTCAACTCGTGATCTTAACTTATTCTTAGACTGTGTAAGCTTAATCCTATGATAGGTTTTATTCTTTAGAATCGGAATAATTCATAATGATTTATAGCTATATTACATGTCTATTTACTTTATGTACTTATTGATAAATAGATATTACCTTCGAAGCATGTCTTTAAGTGTTTCAGCATTTTCCCGTTCTTCTTCTTCTTTTAATGTTGCTTCAACAAGTTTCTTTGCTACTTCTTCTTTCATAAGTCGTCCCATTGGAACAACAGGGGTTTTGTACACAAATGGCTTCAAAGAGAGGATCTGAAATTTCTTGGCAATATTTATCTTTCTTTTGATTACTTTTCCTTCCCAAATTAGCTCATCCATAACGATTACTTTGGTCTTAACCTACGACACAGTTTAATAGTAAAGCATTTGCATAAAATTGTAAAGCATAGCATGCAATCATAAGAAAATAGTAAAAGAACTGTATTCAATGAAAAACCTCCATTTCAGAGTTCAAGGTTACTCACCAATGGTCCAATGTCCACAGTCATTCCTTTATTCATTTACTCGATGTGCCTCAGAACTCGTCTTATCCTTATTCCTTGCTGGTGATCCTAAACCATGGTTCCAAATACATGGGTATTGTATCAGTATAATACTCGACTTAATCTTTGCTTACTTAGTATTCTTAGTCTCTTATGGACTTAGTCTTACTATTTAGAACTCTCTTATAGTCTTTAATTTCCTAATACATCTTAGTTCATCGTGTAGCTTACTTTAACCTATAGAGGCATTTGGGTCATTTGCCTAAACGGACTTCATTTTTTTAGTCCAGGCGGTCTTCTAATAGTAAGGTAGTCCATTTCTTTGTTTCTGAGTTCATTTGATTGCTTACTTAAGCTTCAAGGGTAGTTTGGTAATTTTATCGTTCAGAACCTATGTTTTAAGTACTCAATTATCTCAAACAGAGTTCATTTCTCAAATCAGAAACTCCTATGTACGTTGGTATAGGTTTCTCTTTACTTTTATACACTTCTGTTTGTTTCATTAAGGCTTAGGGATATATTCGTTATTTTTTAGTTTGTTACTGGGCCATATTTACCTAAAAAGGACGTCATCATTAAGTCCGGAATGTCGAAGATAACCAATTTAGGCATTTTTAGATCTTAATTAGCCTATCTATGACTTATATTAAGTCTAGTGGTATTTTTATAATTTTACACTTTCATGCGGGACCACATTCGGGTACCCAAATGCTTAGTTTGGCCTCGTCATTGGGTTCAAAGCATCTGAAAACGTTAAGTATACCCCTCTCTATATTTTCCAGGTTTGTCTGTTTGCCTATACAACACTAAGGGCAGTTTGGAAATTATACATTTCCATGTGTCTGTATTTTTGGTACCCCGTTTAACTAAGCGGACTCCACGATTGAGTCTGAAACATTGAGAAATGCTAAGGTAGGTACTTCCATAGTCATTGAGGTTCAATTAGTAGCTTGATTAATGCATTAGGACAGAATTGTAATTATTCCAGTTTGTCCATTCATACCTTTTAGTATTTAATTTCATAAATCGGACTTTGCCATTGAGTCCGGAATGTCCAAAAACATTGGGTTAGATTCTTCTTGCATTTTAATCGGTCTTCGTTTAGCCTATTTTTAGCTTAAGGGTATTTTAGTAATTTTTCCTATAATTAAAAGGATTTTAAAATTAATTTTTAATAAATTTTCTAGGGCCCTTATATAATTTTCATAAGATTCTGGGGCCATTTCATAATTTTTAACAACTTTAAGGGTGAAAATGTAATTTGAAGAAGTAAATATAAAAAACATTCGGCTCAAGGGTTAAGGGACTGAATCGATCTAATTTGGTTAAGAACCAAATGGTTCAGTCGGTCTATTGTGTCATGCTAACGTCAGCATGACGTCAAGCCTTTCATTAAACAAAACGATATCGTTTTGTTTAACCTTTGGATTCATTTTGATGCGGGTTAACCCAAACCCGTTAAGCGACTCGATCTAAACCTGGCCCGGACTGTTCATTGTCTTTCTCAAGGAGACAATCACTGTAGCACAAAAAACCCTAAATATTTTCTTTCTATTTCGTGCATTTCCAAGCCTCTTTTTGATATGTTTCTCATGCTAATCATCTTTCTTAAGTTTCTTCTCTACTTTGGCGTTGATCTCAACCATTGAAACCAACTGAAAGTTCGGTTCAAGCTTTGATAATGGCGAATGTGAATCGCCTGATATGTATTCATTTTCCATCATTTTTTGTGGAATTTGTTCTATTGTGCTCTTAGGAACATAGTCTTTAAATCCTCGTTTTAAAAACTAGGTTTGGTGGCTGATTTATGAGGTTCAATTCAAGAACCGAAACCTGCAACTCGAGATTTGAAGCCTTTTTCTCGAACCTTTTGATCACAATTTAGAAGATTTGTGACCTTCCTGGTGTCTAGTTTTAGTCTCGACTAACAAATCTTGTTTTGGTTAAGGTCGAATCAGACCCAGTTTTCTCAATGGTCTGTTAATGGTAGCTTAGGGTTTTCTCATTGTTTCTTCTCGTTTTCAGGTTAAATCGACATAATATAACTTTAAAATAATGCTTTAGATTGAAATACGTCAATTTGTTACCTGTTTGACACTTCCTCGCATGTTTCTCTCTCTACACCTCAATTTTTCTCTACTTCGTTCTCATTTTTCTTCTTACTAATCTATAGATTATGTCACTTGCTTCCATTCCAAGCCATGCATGTAGAGCATGCCAACCCAACCCAACCCCTTCCTTCTTCTTTTTCTCTTTCTTTTCTCTCTCTTTCTCTCTTTACAAATTTCAGTTGACTTGTACTACACCACAAGCACACACACAGCACAACCTATATATATAAGGGAAGGGTTTGCATGAAACCTAATTGGACAAGGGGTTGGTGCAATGGGGTGATGACACCTCAGCTTTTCAGAACTTTCCCTACCTAGTTCCATCTTAAGTACATATCTTTTGGCTATCATAGCACAAAAGTGCTGATAGCCTAGTGGGTTTTCTTTTTGGAGGTTAGTATCTATCTTTTGTAAATTGCAAGGGTTCAAGTCTTGGTATGAGCATTTTAAAGCCCTTTTCTCCTTTTTTTTTTTTTTTTTCTTTTACACATGCATCATATTGCATTTTAGAGTATTTTATTGATTCCCAAACCTTGCATTGTAAATCTCACAAAAGTCTTTTATATTTTTTTGCAAAAATTCTTGATTAAGCATACTTTATTCATGTATCACTAGTCTTGCCTTAGTGCATTTCGTGCACTAATTCTTCAAAATTATTTATGTGTTAATCCTCGATTAACACCCATCGTAATTTGTTATCAAGTTATGACCTTGGTTATTAAATCACATTCTTAAAATTGATTGTCTCCAATTCAAGCAACTTTGTCCATCATTTATTTAAACTTAGTCTTGTTAATAACTACTGTTAACCTTAATTATCTGGTAATTAAGGTTCGGGGTGTTACAGAATACAGTCATATGGGTATTAATGTACTTCAGAGGCACAGTTGACTACAGAATTGTGTTTGTAAGGCAAAAAAATTAGGCTTCATTTGTGGGTTTTGTATATACGGATTATGCAGGTGACTTGGATGATAAAAGATACACTATAGGTCATATTTACTCACAGAGAGGTAGACCTATTTGTTGGAGATACATGTTACATTCCTTGGTAGTGATATCTACTATAGAATTTGAGTATATGGTAATAGTTAAAGCTACTAAAAAAGCATTGTGATTAAAGAGGCTAAACAAAGAGTTTGGTTTAAAGTAAGGTGGAGTTCAGTTTCATTGTAACAGTCAAAATGCCATATACTTGGCAAAGCATTAGATGTACCATGCTAGAACAAAACATATAGATGTGAGGTTTTATAGGATAAGGGATTGATTGTTACATGTGATGTGATACTTGAAAAGATTCACACTTCTAAAAATGAAACTGATATGTTAACAAAGCCTATTATTATAACCAAGTTCAAGCATTACTTGGTGAATGTTTTTACATGTTGAAAAAAGATATTCCCAACCTATTGATTCAAGGTGTAGGCATAAGAATTTGTTGATAACTCCTAAGGGCCTTGAAGATTGTTAGAGATAATGGGTCATATTTTTGTAATATGTGAAACTAATATATAGGCTTTATATGCAAAGTGGAGCACACAAGGTTCATACAGCTAAACCTAGTTATGTTACTAGGGGCGAATAATAAGTTGTTCACTCCCGTGGTATAGTAAGGATATATTGGATAATTTCAATGTACCGAGTTAGAGTTGGAGTTTTAAGTGCAGTGTAGTACAAATGCATTGTAACCTTATTTTTTGAATAGTAAAGAATATTGATGCTCTTGTGAACATAAATATGTTATTGAATCGCGTAAATTTTATGTGTTATATTTTTATCATGGTTACATAAATCGTTATTTCATAAGAAATGACAAGTAATAAATTGGGACGAAGAGTTCTCCTTGTGCAGTAGTCATGACTCGTGAAAGAGAGAGAGAGAGAGAGAGAGAGAGAGAGATGCATGTCAAAACCGGCCAACTTACATATATATATATATATATATACAATGTTTTTAGACACAGACCGTTCATCGAACCGAAAAAATGTTCGGGTTACGAGTTATCGGTTCAACTGTCGAGTCAACCGGAATCAAATCGTGATGTCATAATTAGTGTTTATATCTTCTTTTTTTTCATGTAGTTGAAGACTAAATTATTGGATTATACTTGGATTGGATGTTAAAATATTTTTTGTTATGGTTCTTGCGATTATGGAAGAATGACAATGAAATTTTAACTTTTAATATTGTAATAAAATATGTCTATTATACCTTTTTCAATTTTTTCTTGAAGTTTTACATATTAAGAAAATTTATATTTTGTAAAAATTTTTTTATATAATTTTTAGTAATTTTTGTATAATTTTTTTAATTTAAAATACCAATTTAAGTAACTGACAAGTTCAAAATGGGCCAAAGGCCGGGCCCATGTTGTACCCGCCACCCGAAACCCAAACTAACCAAAATACCTGAATTTTGTAGAAGTACGCCGAGCTATCTGCCCTCGCCTCACCCAATCCATGGTTCAAACTTTAATTTCTTTCGTTTCTCGCTTTCTTTCCTAAGTCCTAAAGAAAAGGAGAGTGCGTTAGACGTTAATTGATTTCCAGACCATCTCTCTCCTCCCTCATTAAGTGGAAAATCGATTGTTGTGGCGGTGCTGGTGGTGGTGGTGGTGATGGTGGTGGATGACTGCGGCTATGGCATATAGAAGAAGGCAGGGAATCACGAGGGCTTCCACGTTCAAGGAAGAGATTTATCACCCGCCTGATGATGCCACCTCTTCCTATTCGTCGTCTTCGTCTCTTGCCGCTCAGGCGATCCGAGCCTCCGCCGCTCATCGTGATTCCTCCCTCTCCTCCGCTTATGGCAATTCTGCTTTTCATTCCTCTTTCAAGGACAGATCAAAGGTTCTGTCCTTTTGATTTCTAGGTCCCGTAATTATGCTTGCATGTTTGTGTATGTGTAATTATGAATATATATATATATATATATATATATATATAAACTTTCTTTTGGATAACCAGTTACCAATGTTTCCATTTCGATCTTACTTTCCTTTCATCTCGCAAGTTAATACGTTTCAATCTTTATTTTCATTTTCTTTTTGTATGGTAGTTTTCTATTGAATTGGATCTGTTCCAATTCAAGCTATTTGCCAAATGAAAAGATATTTACCTAGGGATGGAAATCTTCTCTAGTTATCTTCATCTCTGCTTTTTGTTATTAGGTTTTTTTTGTCCAGATTTGCTTCATTTTGTTGAATACAATTTTCGAATCTAAATGTTTATTTGTTTTTTGTGGCTTTTTAGTAATGTTTTTTGTACACATAACCATACATTATGTCCCATTATGAATTAGAAAATTGCAAATGAATCCAATGACTCAACCCTGTATAAACCGATATATTGTGGAGTCAATAGACCTTTTTAGGATGCAAACTTGAAATTAATAGGCCATTCTTTTGCTAATTGATTTTTCTGAATTGCCAATTAGTAAAACAAAAACAAAAAATTCTATGCCTTGGGTCCGTGTAACTATTTGGATTTGGTATCATGCAGACACTATACAACTCTGTTTGCTTCATGAGTCACAAAATTAGACATCCACAAGTTAACGGTTTTTCTTTGTCAACTTTGCGTAACAAGTTGGATTTAGTTCAGTTGCACTTCCCACGTCTTCTAGTCTTTGATGCATTGACTTTTTCAACATTGGTTTACAGACTTTTTTTTTGCCTTTTTTTTTTTTTGAAGGGGGGGGGGGGGGGGTTTGCTGATTCTAAAGTTCTTTTTCAACTAAATGGTCACTAAAATCTTTTTAATATGTTTAATTCAAATTCAAATTCAATTCAACCAAGCCTTACCCCAACTACTTGGGGCAGATGCGTGAATCCATTTTGTCATTCAACATTGCTAGGTTTCGTTAATTTTATTTCTTTTTTCTGCTGATATTTTGTGATACCTGAAAATATAGGGCTCCTCTACCTATGATTTTACATCGATTAAGAGCTCAAATGAATCCAAAGGGTTTTGGGGTGTTCTAGCACAGAAAGCTAAAGCTATTCTGGAGGATGATAATATGTCCCAACAATCTGAAATACCTAGTGGAACGTTGCCACAGGTGCTCAATACCTCCACAGGTGGCCAGGTGAAAATTCATTTATTGCTTCTAACATAATGCAGGCAGAAACATGAACAAAGAAAATCAAGTACAAATTAAACTTTCAATACTTTTTTTTTTTTTTTCGTTTGAAACCATTTTCCTTATTCATGCAGTTGCCATAATGTAGCCATATACCATGTTTACTTGGCCAGCCTTCATTATCTGATTGTTTTATATTCTTCCCTTCTTGCTTCTCTGAATTGCAGTTTTATCAGCCATCTCAACCAACTGAGAGCTCTAGAACAATGGACAATCCTAAATTATGGAAGAGCTTGGATACGCTCACCTCTTCCCTTAATCATATTGGCAACACCCTTGGAAATGCCTTAGAGGTAAAATATTTCAGATAATATTTTTATTAATTGATTTATGAAGGTATTCTGTAAAGGATCATAAAGTTTAATGTCTACTTTCCTTCTCAACTGTAGGCTACAATTAATTCTATCCTTGGTCAGTAGTCTTTTCTTTTCCCCTTATTTTGTAAATTGGTAGGTTCATAAAGTTTCACGTCTGCTTTCCTTTTCAACTGTAGGCAGCCGTTAATTCTATCCTTGGTCAGTAGTCCTTTTCTTTTCCCCTTGTCTGCTTTCAGTTACTGATATAATTGTTTGCAATCCTGATCTCAACATGCAGATAATCTCACTTGCATTCTCAATTTAACGTGCAGAAAATCTATTGATTGAATGAGATAGTGCTTATTTATTTTGTCGCCTGCAATGTCTGACATCAATTGTTTAACATGATTATATTAAATGTTGATGTTTCTTTTGTGATCCCTCAACTGTTGAGAATACAGTAGTGGATACAGGTTTCTAGTCAATGTGATTAGCAACAGAAGTTAATGCTGTATGTGTAATTTTACTCAGTTTCCAGTCTTGGAGTCAGATTATTCAAAAGAGAGAACTGAGTTGAATATTTACTGGGGGGCGAAATGAACAGTCTCATCTATGTCTGAGTCCCTTCTATGCTTCATCCTTTTGTTTGATATCTTTCTTTCCCCACCCTTTTCAGAAATTAATAATTACCTAATCTATGTGAACCACCATCGGATGGTTACTTTTATGTGGCTCTTGGGGTTTTAATTTTTTCTTCCCTGGGTAGGCAACAATTTTTTTTCAAAAAAAAAAAAAAAATTTAAGGTGGGTGAAAGCAAGAGCTAATCAAACGGATTTGAAACTGACATCAAGAAGTGGAACTATGGCTATAGACTTACATATGTTACAATGAAACCCTATATATTAGTCTGACAGGACCTGGCTTGGCCACAAACATAAATAATCCTGCTTCTACATTTCCTTTATTTTTTTCAGGAAGGGCGTACCATTGTGGAGAATAAGACTGCAGGCATCATCCAAGAAACTCGCAAACTGCAAATAAGGAGAAAAGGAAGCAGTTCTGAGGGACAAGATCAGGTTGTTGGTGTAGATAGCTCATCGCAGCAACCTTTAATGCAACCGACACAACTACAGATGCAAACCAACCGAGAAACTCAACTCAAGGCATCTCGCGACGTAAGGTGGCAATGTGTAATTGTGCATCACTGGTTCATATATAATTAGTGTATTAGATATGTTAACCAAAAATTCAATGTTAATCTACTTGAAAATTGGGAGGAAGGAGAAGGGGAGAGGGTTGGATAGAGTTTCCACCATTTCATACGAATTAGAGGAGGGAGGGGAAGAAAAGAAGGACTTTTCCTTCGGTCCAGGCGGAAAGGAGGGAAAGGAGACTCTTCTTTACATTTTTGCTCTTCAAACAACACCCCTATCCTTCTTTCTTTCCTTACAGCTCAACCAAACAAAAGTAGAGAAGGGCTGCTTCCCTTCCCTAGGGTGGTTGCCTTTTCGATCCAATGCTAGCTTCCCTTTCTTCCAGTTTTCCATCTCATACTATGATGGATCACAAATTATTCAGAAAAACTAGGAACACCAGTGGTTTGAACATTACTCCAATATGAAGCCAAACAATTCGAAGTATTTCGAACCTACTGTTTTTCTGCATTCATGAAGCTTCAGCATATGAAACTGAATATTAAATAATAAAATTACAGTATTTCCAGTTCCTGAAGTGCTTCATGACTTAAGCTATCAAGGGCAGGAGCCAGAAAAATATATATATATATATATATATATTTTGGGGGCCCGGGGGTTGGGGCTAAAATAATTTTAAAGAAATTTTAGGAGGAAATATTGATTTCATCGTATTGGAGGAAAAAAATTTCACAAAATTGGTTCAAATCTCACATGTAAAAAAATTCAGATTTTGGGTAAACTAAATTATTTTTTTTCTCAAATTAGAGAAAAAGTTTTCACAAAATTGCTTCATATATTATATGTAAAAAAAAATTCCAAATTTAGGAGGGCTATAGAACCACCCCCCCCAAAAAAAAAATCTACCTTACCTTCTGCCCATGGAAGCTATAGTCCTATTTTTGGCCTTGACAATGGTTCAAGCTTTACCTTTGGGCATACAGCTCATTGAGTGCTTGTATTGAAGTTAATCAGTCCTCAAAATGGTCCATGCTTAAATTATTGTGAACCAGTGTTTTAAGTCTCCGTACTGGTGAATCCGTGAAATGCATTGTTGGCCTTTGTTTTGGGTCACAGGTGGCGATGGCAACAGCTGCCAAAGCAAAACTTCTCCTTCGAGAGCTGAAAACTGTCAAAGCAGATCTGGCTTTTGCGAAGGAAAGATGTGCTCAGCTAGAAGAAGAAAATCGAATCCTTCGGGAAGCTCATGAAACGGGAGCCAACCCTGCAGATGATGACATGGTATTCATATATTTCTTTTGGTGCAGATGCATTATTTTAATATTTTCATACTTCTATAATCGGTGCATTTACTAATAACAAACGTAATGTAAGCAAGTTGCTTATGCAGACACTTATTTCAAGTTACTATGTGTGCATAGACATATCCATGGAGACATACATATCAATAAATACACCACACACACCAGAGGATCCAGAGGGTGGCTAAGGGGGGCCATGGCCCCCCGGGCTACAACTGTCAGGTTCAGGTCTGGCCGGGCTTGAGCCTTAACCAGGCCTAGTCCGCGATACAAGCCATCGAGCCCGAGAATAACCCAAAGAGTAAACCCAAGCCTGTCCCAACAAAAATATGCCTAGTATCGGGTTTTTCTCAGGTACCAGAACATTCGGGTTTTTTCGGGTTCAGGTTTCACAGCAGCCTCTTAGAATTGGGGTCTACAAGGTTTTCCTATGATTTTGGCTTTTTGTTTTGAGTTCTGCCTACTTTATCTTTTCTAGTAATATGTATTAATGGAATGAACAGTCAAAATCATTTACATGTTTGAAATCTAACGGTTCATATTAATTGAGGTATAAAATATATGGTTTTAAGTGTTGGCAATTCGGGCTCGAGTTGGGCTCTAGTACCCGACGTCCCTAGCCTAGGCCCGTCCCAATTTAAATTCGGGCTCAGGTATCATATATTTTTGTCCAAGCCGGTAATTTCTCGGGTCGGGCCGAGGTCGGGTTTACCCGCCCGACTTGTACATACCCCCAAAAAAAATTATTTGAAAACTTCAATTTTTGTAATGTAAGTTTGCTAAAAATAAAAATTAGGAATTAGCCCCCTCAAAATTTGTTGAATTTTCATAAAAATCCCTTGCAAATTTTTAATGTATACACTTTGGCCCCCTAACCACAATGTTAGCTTCAAGGTTTTAACCTAAGGGTATAAAATATTGATGTCAAGTGATAAATGTTAAACCAATGCACATTTACATCAAGGAGAAAAGAATGATACACCAATCACATCAACCTATGAAAGAAAGGTAAGGCAATCATATCAAAGAGTAAGAAAGGAAACATGAAGTCACTCATCACCCAAAGACCTCATCAAGAGGAAATGGACTCCAAGTTCAAAAATGAAGACTATATTAGGGTGTGCAAGTGCATATACTTGTAAAATGATCCTTTGATTGATTTGCATAACTCAAACTCTTAGAAATCATATGGCTCAAGACCTTAGGACTCATGATCTTAAACTTGATTGATATCATCTACAAAATCCTTAAGAATTGCCATAAGTTCTAAAGAACTTTAAACGGGTGATTACATCATTTAAAACTTATCATAAAATGACTGGTATAGGCTAACTCAGTAAGAGTCTAATTGAGATATATCATTTTTTAAAACTAAGTAAGATGCTTACAGGAAACATTAGTTGACCACATTGTGTAAGCAATGATTGAAGTTTATTTGATAAGCTATAATGACACTGTCCAAAGTAGTCGACCATTAGATAGCATCAGTCGACCAAAGCTCAAAGGGTTAAATCAAGAAACTAATTCTCTTAGAATCGGTTGGCTAAAGTTATATATTAGTAGACCAATCTGACTGAACCAAAATGAGATTTACCATTTTGTCAAGATCAGTTTAGGCAGCAGTCGACTGATGCTCTTGAACTTCAAATGAGTTATACTTCTATTAAGAGCAGTAGACTACTACTTTTGACCCTAGAACAAATTGAATAATTTTGATAAAATCAAATGAGAGAAAAAAAAAAAAAAGAGTCGGTCAACCAATTATTCTTGAATTTAAATTGGTTATATCTTCTGTTAAGAACAGTAGACTGAAATTAGTTAGTCGACTGATGCTCTTGAACTTCAAATGAGTTATACTTATATTAAGAGCAGTCGACCAAAAGATTAAATCAGTAGACTACTACTTTTGACCCTTGAACAAATTGAATCATTTTGATAAAAGCAAACGATCGGAAAAAAAAAAAAAAAAGAAGTCAGTCAACCAATTATTCTTGAATTTAAATTAACTATATCTTCTGTTAAGAACAGTAGACTGAAATTAGTTAGTCGACTGATTATCTTGAACTGCAAATGAGTTATAATTCTATTAAGAGCGGTCAACCAAAAGATAAAATCAGTAGACTACTTGAACTTCAAATGAGTTATACTTCTATTAAGAGCAGTCGACCAAAAGATAAAATCAGTAGACTACTACTTGTGACCCTTGAACAACTTGAATCATTTTGATAAAAGCTAACGATCGAAAAAAAGAGTTAGTCTACCAATTATTCTTGAATTTAAATTAGTTACATCTTCTGTTAAGAACAGTAGACTGAAACTAGATAAATTGTCGACCAATGCATTTGAACTTAAAAGAGTAGTCAATCGATCTTTGGTAGTCGACTAAAAGTGTGAATCGACGGCTAATCTCAACAGCTCTATTCGTGCGTGTAATGCACTATAATGGGTAGATTTCAAATGGATTACAAATATTGATCTCTTTCAAGTAATAATCAATGGAAAAAACATCTAGATCATTTATTTCAAAATGATCAAAGAGCATTTATGGAGAATCAAGCCCTAGAAATCAATATATAAAATGAACTATTAGTGAGCAATTTATTAAGCTTTAGTTTATCAATCATTGGTTTCATTCTAGAATGACCTTTTATTATATAAATCAGACTCAGTGAGAAGTTGTTTATTGTAGTTATATTATCTTATCCAAAAAGATAATTTGTAAAAGGGTGTGGTATCACTTGTGAGTTCTGAGAGTTTGTGTCGCAACTTTCGGGAGTTCTCGTGTAAATGTTTGTTCCTCGCCTGGGATAGAGATCAATAGTAGATTTGAAACCTCAAGGTGGGATACTCGAGGCATGGGCATAGGCTGGGAGCCGAACCACGTTTAAATGACTAAATTTGAATGTTCTCTTTACTTTATTGCATATCTATTGTTGAATGTGATTAATTGAGCACCTGATATAATATCTTTATACAAATCACATTAAGTAGAGATATCCTGAAAAAATATGCCATATATCCTATTCACCCCCCCTCTAGGATATAATAATTTTGGCAACACAATTTTTGGATCCATCACTATATATATAGATAGTATATGTATTTTCAGTTGTAAAACAAGTATTATCACATATCAATGACTCATGTTTACTGTACATCTTTGCAATCTTAGATACGCCTTCAACTTGAGACACTTTTGGCCGAGAAGGCTCGTTTAGCCCATGAGAATTCCATATTTGCAAGTGAGAATCGCTTCCTCAGGGAAATTGTTGAATACCACCAGCTTACGATGCAGGATGTTGTCTATTTGGACGAGGGCATAGAAGAGGTTACAGAAGTTTATCCCATCCCTGCAGTCTCTAGGATGCTTTCCATTTCCCCACCCTCTCCTACGTCTCCAAGCTCACCTCCTGAGGTTTCCCCATCTACAAGCCCTTCAGTAACAAAGGAAACCTTTCCTGGCCCCATCCAACCACAAGCAATAACAGGTGTTCTGCGGAGTGAGGCCACCGCCGCCACCGCCACCACCGCAAGTTGCACTAGTTCAATTTCCACAGCAGAAGATTCAACCAGACATTCAAACACTTCTGCCTCCTGAAACTGTATCTTTTTTCCATCAACAGGTTTGTGTAATATTAGTCCTTTTTTTTTTTCACTTTTTTGGGGAGAGGGTGAGGAGAAAGTGGAGGTGAGGGTTGGGAAGCCTTTTTTTTCCAGGCTATATTTATTATTCTTTCCGTATGTAACTATGTTAGCATTTTGGTTTTGTTGTCAAATAATGACAAAAAAAAAAAAAAGTTTGTTTTCTTTTTAAAGCTTAATTACAGCTCCCTGGCTGTCCAAGATTTCTTTGTTAATATGAACCGAAAGTTCAGAATATTACTGATGTATGCATGAATGTAGACTTCCACACTAATTTTCAAACGGCTAAAACTATGGCATCTTGTGCTAACTGATAAATAATGACCAAATACATGGAAGTTATATGGACAAGGCAAATTAGGCCCCATGATGGGTTGGTTATTTCTTTATCTTCTCGCTATCGATTCAACAATTAGCAGTGGTCATATGCTATTGGAGTAATTTGCATTTGCTAACTAAACAATTTTGTGATCAATTATTGACTCCATAAGCTAGTAGAGCATATGCTGCTAACCAAATCCCAAGGATATGGCTTCCTATCTGTCGAGGTTTTGCAGGAGGTCTGCAAACTTCATGCAAAATGAAAGCTATATTCACATTTTGAGTTTTTGTTTCATCTGAATAAATTTCGTTTCATTTAATGGTCCTCTATACATTTTTTTAAAATTTGCCCATGACACGAATTTGCATTCATCCCATACAGTTTTACTTTGATACTATAAGCTTTTGTTTCCGCCAGTATGTATATCTAATCTAACAAAGGAAGAAAGCCCATGAAAGAATCCATTTTAATTAGAGACCACTGTGTGCAAGGCTCATCTGTAGGGCATCCACAAACTGGGCACAAAGCAAGACCAAGACCAAGGACCGTGTAAGCTTAGAAATAGGTGCCCTTCCATTCTTATCTGGAAAACCAACTTCCTTTCCCTCGATTCATTTGTTGGCCTCTCACAACCTGGAGAAAATAACCAGAACAAATCGGCTGGTTCACCTATTTTGGTTCAAGTTTCCGATTGATAGCCGCCCATCACTATTGTCGTCCCCAATCCTTCCACTTGTTTATAATGCCCCCCCGTGTTGCATTCCCGGTTAGTATCCCATTTCTCTTCCCATCATTCCTGACCCTTTTACATTTCTCAGAATGTTCCCCCATCTGTTTTGTAGCTTAGTGAAATTGGGGAGCAGTGCTGCAGTTCTAGTTTGTTTTAGGCTAACATATTAAAGATGGCTCACCAGTTCAATTGCTGCCAAACCCGCCCCAGGTTTATTCGTGATCCACCAACCTCAAATTTGAACATGCAACTTCTATTGCAATACTATAATTTACTTTCGAGCGTCCTACATACTACACACACACACACACACACTATACCTCATTTTTTGTGTAGGGGGAGGAAACAACATTTTCCCTACAAAACATCCAAATCCTTTTTGAAACTCCGAGAAAAAAAAAAAAAAACATTAATGCATTAGAAGAAAACAAAAATATTAATTCAAAAAAATTTCATTTACGGCATATAAGCAGTTATATATATCATTAGACCTTAAAAGTAACTCTGTTTGTACCTTAAGGGACCATTACATACATTTAACCATTTCAATACAACATATGAACAGATGGCAATTGCAGTTCCATACAGCCAACAGTTTGATTTCGTGCAGGAAGAACAAAGGCTGAGCAGGCAAGTTACAGTCAGATTTGCCCATGTGGATAAGAAGATCAGCAGACCGGCTGCTTTAAAGAAGGATCTAGGCTACAACTCCCACACCTACAGCACTGATTTTAGAACAACTGAAAAAAAAGACTAGTTGATCCATCACCAAATGATTTGAGATCTGCAGGTTTCACCAAGGCCCTGCACAATGGGCATGTTCTTTCCCTCTCAAACCTGGAAATACACGTCTGTCAGTTATCTGAGGCAGAAATATGACAATACAAGCATATAAGAGAAGACATATATCAAAGACAACTATGTGTGGGTGCGCGCGCGTGCGCACTGTGCAGAGGTGTGTGTGTGTGTGTGTGCGCGCGCGCTGCATCACAGATGAACACTTCTTTTCTATTTCCCTCGCACCACAGAAATGGAATGGATAACTTAATATTTCAGGACATCACACTAACCCCCTGAAGTTTGGTTGTACACATTCATGAGATGGTAGAGATAGAATAAGAGAAAATCAGTTAAGGTGATATGGACTCAAAGAC
Source organism: Nyssa sinensis (assembly GCA_008638375.1). Classification (NCBI taxonomy): domain Eukaryota; kingdom Viridiplantae; phylum Streptophyta; class Magnoliopsida; order Cornales; family Nyssaceae; genus Nyssa; species Nyssa sinensis. The sequence continues at coordinate 41,240,329 of CM018051.1, read as the reverse complement.
CAATAAATGCACCAGTAAAGACAAGGGACATGGTTCATGTTGTATGTCATGCTAGGAGGTAGAGGTGACCAAAATCAACTTTGTTAGAAATAGTAAAAAAATTTATGATAATGTGATCCAAAGAAATTGTCTTAAATAGAGTAGAATGCCAAGACAAAATTCATGTATCCAGCTCCAAATAATTAAGATAAGACTTTGTCGAGTTGAATTGAGTTTCTGATGTATTATGGAACCACATAATCAATTGTACGTGTGTTCATCATGAAGCCCATTGACAGTGCTAAACGAAGTATATAATGTCGTGATAGTGTAGTTGCCACAAGGCTACAATACCATTGTATTATCTGTTCAATGAGATATAATTAAGAGGACCATCACTAGCCTCCTAATCAGCATGAAAATAAAGGGAACCCAATGTATCAGGATTGTGGCAGTCACAAGTAGCATCAATGTGTACAGAACCACAGCAGCACAAAATTAGCACATTCTAGAAGCAACAGCAGTTTCTGCTTCCGAAGTTATCATCATTAAAAAGTTCATGCAATAGAAATATGACAGTTGGAGGCTTGAGCAACTTCGATCAAGAACTGATTCAGTGAATCTGAATGGAAAGAATTATATCACTTCAAATTACCATCTCTGTACAATTTTATGTGTGAACAATGAAGAACATAAATACTTTCTTCATCACAGACAGGCACAGGAAGGCAGATGTATGAGATAGCTAAAATGTACTCAAGTGTCTGAACAAATTTCAAAGACAAATGCACACAGATATTGAGTCAAAAATGGTTTGAGAAACATCCTGCATCTAGATCCACTGTCACTTGCAAGCTTCTTAATTCACCAATCCAAAATCAAAACGTTGGATCTTCTCCCTCTCATTAATCGAAAAGGATCATCACCCTATCGTTGATATTGATGAAAAATAACATCATATCTCAAATGGGAAATTTACCTGCTATAATATGCTCCTACATCAAGTCATTTTCCCTTCAGGAAGGATCAATCACTGCGCTTGTTTGCACAATCTTATAATATGATTTTACTTCCTAAACATATTTTATCAAGCTATGATTCAAACACACTCTATTACTTATAATTTCTTAAACACAAACAACCTCTTGGGAATGGCACCTGTATCACAAGACACACAACTCCTATTAACTATCAACTCCATCAGGCACAACAAAGGCAAACTACCATGCCAAGGAAAAACCTCTACATTTCGGTTTTTGATAGGTATAATATAATTTACTTTAAAAAGTGCCAAAGGGCTGCAACCCAAGCGCCCATGGAGTAGTAGGCCGAGAGGCGGGAAAAAAAGGTACACTGTACATGACCCTCAGAAGCTATACACTACCTAAAAGCATCTTGAAGGCCACTCTAAGCCATCTAAAGAGGCCGCCATAACATAGGCAGGTCACAACAATCCGTAGACAAGGATTTATGCCCCTAACCCAAATGCACATGTATAAAGCTATAAAAAAATAAATGTCAACCATATCTGACTGATGCCCCAAATGAAACTTTGAAATGATTAAACTTGGCTTTGTTTAATGATTGGGAAGCTTCAATTGTCAAGCAAAGGGTTTGTATCTTTGGTTGTGTGCTTTATTAAGTATCATCACTCTTCCTCTTAAGGGATTCCTCACCCTACAGTTTCCATGTAATGCCATTTAAACTTATTTATGAAACCCTAAATAAAAAATTAATGTCAGGCTTCCAAACGGACCAAACCCCGAAGCACTTAAAGCAGAGAGGCTCTTCCTCAGAATGAATGAAGGTGTGAGTTGTTTTTGTGTGTAAAGCTCACAAGGTGTTGGGTAACTAGTCTAGAAATATACTAAGAAGGTTGTATATCTACTTGGTTTGTTGCTCACTCAGGTCTACAAGTTACCATAAACAGCATGGAAGTAATAAATGCAATTCACACAAAATTCAAAAAAAAGCAATTGTGATCTGAAATATATAAATGCAGAGTCGAACAAAATACATTGAAACAAAAGCAGAAAACTAACCATTCTGATACACAGTCTTCACAAAATATGTGTTTACAACGTAATAAGATTGGAGCATGCATTTTTTCTTGGCAAATAGCACACAGATCCCCTGCTGCATTGACCTACATTAAATCACTTTCAAATTAGAATGCATAAAAAACTTGTGAGTCAAGCCTCCCCAAAAAAATAAATAAATAACAACTTTCTCATCAAAGTAATTATTTGTTAAGCACCAAGTCAAAATTCTATAAACATCAAAACAAATATAAATCAACAAAGAATCAAATATTCATCGCACATGACCAAGAACTGTGAGATTGTGGTTGTTGTATACTTGTCACCACTTTCCCTTGCAGAAAGATCATAATCATTTAGCAGCCAAACTAATTACTTCATTCTCAATGAATTGAATTATCAGAAATAACCTTCAACCAGAAAATGAAATTGAAATGTGTGTACAAAGAAAATGACATTGTGAGATGCACACACACACACACACATGACTGATCACACTGAATGGAACAGAATGTAGTACAAGCAGTTCATAGGAGAGAAACTAAAATGAGGACGATGTGATAGCTGAGATAGGACTTAGGAGACTAGAATCCATGGTACAAATCAATAACATGACCAGCGAAAATTTATTAAAATAATTTGGTCATGTGCAATGAAAATGATCCAACAGGAATGACATGGTGAAACTTAAAGGCTCACCATGAACAATAAATAAGCCAGAAGGATGAGGAAAGACCTGATCAATTGTGAGACATGGAAAGAAATTACAATTAGACAAGTGAAATGGCAGAAAAAGATTCATTTAGGCAACCCAAAAGAGTTTTAATAAGGCATTATTAGAAAGTATTCAGCTACATTGAGTGGTGTTTGCTGAAAGTTGCATGCCTTTATAACATTAAAGAAAACAAGAAAATTTTGGTAAGTTTATCCGATCAATTCCCAATGGAACTCTATATATATATATATATATATATATATATATATATATATTGTTACTTAACGAGTCCCTAAACCAAAAATCTGACCATGGCATTAGAATTTGATCCACGGATTTTTGGCAGACATATATCAAGTTACTTTCTTCTAGTTTATTTTGCAGGGATGAAGTGTATCACAGATTAATGTTGCAAAGAATTGTTTTTCCACAACTACAATTGCGCAAGAACTACAAAGTCCAACCCAAACCAAAGAAAGCTTTTAGTTTCTGGTCCTATCTTGCCTCATCTGAATTCTAAAGCAGATGTGCCTTGGCAGAATAATCAATCACCACAGGTTTTGCAACTAATTTTTGCCATAATTTTACTTCAGCAAGAAAGCTTTGATTAAATATACGGAGGACAAACCATAACGGTAATTGTAAACCTGGGTGCTTAGTTCTAATCAAGGTTTTATATCATGGTCGCAATCACCATTGTGGTAGCATAGCAATCGCCGGCCGTTTGTCAGTCATTTTCTATATTTTTCATTTTGATTCTTGAATTTATATAACCACAAAGCAACAAAAAGAACGGTAAACATGGGTACTTAGTTCTAATCAAAGTTCTATATCATGATAGCAATCACCCATGTTTTTCAGTCATTTTTTGTATTTTTCCTTTTGATTCTTGGTTTTATATAACCACAAAGCAACAAAAAGATTAAATAATAGATTTATACTATAAATAAGTAATTTGTCATAACTATTTAAAGATCTCATCAACAAGACCGGATCTCTAACCTTGAAATAAGTAGATTTAGGTACAAATTAAGAATCTAATCCCAATCGAGCAAACAACTTGAGTTGTGTGGTTATAGAAAATTTGGGGGGAAAAAAATTCCAAAACAAGGGGTTAAAATTGTGTCAAAAGTGGACTATTTAAATTCATGTTCTATTGACAGGCTGTAACTGTAACTGCCACAACAAGATGAAGTTGTTTCCCACCACTCTCTGTGCCAGCAAATGATTAGGACCCTCCAATTAGGGCTGCAAATGAGCCAAGCCAACCCGAATTCTAGGCTATATGGGCTCGGCTCTACAAAGTTCATATGGTGCTAGGAGTGTCAATTCGTGTTATCGTGTCGTGTTCAGGTCGTGTCAAGGCATACATATTCGAAAATATGTGTGAACTCTAATCCGATACTATTAACTAATCGTGTCAAGTTTCAAAACCCAAACCCAACCCATTTATTAAACAGGTTACACGTGTCGACACACTTAACCTGTTTATTTTAATTTTTTTTATTTTTTAAATAAAAAAATTTACCTATCTTTTAATATGTATAGTTCAAGTTTAGTAACTTTGGATATGAGCTAAATCAAAGTAGAAACCTCTTTTATAAATAAAAAATCTCAAAACATTGATAAATATTTGATGTGAGACAAATTACCTTAACTCATAATACATTTTATAATTAAACGTGTTAAGTTGTGTTAAACGGGTTGACATTAGTAAAACCCAAACACGACCTGTTTATTAATCGTGTTATACATGTCAACCCGTTTATGACTCCAACCCGTTTATGCTAAACCCAAACTCGTTAACTTCGTGTCGTATTTGAGTCGTGTTATCGTGTCGTGTTAAAAATTGACACCTCTATATGGTGCTCAAGCTTGGCTTGTACTTGTGACAACTAACAAGCGTGGCCAGTGTTGCTCAATTCAGGCTTGCCAATGTTCTAGCAAGCTCAAGCAATCAGCTCATTTGAGTTCATCTCACATCTCACAGCTATGGAGTCGATGGTGGTGGCGAAAAAATGGAGTAGAAAACAATTATCTCATGTCAAACCCTCAAAAAAAAACAAATCTACATATCTTAAGAGTAAAAATTATAAAGAAACTCCATAAGATAATATGTAAAGATTGAGCCAAAGATCTATGGTAAATGAATCTGTCATAAGCATCTTCTACAAAAGTTTAAACATCGGGTGAGAGAGAGCGAGCGAGAGAGAGAGAGAGAGAGAGAGAGAGAGAAGATTAAAGAAGACAAAGAAGAGGTGAAAGCATAGCAGGTTTAGCAGAAATAATTCAGAACTGAATGTTATAGAGGTCTACCGGAGAAGACAATGGCCCCTATATTCTTTCCATGTGTCTGTCTCTCTCATAATGGTTTCGACCTCACAAAATGATCCAAACTATTCTCATATCACAATAGCAATGTTACCATCTCCAACCCCAAGAGTAATATGATATGGGGTAAATTACACTGACTATCTCCTGAGGTTTTTGACAATTACACTGACCTTCCCTGAGATTTCTGAAATTACACTGACCTCCCCTGTTTTACTTGACAATATACAAATACTCTCCTTTAATCAGCTTTTTTTTCTTCAAAATGACAAAACTACCCCTTTCATGTTTTTTTTCTTCAATTTTTAAAATTTTAACCAATTTTTTTTCATTTTTCAAATAAATATTGATAAAATAAAATAAAGTTATTTACCTTAAATTTATTTTTAAATAAAATAATAAAAAAATCTTTAAAAGAAAAAATTGGTCAAAATTGAAAAAACGCAAAAATAATTAAATAAAAGTGAGAGTTTTGTCATTTTAAAGAAAAATTTGACCGAAGAGAATTATCTGTGTATTGTTGGGTAAAGTAAGGGAGGTCGGTATAATTTTAGAAATCTCAAGAAAAGGTCAGTGTAATTTACCCTATGATATTCTATACCTTTATGTTTTAAGATTGCAGGTGGATGCCAGTGATACAATCAGTTCCAAAGCATATACAAATACATATTGGCATGAACATGGGAAATGATTGGTTTTTTTTATTTTTAACCAAGCTGAGCCTAACCGAGCCAAGCTCAATCTTGCTCAAGCTCGGCTCGTTTAGTACTAAATGAACAAACATAAACAATCTTTTATACAAGTTGGGTCGAGCTGAGCGTGAGTTGTTCATGAATGGCTTGCTTCATTTGCAGACCTACCTCTGATACTGTTCAGTAATGACATAATGTGAAAGCCACAACCAATTTTTAGATTAATGGTTCTAATATCAAAAGAAACCAATCCAACAGCCCAAAGAAAGCAAAGGCATCAACCACATTACATGGAAAATTAGCTATTGAATTGCCACAAACCATTGTTTTAAATATCGCCATATATCAGTATCGGAAATTGAAATGAAAAAAATACTGGAATGTTGCCTGAAAATTTGATGGCCAATATAACTGAGATAATGACATATCAATCAAAAATCCTGGACATATCAGATGAGATATCATTGTCCTTGCAAGGAAAAAGAAGTTATTTTTTGTTATATTTCATGAGAATAACAATGATATTCCATTATCTCATCCGGTCAGCCTCTTTTGACCTCTTTTTCAAACAATTTTTCACATTTTCAATTAAAATTTGATTAAAAACCGTATTTAACTTATGCAATACAACAAAACTTGTTAATAATTATGGTCAAAACAGATGAATACTTCTTTCAAAAATATGAGAAAAAGGAAAAGTTCAGAAATTTAATAACCCAATATATAGGAAAATAATGGAGGATATATTGGAAAATCTCGATTGAATAAAAAATCGAAATTAACATCATTGCAAAAAATAACAGCCAAAATCCAAAAGATCGTTGATATCTTTATTTTGGCAGCTCCATGATGACCTATCTTTTCGGTATTTGAAACTTTACCACAAACCAATTGGTGGGAGAGGCAGAGCAACCCAACTTCTCTTATTCTTCTTAGAGAACATTCTAAACCTTTCCTTGAATCTCTCCTCTGGATTTGATTTGAGGTAGAAATTTAGCCAGTGATATCCTTGGAGTACCTCATATACAACAAATATGTTCAAAACACATCTAAGAAATATTATTGTATTGCATCTAGAGTATTCATCTGCAACATCTCAAGGGCATAACATACATCTTATGGAAGTTTCTTGGAAGGGTGCATAAAAGAAATGGCACTAAACTTAGATTCATCCGTGAGTTCTTTTCCGCGAGTTCTTTGGGGAGAAAGTAAAGAAATGATAGTTGTACTTCCATAACTTTGTTCTCATGTCCAGACTCTTCAGTCTTTTGAGGGGATGGCGTTTGTCCTCCAGCCATGGTCTCCGTCAGGGTGTTGTTCAGAGACGGGGGAGCGGGGATTGGTATGGGTAAGACTGATGGGGATTCCAGCTTCTTTTGTGGAGTCCAGGAGTTTTCAGGGCTGTTGGGAATCAATGCGGTGGTTTCGCGACGGTGGACAAGGATACGGCGGAGCAGCGACATCTTCAGTCTGCTAGAATCTTGATTAACGCGCAGCCAGAGAATATTCCGGCAATGGTAAGAATCAGATATGGCAGCTGGAGGTTTTCTATCCCGGTGTGGTCTGAGGCGGGACAGTCGTATATGGAGGTGGATATACGGCGGAGCAGCAACATCTTCAGTGGGCTAGAATCTTGATTAACACACGACCGGAGAATATTCCGGCAATGGTAAGAATCAGATATGGCAGCTGGAGGTTTTCTATCCAGGTGTGGTCTGAGGCGGGACCATCGTGTATGGAGGTGGATCCTGGTCGGCCAGAAGATCCAGTGTTGCCGGAGGGAGGAAGATGCGTGGTGAGGAACTTTCACGCGCCGAAGGGGCGTGAGTTAGTGCCTTTCTCTGGGAACAAGAATCAGAGTCAGAAAGACAGCTGGACGGCACCGAGCTTCACACATTGGGAAAGTTCAAATTTGAAACCCTATGGGTCTGAATGGGCAACACGTGGCAGGGAGAGGGCCCCAGTTTACCAAAAGCATGATAGGGGAGGCAGTGTTGATGGGAGGCTAATCAGGAGTAATGAGTTGGGCCATAAAGGGGCCCATGTAGGAGGAAGGAAACGTGGGCCCAATTTTGGGGCTTGGAATGTGCAAAGGGGGCAGCAACAGTGGCCTGTAAGGAATGGGCCTTTTGTAAGGGGGGAAGGTAACGGGGTGAGGGACCAAGCCCAACAACTGAATACAGGGCAAGGGGCCTTTCAAGGGCAAATGGAGCCCAGTTCGGTGCACAGGAAATTAGCGGAGGAGGTAAGGGAAGATAAAGGGGGAGTTGGGTTAGGACAGGGAAGAAGGGAGGAGGAAAAGAGATTGTTTCCAGTGCAGAGGTTGTAGAAGTTAATAGGGCTGAAGGATCGGCCACTCTGAATGATGAGCAACAGAACTTACAGGAAGCCGTAGCGAGCGGTGATGAACAACAAAAGGAGAGACACGAGTTTGATGATAGCAGCATTCCAGACGAAAGAGAGTTTTTACAATTTCTGGAGAGCAGCATCTGCAAAAAGATCTATCAGGAAGTTGATTATATGGGGGTCGGGCAATCCTTTACGGCAGATGAAGTGGGAAGTGTGTGCAGTGAAAGGGGCCTTGACGTCAGGATTAGTGAAGTTTCAGAGGGTCAGGGCAGGGAACTGGCATTGAGAGAGCAGAGGTTGGTTGTAAATACTACTGATTGCAAGCCATTGGCCGTGGTTTGGCCAGAAAGGTGTTCGGATGGTGCGCAACAGATACAGGAGGCCTATTCTGAAGAATTTTTGCAGGATTAGTGTAGTTTCAGAGGGTCAGGGCATGGAACTGGCATTGAGAGAGCAGAGATTGGTTGTAAATACTACTGATTGCAACCCATTGGCTGTGGTTTGGCCGGAAAGGTCTTCGGATGGTGCGCAACAGATAGAGGAGGCGTATTCTGAAGAAGAGAGTCATGAAAGAACTGGCTTGTTCTGTAAATTATGAAAGGAAGAGGCAGGTGGAGGAAGGAGGGGGAAGTCGAGGGTTGAATCTAAGTATTGTTGCATTATGAGTCTAAAAATTCTTTCCTAGAATGTGCGTGGGTTGAATGATCCTGACAAAAGGACTTTAATTAAAGGCTTGCTGAAAGTCTGGAATCCTGAGGTAATTTGTTTTCAAGAAACCAAGTTGGAAGCCATGAGCAGGGAGGTGGTTAGATCCATTTGGGGTCCCAGATGGGTTAAGTGGGTGGGTCTAGATGCTAGGGGCACATCAGGAGGTATTCTTATCGCTTGGGATGCTAGAAAGATTACTTGCATTGATCAGAGGTTAGGAGTTTTTACTGTCTCTTGCAAGTTTAGCATCCTTTCAAACGGTTTTCAGTGGGGCTTCTTAGGCATTTATGGTCCAGTTGTGGATAGGGAAAGGAGGGGTTTTTGGGATGAGTTGCATCTCATTCCAGCGATCTGGCAGGTTCCATGGTGCTACGGGGGAGATTTCAATGTGGTTAGATCTCCTTCTGAGAGGATGGGGGAAGCCAGGATCACCACTGCTATGTGAGACTTCAACGAGTTTATTAACAATGAAGGCTTGGTGGATCTGCATATGGAATGAGGGAAGTATAAATGGTCCAGAGGTGGTCTCAATCCAGCAATGTCCAGGTTGGATAGATTTCTGATTTCTAATCAGTGGGAGGAGGAATTCCCAGGTATGTCCCAAAAATGTCTTCCTCGGCCTTGCTCTGATCATCACCCCATTATGTTGTTCTGTGGGGTATTTAGTGCTGGAAAGTCATTTCCGGTTTGAGGTTGAAGGTTTGGAGGACATGATTGAGGGTTGGTGGCAAGTCCTATTCAGTTCATGGGTCTCCTAGTTTTTGTCTAGCTAGGAAACTGAAATTGCTCAAGCAGGATTTAAAGAAATGGAATGTTGAAGTTTTTGGAAATATTCAAGTAAAGAAGCTTGATCTTTTACAAAAGATTATGGCCTTTGATAGGGAAGAGCAGGCAAGTCCTCTGTCAGATCATTACATGCAGGTTAGAGATGGCCTTAAAGGCAAGTTAGGCTTGGTTCTGAAGGCAGAAGAGATCTCCTGGAGATAGAAATCGAGGGCTATATAGCTGAAGGAAGGGGACTGTAACACAAAATTTTTCCATAGAATGGCTTCAGCACATCATAGGAGAAATAGGATTTCTTCTATTACCATTGAGGGGCAGGTCTTGGCTGAGGAGGAGCCTGTGAGAAATGGCATTGTGGATTTCTATAGGGCTCTGTACTCGGAGCCTCGTGAATGGAGGCCAGGGGTGGACAATTTGATTACTGAAAGGTTAAATGGAGAGGAAGCTAATGCTTTGCAAATTTCCTTTTTCGGAAGAGGAAGTGTTGAGAGCTCTAGAATATTGTGATGGGGATAAAGCTTCAGGTCCAAATGGCTTTTCTATGGCCTTTTTCAAAAAGTGTTGGGGCATAGTCAAAGGGGATGTGATGGCAATTTTTCAATGCTTTCACAGAGATGGTTGTTTTGAACCGAGTCTTAATGCTTCATTTATCGCCCTTATCCCCAAAAGAGAGGGGGCGGATAACATAAAGGACTATCGTCCCATTAGCCTTGTGGGAGGAATTTACAAGTTGTTGGAAAAAGTTATTTCTTTGAGATTGAAGAAGGTTTTGGGTAGAATTATCTCTCCTAGTCAGAATGCTTCTGTGGAGGGTAGAGATCTTGGACGCGGCTCTTATTGCTAATGAATGTATTGACTCGAAAAGAAAACAAAGGCGAAAGGGGTTGGTTTGCAAGTTGGATATTGAGAATGTTTGTGATCATGTTAATTGGAATTTTGTGTTAGTTATGTTGGCCAAGATGGGTTTCGGTCAGAAGTGGCAGAAATGGGTGGAGATGTGTATCACTTCAGTCCTTCTCAGTCTTGGTCAAGGAGTCTCCTGTAGGTTTTTTCGTTCCTCTCGAGAGCTGAGACAAGGGGACCCTCTCCCCTGTTGTTTGTTATTTTCATGGAAGCATTAAGTCATTTTATGAGTAGAGCGGAAGGCATGGTAATGTTGAAGGGGTTGTCAGTGCAAAGCGAGAGGGATGGAAGGGTTGATATTTCTCACTTGTTATTTGTCGATGATACAATTATCTTTTATGAGTCGTCTGTTAGACAATTGCATTTTATCCGATGTATTTTGGTATGCTTTGAAGTTGTGTCAGGTCTTCAAATTAACTTAGCAAAGAGCAGTATTGTTCCAAGTGGGAAGTGGAAGGCGTGCAGGTGTTAGCTAGTACCTTGGGATGTAAGGTGGAGTTCTTCCCTCTGACTTACCTGGGTCTTCCCCTGAGAACCACAACAAGATATTCGGCAAGTCTGGGATCCTATGATAGGTAGGTTTCAATGTCGCTTGGCAAGTTGGAAGGGCCAGCTTCTTTCGAAGGGAGGGAGACACCCTAATGAAGAGCTGTTTAGGGGAACCTCCCCACATATTTCATGTCTTTATTTCCTATTCCAGTTTCAATTAGTAGGAAGCGGGAAAAAATTCAGAGGAATTTGTTGTGGGGTCAAGAGGGTGAGGGTGAGGGTGAGGGGAGGAGAGTTCACTTGGTGAGATGGGACAAAGTCAAAAGGCCTATGTCTTTAGAGGGGTTGGGAGTTAAAGATTTGAGGGTGTTTAACAAATCTCTTCAGGGTAAGTGGCTGTAGAGGTTTGGTGTGGGTGAGGGGGGCTTTGTGGAGAGAGGTGATTGTTTCTAAATATGGGTGTATGGAGGGTGGGTGGTGTTCTCACACGTGGAGGGGCCTAGGGGTTAGGGGTTGTGGGGTGCTATTAGAGGAGACCAGGTGGATTTCAATGCTAGGACTAGATTTGATGTGGGTGATGGGCTGAGAGTCAAGTTTTGGGAGGATGTGTGGTGTGGGGAATTACCTTTAAAGGAAACTTTTCCTATTTTGTATGGGTTGGCGTGTGTCAAAGGCGCGGTGGTTGGGGAGTGGTACGAGGGGGCAGGGGAGGTAAGGGCTTCGAGTCCTAGATTTAGGAGAAACCTTTTTTTATTGGAAGATGGAGGAGGTGGCTGCTTTCCTAAGCCACATGCAGAATTTCAGAGTTGTGCCAGTAAGGGAGGATAAGCTGGTGTGGACGATGAATAAAAAGGTTTTTTCAGTGAAATCCTATTACATAAGCTTGTCTAGGTTTGAGGTCGTGGATTTCCCTTGGCACTATCATTTGGCAATCCAAAGCGCCTCCTAGAGCTTCCTTTTTTGTTTGGGAGGCCTCTTGGAAAACTATTTTGACTGCGAAAAATATGAAGAGAGGTTTTCAGATGGCAAGCAGGTGCTATTTTTGCAAGAAAGAGGAAGAGAGTATCGATCGTATACTCATGCATTGTCATGTGATCCGGGATTGTTGGGATATGATTATTGTTATGTTCGGGTTGTCTTGGGTTATGCCAAGGACTATGAGGGATCTTTTGTTGGCATGGACGGGATGTAAGTTAGGTAGAAAAGCAAAGAATACTTGGAGGGTAGCTCCTATTTGTCTTATTTAGGAGCATTTGGAATGAAAGAAATAGGCGTCTTTTTGAAGATATGGAGCAATCACTTGTGTCTTTCAAAGATCACTTTTTATGTTTATTATTTTTTTGGGCCAATGAGGCTTATCCTGTAAATGTCATTTTTATAGTCGATTTGTTGGCGTCTTTAAGACCTATGTAAAGCTAGATTAGTGTGTAATAGGTTTTGCCCCCCTTGGGCACCTTTTATATTATTACTCTCTTACTAATCAACAAAAAAAAGAAAAGAAGAGAAATGGCACTACCTGCTCTGACGTTGCATAAGCCCCATAATGGATCTCTTTAAGAGACAACGCCTTTACAGCAGCAAAGAAGGATTGCACCTAAATACAGGCAACCCCAACGGATATTAGTGAAGAAAAAGAATACAGAATGTATATGTATGAGGTAACAAATTTCCGAAGGACAAAAAATGTTTGGAATGAGGAACGTATATTCAGAGAAAATCTTACCTTCTCAACAACAGATGTCAGCTTGAAAGTTAAATACAATCCAGTAATTAATGACGAAAAGAGGCTCCCATATTCTTTGTTCAAGAAGAAACGGTACCAGACTGGTGCTGGCAGCAAGGCACGGTACAGCAGTAGCAGATACTCAACCAAAGTTAGCATTTGACCCTGTAAAACAATAATTCTACATTCAGAGTGTAATGGCATTCCAAAGAATATTTATCACCTAAATGAATCATCTGAATATACAATCCACATTACCTCACCTGCTTACGATAATTTCGCCCTTTGCTGTTTTTGTAATACATCAGTAGAATACACTTGAAAACCATTGCTGCTTGACGGACCAAAGTATCTGCAACAAAATTGACTCTTAAGAAATTCTCCTAAAGCACTGAAAGATGACTAACAAACCCATAGAGAAGAGTAACTCCATCCAGATAAAAACCTTGAAAATATGAATAAGGAACAAATATCAATTCTGTTTCATTAAGAAATGTGCATTAAAAATTGAGGAAAACAATGGACAACCACATTTGATATGAATCAGATGCTGCACATAAAATATGGAAGCAAAAAGAAGAAAGGCGAACTTAAATCATGCTCAACTTAGATTCTATGTAATGTAAATATACATAGACATATATTTACATTATATTCCTAAATGCGTCAACATGTATACATACATCTATACACACACACACACTCCTGAATATTTATTTTACCAAAACTATGTACAAAGCCTACTAATATCGGGAGAAGTGGAAAACACAAAAGATGAAAGTTTCCAAAGGGTTAAGAACACGACCTACCCTAGGAGAAATTAACATATTTTACACCTCTAGGTGTTACAATGAAGTAAATAAGCATTATACCGGTCACTAAGGCTCTAACACGTTCCCATGGCTTACCAACAACCCCCCCACACACCGAACAAACAAAAAAAATTATGATTGCCCAAGAATGATACAAATGGATGCAGGTGTTATGCCAGCTGATATACTCTTTACTTATCAAACAAAATGTGTTAAGCAAAACCTAAAAATGGAAACAAACCAACAAAAATCCAAGTATTATGAGACCAAATAGTGGAACTGCAAAAATTTCTCCATTACACCATAATATATATTGCATCAATTGAGAACAGTAGCCATAATAAGAATCAGCGACGAGAACTAACCATTCACCATGATGACGAATATGGCATGCCAAAAAGGTGGTATAGCTTTTGGAGGAAGCATGACCAATGGATACAAAAGATCATCGTTCCGAAACCACCAGTAAATACCAACCACATGAAGCATGAACACAAGTGAGATACCAATAAGGAGAGGTATCTTCCTCTCTCCCTGCAGATAGCAACACTTTCTATGCTTAATAATCAGATCCATGTTAAACTAAAAGATGACAATAACTGTTCTGACTCGCAGCTTAGCAAATCAATAAGTTCAGAATATGAAAGGATATGTTACACCACCTTCAGAGCTGTCTGCTTCCTTAGAATATCGTTCGACTTGAACATGACAGCAGCAATCCAAATTGTTACAAAAAAGCCTGCAATCCTTGCAACAAGTCAACAGTCAAATAACTTAAAGAAAACTAACTACAAAAAATAAATATTCAACCAAAATGGAAAATTTAATGGCCACTAGCACTATATATACAATGCTCAAAATCAAAATTCTGATGAGCAGAACTTCAGGTCAGCGTCCTAATTGCCTATAGAGATACATTACTATACAGAGTAACAGAAACTACAGCACCCTACTAGACATATGTCAGGAGTTATTTTTTTTAAGACACATGATGTTTTAAAAAATAATTGGCATGCCAAGATGTTTTAAAAGTATTTGAACTCCGGCAAGCTTCTTTAGCTCTTCCAAGGGCTTGCGACAGGGAGATACATTGTCTCCGTTCCTTTTTGTGATTGTAATGGAAGCGCTGAACAGGATGGTGGACAAGCTGTGGCTGGTGGATTGTTAAGGGGCTTTGTGGTAGAACTGTAGGAAACAACGGCTGTTACGTATCATATTGATTTTTTTACCCTCTGATACCATTAAAGGTCGATATATCGTTGTGACCAAAATTCACAGTTGTATCAGCCGTTACACCTGTTACGGGCCATTATAGGACCATTACGGCCATTATAGGCCTGTTACATTTTTTTTTCAAATTTTTAATTTTAATTTTTTTTTTGCAAAATTCTTATGATTTTTATTTTTATAAAATTTACAAACAAAAGATATACTTAACAAAATAATCCAAAATTTTGAAAAAGGTTACCAAAATATTCAAGCCAATACCACATCAAAAAGGTCTTTTGGCCTTAAAAAAAAAAAATTATTCCATAACTAATTACACTAGATTAACTTTCATGCTTATAATCATTTTATGTTATTATTTATATTACTTGTTGTAATGTTATTCAAATTTAAAAATAGTTTGTATTAGTTTTAACTTTAAAATTTTTTAAAAATAATAAAATATTTTCTTAGGTATTATTTAAAAAATATATTTTCTAAAGTGTTAAAAATTTGAAATATAACAATAAAAAATATTAAAATGTGATACATTATAATCAAGATAGGCATATCAGTAATTTTTAAGAAATTTGCTAGTGTTTGAAAAAATTCACAGTTACGGTTTCCGATTTCTGTTACAGATGACCTGATACTCCCGATATTGTTACACCGTGACCATGATTTAAATCCTTTTTTTTTTGAGGGGGGGGGGGGGGGGGAGCTATAGATTTCTCATCTTTTGTTTGCAGATGACACAATATTCTATCATGCGGAGGAAGCTCGGTTGAGGTATTAGATATGCATTTTGATTTGCTTTGAGGTTGTCTCGAGCTTAGGGGTGGATTTTCACAAGAGCAAGGTAGTCCCAATGGGGAGAGGTGGAGGGTATTGGAGAGATGGCAATTGGTGTGGGGCGTGAGCACTATGAGGTGGGATGTTTTCCTGCTGTTTATCTGGGTCTTCCTCTAGGAGCTCCAGTGAAATCTAAAAGGCATGGGAAGCGATGGTGGAGAGATTTTAGAAGAAATTGGCAGGGTAGGAAGTGATAGTACCTCTCGAAAGGGGGTAAAGTTAAAGTTACTCTCATCGGAAGCACAATGGAGAATCTTCCACGTACTACATGTCGTTGTTTCCGATGCCTATGTCAGTGAAGAAGAAACTATAGAAGATTGAGCAAGACTTTCTTTGGGGTGGCAAGGAAGAAGAATGAAAATTTCACTTGGTGGGTTGGGCGAAGGTGAAAATTCCTATAATTGAGGGAGGTTTGGAGCTTAAAGACTTTCATGTGTTTAATCAAACACTTTTAGGAAAATGGTTATGGAGGTTTGCTACAGAGAATCAAGCACTATGGAGAGAAGTGATTGATGTCAAATGTGGGTGTGAGGGGAGTTGGTTGTCCTGTGAAGCTAAGGAAGCGTATGGATGTGGAGCACGGAAAACTATCAACAAAGGGCAAGATGTATTTACTCGGCATATTCGATTTTAGGTGGGGGAAGGATTGAGAGTGAAATTTTGGAAGGACATATGGTTGGGGAAGGACAATTTGAAAGATAGATTTCCCAATCTTTTTCAGCATGCTTTAAACAAGGATGTGGTGGTGGCAAACTGTGTAAAGGAGGTAGGGGGGGAGGCATGGAGTCCTCAATTCGGGTGACATTTTTTTTTATTGGCAAATAAGGGAGGTTGAATCTTTTTTTGGAATTATTAGGCATGGTGGAGATGAGGGAGGGTAGGATGATGGGGTGAAGTGAAATGGTAGTAAGGGAGGAGAGTTCACGATTCGCTTAGAAAGTTGTTTGTACAAATTTTGGACGAAATGAAAAAGGAACAGGTGATGGTGATAAGGCGAAATGTTTTGAAGCAGATCAAAATGATGGGGTAGAAAAGGGCAACCATGGACGCATATGATGCAAAAGGAAATAAAAATTAAGAAAAGTTCAAACCAAAATTTTGAAAGAGGTGGCAAATTAGTCAATAGCCATGCTTTAGGTTATAATTTGATTAAATGTCCTTTCTTAACTCGGTTGAGAAAATCACTTGGGCCATGTTTGGCATACCGGATATATGTGTAATGGGCTTAGTAGGATACAATATCTCAATATATGATTTTCTATCATATCCAAGGGATATGAGATGATCCTATCCAGTGTTTGGTACATGATAAATGACATGACATTCTAATCTTGTGTTTGGAGGATGACGAGATCATGCCACTACCTTTTCAAGAAAATACACTTTATAGAGACAAATTTAAATCTAAAATTTTAATCCCCCCCCCCCCCAAAAAAAAAAAAAAAAAAAAAACTTTAGTTATGGTCATTTGGCCCCCTCGGGCACCTTTTTATGTATACATTCATACTTTTATGATCAAATAATCATAATTTGAGAGAGAGGGGTGAATACAAATTCCTATATTTTCATATAAAAGTTTTCAAATCACAATAATCCCCCTTTTTTCAACCCAAAGTCCTTGATCATAGGGAATTGGTTTTGAGCGAGCAAGAGAGAGGTGCATACAAATTTTCCTTTAAAGGGAAATCAATAGAGATCAGGATTAAGAATTAGAGGAGGAGGACGAGGAAAAGGAAGAAGAAAGATCAATGTTAACAACAACAACAATAACAAGAAAAGGAAGGAGGAGGAAGAGTACATCCTAGCAACCAGAGGTGGTCAACGACAATTGTGTAACATCTGCTCTCCTCCTCTCTCACCCTTTCTCTTTCTCTCTCTCTATGTCTTAGGCCTCTTGGCTTCCTTGCTAGAATGGGAAAAAAAAAAGGGAAAAAAAAAAAGATGAAAGGAAAAAAACACTACATGTACCCAAAAAAAAATACAATTTCGTACAAGGAAAAAGATAACATATAAAAAAAGTAACAAAAAAGTAAGGTGAGAAAACAATTTTGTACGAAAAAAGGATCATAAGCTACACCCATGGGCAGGGAAGAGCGATACCAACAGCCAATGAGCTCCATTCCATGTTTATCATTACTTTCTTCATAGAGAACCTCCTCATAATAAGTTTAATTGCATTTGCAAAACAATATATACCATCTATAACTATTTGAGCACACCAATCAAATTTGTATATCCATTAAGCATAGCCTTAATTTTTAATCCACTTAACTAGTTAATTCTTCATCAAATTCCAATGAAACTGGTAAGGAATAATTCAATTTCTTACATCCTATCTCTGTAATTTATCTAGAGCACAAACATGTAATGAAATATCCATCATGAACGCGTGCCATAAAAGTTTTTCCACTGGTAGGAAGATAAGCAAAGGCATATGCACTTGTTCCTTAGAAGTTACAAATAGCATATATTTGAATCTCAATAAGACCACAAAACCTAATTGGTATTCAAGTCGGGTGTCATCTCAAAGGTCAAAAGTTTAAACTCCAAAGTGTTAGTTCACAAAAATAAGTGTGATGATGTACTAAACTAGAAAGATCTCAACAAAGTCAAAACTGATAATTGTCATAGTACATGACAAATAAAAGAAATCCGACTACAAATTCATCTTGGAAGTACTAAGACATAATTTATAGCTAGAACCATGCTCACGTCACCCACTTTGAACAATGGCTACTGCAGCTAACAATTTAAAGACGGAACTAAAGGAAAATACCTTGCAAATGCTGCCGGATGAAAACCACCAACAGAAGCAAAGAGAAAGGAAGCACTTGCTCAAACCACTTAGCAGCCTGCTGTATGTCGTATCTCTGGTAAGAAGAATCCCTGTTATTAACCGCAGCCCCATCCACAGCCTCCCCATCAACACCTCCATTTAGTGATTGTGAAATACTCTCTCCTGCCCCACGATCACTCCTGGAATCCCCCTGAACATCTAATGCCGATGACATAGACGTGGTTGATGCCGTTCTAGTCATAGGCTGGACAAATACTTCATTATGTGAGGTCAGTTCCCTCACCTGCGCAACTGTTGAAGAAGGCAACACAGCGCCAACCCTATCGTGCTCTTGTTCGCTGGCACCGATTATCCTAATTGAAACCTCTCCATCATTCCCAGCAGTCGTCACAGGATCATTGTGAATATGGTCCCGAAAACCAACAGAAACGCCACTGTTTATCAGACTGTCAGATTCCGGGTGATTTGCCCTGGTTCGTAGAATGCCCGAGTATTCCAACAACGTAGACAGCGGTGAACGGAAAAAATTCGCAGCAGATAACTGCAATCCGTATCTTCTCGAATTACTAATTGCCGATGAACCTCTGAACACGTCCGAATTGCCACCGGACGCTTCCATTCGCGTTGATGTCCTAACCCTAACCCTAACTCTGACCAAATTTGTCAGTTCAGTAACATAAATAGAACAGATAATTATAACCGAAACATTTCCAATGTAACGCGTAAAATGAATGAAGTAACAATCGCTATAACATATTGATAATAAGAAAAGGATGCTGATGATGGATGATAACCATATAAAGGGATAGAGATCTTACCTTTGAGATCGAAACACCGTCGAAGAACTTTTGAATCAAAGGAGATGACGACAAGTTCAGCAAACCCTAACCCTAAATCGATCAACGAGATTAAAGATAAAAGTCAATGGGAATGAGAAGGACATGATTGGACCGTAACGAATTGCATATTGTAGGCGTCGTTGTAATCAGATAAAAGCTCTTCGATGGTAGTGTCTCTTGTGGAGGATCAATCACTGTAACGGAAAATTATATGTGAATGATCCATTGTTTTGACATTAGCTATTATTTGACCTCTTCCTTTCTCGCTCCTCTGGAAGAACGCGAGAAGAAAGAGGCAGAGGACAAACAAGATCGCCTTATTTTTTTCTTCTCTTCTTTTTTTCAAAAATAGAAAGAAAACGAGAATCTTACAATTTGTCTGAAAGTTTTAGTTAGGCACAAGGGGAAAAAAAACAATGATACTTCAAATAGAAAGGAATCTTAGGATGAAGAAAAACTTATTCTCCCTTATTTAAATAGTTAATAAAAAAAGTTATATAAATTATTTAATAATTACATTCATTTATTATGATAATTTTATATTTTGCTACACTAATACATTAATTACTTAATATTATAGTACTATATCATTGAGATAGATACATGAGACGTATAGCATTTTTCAAATCAAAATAAAAAATTTAAATTTTATTTTCTTTCCAAATCTCTCTATTCCAATGCAAGGTGATAAATAATATTTTCATCATAAATATATTAATTTAACAATGCTTTCCCTTAAAGTATACTGTAATCTCTTTCTTGTCACATATTTTGTGTGTATGTAGTATATATCTGCATGCATAAGTGTGCATGTGCAAATTGGAATTCTTGATCTACACAAGGATATTTTTTAGTTAATATTTTTCTTCTCATGCAATTTTGTACATATTTATTTTTCAAACTTGAGGAAAGTAAAATGACATCTTATTTAGTGAACGTCTCATTACCTCTTTAGTTAAAAGGCTTCTTCTCTTTTTTTTTTTAATGCACAATAGAAGACATGTCATTTTGTGTGTATTGTTATTTAATATTCTTTCCTAAATTCTAAAAAATGAAAATAAAAGAGATAATAATTGTCTTCTGAATAGGTATTGATCTGATATTCAATTTGATTGATTTAATCATATACTATGAATAAATTGAATATGAAAGCACAAATTGGTGCGAAAAATAAAATCAATCACACCAAAAAAAAATTACTAATCTATCAATGTAGTATTTTTAGTTACAGTTATGCAAGTGATCCTTAAACTTAATATATTATTATTGTCTTATGTATGAGTTATTATGTTTTAACTAGGAGGAAAAAAATTTATGTAATATATATGTTACCAATTCTTTTTCAAATGTTACAATTCTTAGAACTTGTATTTGTTCAGTCTAGTTAAGTTATGCGAATTACGCATTGAGGATTCAAGTCAAGCCTCCAAATACGATCAAGCCTAAAAAGTGTGCAATCCAAGATAATGTTGTCATGTATATTATGCAAGACACCTTAGGTACATATCTTAGGATGGTACAGGTTTAGAATTAGTTTTTGAAGTTTATAATAATCTTAGCCAGAGTTTAATTTTGACTATAAGCTAAATTTTATCTATAGGAATTCATAAAAAAAGGATTCTAAACTTATTTTGTATTTTATGACATATGAAATAAAATTCCATTAGCTCCTCCATCCAAATGTGTCATTGATTTGTCCATTGGTGTTATGTCACATCTCGAACCCAACCCTTTACGGAATTCGGGACTCGACTAATCGAGAAGGCCTTTAAAACGGAATTGAATGGGTTGTATAGAAATTTTTTTATTGCGAAAGCATCACGTATACAACTTTAAAATAATAATAAATACAACCACATCCAATCAGAGTATAACCCAATTCCCTTATTGTAAGTATGCTAATTGCTTGCCAGCAGTTGGCAAGATACAAGTGAACATCTAATCCATCAACAACCAATGTCACTAATGTTGGCAAGTGTTGAGATAACCATCCCGTCTCCCTATATTGTGCATCTGTAACAACTTTCTTAACTTCCCACTAGCGTCATTTTACATTTGCAGCACCATTTCTTAATTTTTCACTAGCATTATTTTCAAACCGTTAGGCTTCATTCTTTTTTGAGCTTTGATAAGCTTTACTCTTATCTTTATCTTTTCTTATATTGCAAAACCTAGGAGGTTAGGGGGATGAGGTGAGCTAAACTACTAAATTTGGTGAGTAAGTCTAACCTCTATCATGGGTTTTCAAAAAAAGTATTTATGTACACCATGGATAGTAGAGAAAACAAACATAACTTTTGAAATCATTATGGTTTTATAACATATTTGAAAAACTTGGAAACACATACTTTATGAACTTGCTTTCGACTTCAATTATAATTTACGTCTTAGAATCATAACATTTCTGTGAAGCTTAAAACTTATTTTAAATAGAGCTTGCCATATCATGTATTATAGCATCATAATCATAATGTCGTATCTCATATCATTTCATAACATAGCATGCCCATTAGTAAGAACAAGACATCATAACATAACAGAAAAATCCGCGTCAACTCGAATTTTGAACAGAAGGTCAACAAATGACCTAGTCATATATAGTGACAACAGAAGAGATCTCTGACCACTTATGGGTTTACCAGCAAGGACATATATTAATGATGGCATGTGCCCTCCAGCGAGGCTTCGTATAATGGCATGTATGTGAAAACATAATTTTTTAGAACATTTCTATCCATTAGTTTTTGAAACAGTTTATAAACACGCTTGTAAATCACTTTTTCATAACATAACGTAGCATGGTACTTTTGTGTAGAAAATGTTATTCATACTATACAAAAGACAATTGTATAAAACGTCACTATTCCAAAGTTTTAGAATTACTCACAAAATTGTAGTTATAAAAACTAAGTAAAATATCTCATTTGTTAACAAAACTGAATTTCATAGAGATTGAGTATAAAATATTGCCATTGCAGAGTTCTAGAATTACTCACCTGAATCGTCCCAATTCGTTCCTCATGTTTCTTTTTGCTTAACAATACGTCCTATACATTCATTGTCATCTAATATCAATTTCTATGTTTATACTAATTTCAAGTTTTTATGTCGTACATGACTTAATCTAAGTTTTCGTGCCCTTTTATTTTCATTAATTGGATCATTCTTATAATCGTCATATATGAGTTTAATATACCTATCATCATTCTTATAATCCCCGTGGCATATTATTTTATACTTGTATAATATTAGTATATTTAGATGATCACTTTGCTCTAATCAAACTTTAAATCTTGGTTTAGAATTATGAAAAAAACCTTAAAAATAATTTTTATAATCCTTACAAAGGTATTTATATAACCATAGTACTAAAATATAAGTAAAAATTTATTTAACTTAAACGGATCACAAAATTGGGCTTAGGACATCAAAAAATATAAGAATAGACTTTCTTAAAATTTTCATAATTTATTTAGGATACATTAATTGCGAATAATTTATAAAAATTTATTTTCAAAATTTATTTCATAAAAATAGACCACATATTTGGATTCAAAGCCTTTAAAAATATCAAATTAAGGTTTTCTAAAATTTTCATAACATATCTAATGATTAAATAAAGCATATGGGCATTTTTGTAATTTACTAAAATATGCATCGTAGTTTTTGAAATTTAATTAGTTTAAACGAATGCTGTATTTGAGTGTGGAGCGTCGAAAAAATTTAAGATAAACTATCTTTATAATTTATTTATACATTAGTAATACAATATAAAATTAAATTAAATAATAAATATAATTATTTAAAATTACTATATATTTGTATATAGTATGTATGGTTCAAGACCAAGTCACATCCCACGTGACTTGGTTGGATTTTATTTTATTTTCTCTTTCTTTTTTTTCTTTTTCTTTTTCTTTTTGTCTTTTTTCTATCTTTGACCTTTTCTATTCTTTTTTTTTTTCCCATTCCTTTCTTCTTCTTCTTTCTTGCTGTATGAGTTGCTGGTTTGTTGAAAACCAGTAAGTTTTAGTCACTTTTTTAAACTCAATTTTTTCACCTATTTTGCTTCATTTTTGACCTTATAATTTCATTTTCTCATACACTTTAATACTTAAGCGATTAAAATAAGTTTAGGAAACATTTTTCAAACACCCATTTATACATCCACTTTCTTTCTCTAGGTGCACTAGTGTCTGTGTACATATATATGCACAGGGGTAGCTAAAATATAATGATTGCATTAGAAAGACTTATCTTAAACCTCTGGCAGCCTCACTTTCTGTCCCCCCTTCTCCTTCATACAATGTCTCTCACTTTACACTAGCCAATCATTCTTGGTTGGAATGGGTCGCTTGTAATGGGGAACACCCCTATTTATAGATCTCAAGGGCGTGAGATTTCAAGCATTGTTGTGCCTACTCTAGTTTCAGTGTCAACAATTTTATCACCAACTTTTTACAAATTTTGACACTCCTCTTGCAATGTTGACTTATGCTCTGATCACCGCTGCAATTTTTTTACTACAGTGTGACTAAGTTTGGCATCAACCTCTGATGCATTTGAATTTCTTTGGTTTCACATTTTTAATATTTCAATTGTTATAGTTTTCATAGCGTAATATCTTTCACATTTCTAATTTGGACAGCTTAATTGTATATGTCAAAGTTTTCATCTCCATGTTAAATAAAAGTTATCCTCCTAACATTTTCTTATGTATAGAATATGATACTATTTTCCTAAGGATTTTATTTTTATATGTTTGGTCTATCATTATTATCTGGCTTGCGTGAAAACTTGTTGCATCAATAATGATGCAATAAATAAATAAATAAATAATAGTAATAATAATCGTAATACTAATAATATAGGCCAGGCCACCCATTCAACTCAATTTAAGTAAACCCTAAGTCAGTCAAAGTAGGAGTTAGTAACTATTACGACCATGGGATCCGATATTGTAATTGGTTAATCCAGTTAGACAAAACATGTGTAGACAACTCATTTTGTGACCATTGATTAAGTAGTAACAATTTGGTAATTATGCAAAGAAACCTACTTCAATTAGGACTCTTCCCGATAAAGTCTCATTCTCGTTAGGACTCTCTGCCCATTGGGGGACGTTTCAGTAATTTTGGCACCTTTTTGCCCACTAAGGACATTTTGGTAATTTTGGCACAATTCTACCCTCAGTAGGACTTCTTAGTCACTTGAGGGGTATTTTCGTAATTTCTATATCATTTTACTCACATTAGGGTATTTTGGTAATTTTAGCTCTTTGGTGACAAATTAGGGGTAATTTAGTTTTTTCACATGTCTTGTGGTAATCTAGAGATTCTCCACCGAATTAGGAACATTTGGTAGTACTCTATTTAAGCATAATTAAGACTTTCCACTTTTAGAGTTTCCATAAATCTAGTTACTTGATATTTTTTTAAAAGGAGATACATCGAACCTAGACGTTTTCATTTTAGAGTTTATTTTTTAATTAAATTATATTTCTCTTTTATCTCATTGGCTCTTGCATATAAACATCAATTCTATTAGTTCGTGCATTGTCATAATTATTTATTAATTCATTTAGTTAGGATAATCATTCTTATTTAATTTTTTTTATTTATTTAATTAGATAATTATCACTCAAGACATGATCTTAGCTTTTCATTTTGGGGTTTCATCTTAGACCATTGGATCAAATCTCTATATTTTCCTATAAATAGAGCCCCTAGGCCATCAGTTTTGAAAAGGACGAGAAAGACACAATTTTTATAGCCTCACATTGTTAGTTTAATTCCAAAGTTCTCTCTACAAGAACTCTCCATCTCCCGAGGCCGAAGCCCTACCAAAGTGACAACCCACATTCATGAAGTAAGTCGAAGCAACGCTTTCCAAACCGAAGAACAAGCTAGAGATTTGCCCAACTAAAGCCTCTGATCTAGAATTTCCTAATCGAAGTACTGCTCGACTACCACGACTGAACAAGGTAAGCTCTCAAACCCTTAATAGTTTTCTTATATTCGGCTGATATCATCTTTTTTATCATTCTTGATAAAAGAGGGTAAACTGGAGAACTACGCGATTCTGATTTCATTTTCTGAACTGATACATAGGAAGGCTTCAAGCCTGAGTTAGATATTCTTTTTGTCTTTTCTGTTTCATCTTATTTCTTTACATTATATCTTTTATCATTTATCTCTTCCGGACTCACATCTCTCTTTTCAGTTTTCTCATGATAAAATAGTCTTTGCAAGTGAATATTCGAGGCCGATCCTGTAAAGATTGGAAAAGTTTTTTTTTTTTTAAAAAAAGAGCATGTTATTTTTTTTTATTGGTTATAATGTATTTTAAGAAAACTCAAAATGAAATGTTCATCTTAGGATGTAAGTGTAGAAGGGTAAAGTGCTTAGAATGGTATTTGAAACCTCGTATGTGATTTTGAACGAAATCGAAGATGATGCGAAAAGTAAGGTTTTAAATTAGGCCAAGTAGGCCCCGCGGAATTGTTTTTACACCAGAAATAATTTTTTTTTTGCAAAGAACTATTCTAAAATTATTTAGAACACTTTGGCTAAAGCACAATTTGGATTTGACAAAAAATGAAATGAAAGCAAGAGTTTTAACGATTTTGCTACATAGAATGATATTTTTGTAATTTTGTAATTTGAAACATATATATATATATATATATATATATAACACTTGGGCATGGGAAGAAATCAAAATTTTGAAGAGGCTTGGGGCGTGAGAGCAACTGAGAAGCTTTTCCTTCATTTTCTTAAGGTTTTTAGAGTTTTTCTTTAACAAGACAAGTTTGATCACTTCGTTGGACTTCGGAATGTTTTGAAAAATTGTTCGGGACAACAAGGGCTACGATTGCCACTGAACAAAATTTGATTACAAGGTGTTTGGACATTCAAAACGAGGAAATTTTGAGGCTTTTTAAGAAAAAAAGGTATGGAAATTTCTAAAACTAGTAAATTTGAGTGTTTATGTGTGTAGCTTGTGTTTATATGTAATAAAATATGAATAATGAAGGTTAAGGATTTAAAATGACATTATTTGGGTTGAATTATAATATAATGCATGTGTAGTGTTTAATGAATTGTATGAAAGGAAGGTAAATGGTGATATATAGTGTTGTGTTGCATTTCTATGAAGTTGACTATAAAAAATCATGTTTGTATGCCTATAAAATGTTGTGAGATTATTTGAATGATGTGTAATGGATAAATTGTATTGAAATGCTCATATTGGAATTATGAAAATGGGTGAAATGTGTTAAAGTTATTATGTTGAAACTATGAAACTTTGCACACATGGGTGAGTTAAATGGTTACTTGTAAGCCATCAATATTAATAGCCCGGGAAAAAAAGATGTGTGAGTTAAATGGTTACTTATGAGCCATCGGTATTAATAGCCCAGAAATATAAGACACGTGTGTGTTAGAGGGTTACTTATGAGCAATTGGTATTAATAGCCCGGGAAAACAAGACACGGGTGGGTGAGTTGTGGCATTGTGAATTTGAAATGTATCTTAGTGTTTTTGGATATGCAAATGTGTGATAGAATTGGAATTGTGGACAATGAACTTGTGTTAATGTGCTTTGATATTCATTGACATATAATTGGATGAATTATGAAATTTTGGACACAGGTTATTCTCAATTGTTTCTTGATATGAAATTAAAAGTAAAATTGTCATTTCATGCATACGGATAGTTCACAAGCACATATGGACACTTAATTTACTTTTGTTAGACTTTTTTATACTGGGCGGTTGTGCTCACCTTATATGGGATACATTTACAGATAATCCGGAAGACCTTGGGCTAGATGGAGCCTAGAGAAAGAGATCAAAAAGGAAAAGTGGAAAAAATTGAAGACTTTTAGCCTTCTGGGCATGTTTTGATTACGTATATATTTTGTATGAACATAAGCCCTTCACTTTTCATGTTTGAAGCTATGTACTCCACATATGCATACTTGGAGTTAAGACCCATGAATTGTAAATCTTAATATATAAAACACAATATATATATATATATATATGTATATATATATACACACAAGTAGCATGCAAAGTGCATGCATGTGAGTGTGTGTTTAGGGTGTTGGCAGTATTTGGGCAAGGGAGTGTAGTGTGTGTGAGATGAAACATTATAATATATATATATATATATATATGTAAAAATATCTAAGCTAAAGTGGGGTAAAGAAAATAGAAAAGAAAAGAAAGAAAAGATCAGGGAAAACAGTTAACAAAAGGGGCTTGAAGGGAGTAGAAACCTAAAGAGGAGAGAGAAGGGCTAAGGCGGTTGGAAATTTTCTATATATAGGGGTGTGAGTTTGAGAGGAAAACAACAAAGGAAAGAACCCTTTTGGAGAAGCTGTGAGCGTTTGGGAGAATTCAAGAGCTTGGAACCAAGAAGGAGGAAGAAAAAAAAAAAGGGATACTGCAAGTTGAAAATTAGAAAAAAAAAAAAGGAATGTAAGTTAGCTTCTGTTTTTAATTTTTAGAAAGCATGATAAATAGTTTAAAGTTTTGGACCTTGTAGCATATAGAAAGAGGATTAAATTTGGAGAAAAATCAATAAAAATGGTCAAGAACCGAGGTAGAAAACAGTAGTTGCAGGCCATGGGAATAAATTTGATTTAGGTGATTTTATGCTTTAAACTTGATTTAAACCATGAGAAACTGATCCTCAATGATGCAGGAAGAAATTTGAAGAAAGATTGAAGAAAAACAGTAACGGAATCCTTGTGATTTAGGGCTCACCGGAAAATTGCATGTTTGGTCGGAGTTACTGTTTGGGCCTATTCGTAGAGTTCAGTTGGTCTAAATAGAAAACTGATGTTAGATATGTGATCCCTATGGAATTGTGAAGAAAAATGCATTCGATTTAGGTTGAAAAGCAATCAAGAAAATCTAACCATCGCCGGAAAAGGTGACGGAACCGTACCGGAGTCTCATCGGATTATCAAGGGAGATGATGAATAGTGCCTTCCAAAATGGCACCGTGTGGTGTTGTGATTTAGCTAAATTGTGTTGTTTTGAGTGAGGTTGTTTTAAATTAAAAACTGAAATGGGAGTATTTGGCTGCGAGGCTTAGAAATTTAATTGTTATCCTAAATTGATTTCGGATATTCTGTTCTAGGTTTAAAGCCCTAAACGCTGTTTGGTTTTTTCAAAGTTAAAGAAAAAAAAATATACGCAAGGGCTGCTGCCCTCGCGAGTCAAAACTTGAACCAACCAAAGCCAAAGAACCTAAAACAGGAGCACACGGACCACCGTGCCATTGAGGCACGTATGACCTATATCCATCCAAATAAATATATATTATACAATTATTTAATTAAATTAATTAAATCAAATAAATTACTTCATTTAGAAAATTAAAGATAATTAATATGTAGTCCAAATTTAATGAATAAATAGTGTTTTCTTATTATCTTGGATATTCTAAAGCCAATGGAAGGGTCCATTTTACGAGACGGAGCCCCAAAAAATAAAGACCCTCAAAAGTGCAAAAAGACCGTTTTGGCCTTTTTAGTTTAGATATCCGAATTGAATTCCACAAAAGCTTAAACCGACTTTCTTCGACATTCTAGATTCAATGGTAGACTTTATTTAAATAAAAGAGATACCAATAGTAAAAAGACATAAAATTTGATGAATAGCATAGTTCATGTAACTATAGACTAAGATGCCTTTTTTGAATCTTAGGGACATCGAAAGGCAAGAAAAATGAGGTTTGACCTTTTCGTAGAGATACAGTAAAAGGTAAGTGACGTCCGATCTATGCATGTGATACTTCTAGCCATGTCAATAGTTTTTCAGATGCTATCTATTGTATTTCATACATAGCATCAATTATTGAATCCACATTTCGATATTGTTTTATCTTGTGGAAAGTGTTATTGTTGCTATATATCTCGATCATGATTTTATACACTTGTGCATAGATTCCTTTTTATACATTTGTATCTAGGGCCGAGAGGGCCAGACAATTATGTTCGAAGCAGTCTCGTGACCTTAGCCCTCAAAAGCTATTGTTATGTTAGATTTGCTGAGAACCAGTTATGATTTCACTATACTCTTCGTGGAAGATAGCATGATCTGATATATTATTAGTGCCAGATTTGTGCTCAGTCACAAACTCCATCTGATGCTTACTATGACTTTCGGGTCAAGGTTTCAAGAGGAACACCAGCTACGTTGCTATGTGAGGCATGAGACGTAGAGTTACATTATATACAGAGATTAGTATTATTCAGGTATCCTAGTTGGAACTGAATACGAGCTTAGGGAGAATTCCAGGCCCCAGTTAGAGTGCATCCACTTTTGTTGATATCACTATCATTATTGATTATCATAGTTTGATTATGTTATACCATTATGAATGATCACGATATTTCACAGCTTTTTATTGTGTACATATGATTATATTTGAGACAACTCATGACTGTAGCAGTATAATACTTGTTAGCAGATCAGATCTTCATTGATTTATTATTTGAGCTTCCTAGCATTTGATATTCATTGATGAGTTCTATACTTCTTGACTGGCTATTACTTTTGCATTATCCTAGTTCTTTTATGGATTATGCCTTCTATATACATCTGTACACATGGTAGAGCAAAGGATAATCACTTACTGAGTTTTCATAGCTCATACAGATACTACATTCATTTTCAAGCACAGATATCGAGAACAGACGATAGAGCTTGATAGCTAGAGGTGGACATTACTTTTGAAGTTGCAAGTGTAGTATTTAGTACAGTCTTATAGTTCTCCTATGTCATCCACGTCTTAGGGATGTATAGTAGTTAAAAAATTTTAAAGTCTGTATTTTGAGAACCACATATATATATGACATGAAACTTTTATATTAAGTCTTTTGCTGTTTATATTTTGATAGTCATTGCATGTTAGTAGCACTGATTGAGTAGCAAGTTGAGAGATCCGGTTTGGCAACAGTGTCGGATCGGGTTCGCGATACAAGATCCGCATAGGGTGGGGTCTCAGGTCGTGACACCTTAACCCCCAGATCTTTGTTTTATTTGGTTTTTACTTTATTTCAGTGCCTTATTTCATTTGATCCACATCAAGGGATCTTTAAAATGTAATTAGGAGACAAAGCGATTTAAGTTTTGATTATTTCATTCCTTTTCAGTTTTCTTTTAATTATATTATGTTGTAATGGGTTTGCTTGTTTTTTGCCTAAAAATAAGTTGACGACTCCTCAATCTCTCTATCTCTCATAAAAGGCTTTCATTCCCACCTTAAGGGAAGGAGACAGCCGGGATCCCTTTAAATCCATAAAAATGATGACGCACGTTTTCCCTTTTTTTCGATGTTGGTGCCCATAACGTGCTTTATGTATAATCTGTACATAAGTTCTACGAATGAGTACCTCAATGCCCGTTTTTCTCCAAG
Organism: Nyssa sinensis; assembly: GCA_008638375.1. Classification (NCBI taxonomy): domain Eukaryota; kingdom Viridiplantae; phylum Streptophyta; class Magnoliopsida; order Cornales; family Nyssaceae; genus Nyssa; species Nyssa sinensis. Next base: position 41,209,673 of record CM018051.1, on the reverse strand, counting down.
TTTGTTCGAGAGACATTACTATATATCACTACCGGTCGACTTGGTTCTTGAAGGGTAAAATAGACTTTTGTATTTGATTTTAATCTCACATACTCACATTATGCATGCATTTCATATAGTTTTTATTATAACATCATATATGTGATTGACTTGTGGTTGTGAACTAATTCTTCCAAAATGCATCTTTAAAACACTTAAGGAAAAAATTCAGTTCATAAGACAAGTAAGAATGAGCAAATCTTTGTTGTTCGTTCGAACGAACAATAGAGAAGTTCATTCTCATTCATTTTCATTTGTTCGAACTCTCTGTATCAAACGAAGAGCTGCAACCTCAGAGTTATATTCGTTTGATATCCATGCCTTGTTCGTTCAAACGAACCTTCAGCGAAAAATAGATTTATGTTCTGGTTTCTAGCCATTTGGGGATAAATCAAACTCTTGGAAAAAATAAAAAAAATACAATTTAGAACAGCAAAAAACAAAGTGAGAAAGTCTCAACTTGTGAGAGCTAATTTGTTGATAGATCTTGAAACTCTTGTGAGAGATCATTCATTCATGACATTTATAATCATCTCTACTCCTTTTTGTCGATCGATTTAGATCATCCAGACAATCCAAATCATATCTAAAGAGCCTTGGTTCATGTTAAATTCACTATTGACGATAGATTGAGTTCAAGCACGAGGATTCGACGTTGAGCGATCAGTGGACACTAAGGTCGTGAGGATTTGCGATTGTTGAGCGGCTTGATCGGAGGAGTCCCAGACCATGGAAGAGTCTGATTGTTTGAAGGATTGGCTATGAGAAGCTTGAGGATTAGAGGGGAATTTGAAGACGTAGTCGGGGAGGAACGAAGCTAGAGGTACTTAGCACGTTCGTAGATTCATTGTATTTCACTTTCCATCATAGTGTATTCCTTTTATGAGCATTGGCCCAGCTCTGGGGTTTTACTCCAAAGATTGTTGTATTTGGTAGTTTTCTCCGTCATCAATTGGTTTGTAATCTCTCACTCTTCATCTCTTTCAATTTACTATGTGCTTAATTGGTATGCTTCTGCTTAATTTTAGAAATTGAGTTTTTTGTATTTCCATAATTTTTCATTAATTTGATATATTAAAAAACTTGATTTAGTAAATTGATTGAAATAAAAAATTGATAACTTAGTTGATTTTGCTATGAATTGTGAAAATTGCTAAAAAATCAAGATAGTTGATCAATTAGGTGAAGTTTGAATAGGTTGGTATATTTGGTTGACTCTTGGTGAATTCATTGGTAGATGGGCATATATGTTAGATTAATCACGTTGAGTGATTTTATTGATTGTGTAATCATTTGTTTTTAACCAAGAATAGTAATTAACTTGACAGAAGTTTATCTTTTTCTCTTTCTCTATATACATATCATTACATATACATACACATGCATACATAAATATATATATATATATATTTATGTATATTACTTTATGTATTTATCTTATTAATAGGATCTAAATGAGTGTTTGTTAATCTTATCTCACTACATTATTATTATTATTATTATTATTATTATTATTATTATTATTATTATTATTATTATTATTATTATTTTATTAAATATTTATTGGGTTAGTTTTGGCTTGTTTATTTGGCAAATTTATTTTACTAGATCTGACTTAATATTTGTGTATCTACCAACTAATAATGTCGCGACCCAGAATCCATCCTATGTGGATTAGGGGTCGATGATCGACACTGTCACTCAGACAGACTGTACAAAATCAAATGAATCGGATAAGACAATAATAATTTTTTTCTTTTATTTATCAAGCATGGAAGCAACAGATATGCAACTCATCTAATAACTAATCAACTTTAACAAACATCAATAAGATTATCTTTAAATACAATTTACATCATCATTAATCACCATTCAAGTTTAATAACATTTCTAGTGTCACTATGTCACAATATCTAACATTAGTGTCAACCTTACATGATATATATATATGTATATTCAAATTAAGACTTAGAGCTATACATCATCAAAGTTGCTCACAAGCATACCACTAGCTCCATTAGTCACCATCACTGACTTTCCTTCCATATTGTGTTACTTGAAAAATTGTTATAATTCTGTGGTGAGTTAACTTAAGCTTAGTAAGTAAATCATTTACCATGCCATGGGTTACACAAGAATGTATAACAAGAGAATAATCACAGGATTTCAAGTTCAAAGGAATCGGCCATTAGGCCAAAATATTACAGTTCATAAAGAGTTCATAAATATGATAAGAATGACTAAGTAAGTCAACAAGCACAAATTTATCAACATATAACGTTTAGTTGCCCAAATCAAGAGATTCAAATCGAATACAAAGATAAGACTCATAAACGTATTTTTCATCCAAAGATAACATCATCAAATCAACAAATGGTCTGGAATCAAGCATATAGAATTCTGAGTCAAATAGAGATACAAATCTGAGTCAAATGGATATACGAATCTAAGTCAAATAGATCAACAATTATAGTATGAAATCAAATATATACAAATCTGAGTCAAATAGATATACGAATCTGAGTCAAATGGATATACGAATCTAAGTCAAATAGATCAACAATCATAGTATTGAGTCAAACAAATAGAGATCTGAGTCAAATAGATCAACAATCATAGTGTTGAGTCAAACATATAGAGATCTGAGTCAAATAGATCAACATAAACATTTAGCTACCAAAGTTAAAGGGATTCAAATTGAATACAAAGACAAGCCTCATAGGCATATGTATTATCCAAAGAGTAACATCATCAAATCAATAAATGGTATGGAATCAAACATATACAAATTTGAGTCAAATAGATGTTATCAACAAATAGGATCCGAATACCCCCAAATAGCACTCATTCAAGTTCACTACTTATCTCTAGGTTTCCCTGAAGGGCACCAAGAACTCGTATCAAATAATCATGTCTTTATCAGGACTACGTGCTGGGTACCATACCCATACACCTGACCCGTTGGTCATCAGCATCCAAAGAGTCAAGATGGGCAGTTGTGACAGACATAACCCTAGGTACTCACAAATAATGTTATCACTAAATGGATTCCACAGGGTAAGTATATATACATAGATTACAAATGTCTACAACAAAATGGGTCGCAATGATCACAAGGACAAGATATAGCCAATGAGTCAAATGACTCATAGATATTCATAACAAATAGAATCTCGACAAATCACAAATTTCACAACATGGAAATCATAGTGAACATTAGGTTGTGGACTTGAAATAATTATTGATGCACAATTTCAAGAAACAAAGACTAACAGTTATCCAAGTAAGCCACATTGGCAAAGTAGAAATCTATATATTAGAGTCCGAGTTTACTTGCATTGGATCATTAGCATTGCATTCCCATATTGGTACCATAGTAGCTATCCCATTACCTTGTTCCCTTTTTCCATCATTTAGGTGATCCTATAATCATGAATTAAAAATACATTGTATGTCAAATCAGCATATATTCTAATTTAGGTACCTCAATTTAGTGTTTAAAATTCTTTTGAACTTAGTCTAGTTGATTCAGAGACCCTCAAATTTCTAATTTAGGGTTCTTGATGCTTTATAACTTATTTGGCCCTTTAAGGGCATAATGATAATTTATACTTTTAATGTCTCATATTTCTTTATGCATGATTTATATATTTGGACTTCATTTTTGAGTCCAAATGGTTCTTAAAACATTTACATCGACCTTTTAATTTCATCTATACTCTTCTGGTAGCTTTATTAAGCCTTAAGGATGTATTCATCTTTTTTTAATCTATTATCGAGTCTTATTTATCTCAAAAGGACGTCACCATCAGGTCCAAAATGTGGAAGATAATCAATTTAAGCTTTTTCGGATCTTAATTTGCCTATTTGTGACTTAAATTAAGCCTAGGGACATTTTTATAATTTTTTACTTTCATGTGTCCCATTTTTGGTACTTCGTTTGCTAAAATGGACTCCACCATTGAGTCCGAAAAGTCAAAGAAAGTTAGAATATGTTATTTCTAACATTTCACTAGCTTTTGGATCACTAAGGCATAATGGTAATTATGACATTTCACGTGTCTATATTTTCAGGATTTTGTTTTGTAAAGTGGACCCTGCCATTGGGTCCAGAATGTCCCAAAATATTGAGGTTGGTATTTTCATAGTCATCGGGGTTCAATTGATCCTTTAATTAATCATTATGACATAATTGAAATTATCTCAGTTTGTTTGTTCATATTTTTCGGAATCTAATTTCATAAATTGGACTTTGCCATTGAGTCCAGAATTCTCAAAAATATTGGGTTAGACTTTTCTTGCACTTTAATTGGCCTATGTTTGGCCTATTTTTGGCTTAAAGGCATTTTGGTAATTTTTTTTAAGTTAAAAAGAATTTAAAAAATAGTTTATAATTATTTTTCTGGGACATTTAGTAATTAAAAGAAAGGTTTGGGGTCAAAATAGAAGTTTAAAAACTTAAATAACTGAACTGTCTGGTCTAAAGTTTTGGTAACTGAACTGGACCAACTTGGTCTTGAACCGACCGGTTCAACAGGTTTGGCGCGTTACTGCTACGTCATTGTGACGTCAGGTGCCCATTTCCAAATGATCCTATTTCTATTTTAAAAGAAAACCCATTGAACTCATTTGGTTAGGACTTGACTCGAGACCTGACTTGACCCATTGACTGACCCGGTTAACGGTTGACTTGGTCAATAAAAGCCTCATTGGCGCTAGTCGCCTTTTTCGGTGATGACGATCTCCAACAATGGTTTTTCGATGATCAATCCAACAGGCTTCGAACCATTTTTTCATGAAAGTTCCATATCTAATATCAAAATCTGGTTTCATCCAAGTGTGGCCGTCGAAATAGGCAGTTACAATGTTTTTCCAGCGTAGCCTGATTTTTCGGCCATAAGTTTTCTCTTCCTATTTTGACATGTTTCAATTGTGGGTTTCACTCCGATTTTTCTCTATTCAATTTCTGGAACCTCAAGGAGCCTTTTGCTATTTATAAAACCAAGAAAAACAATCTAAAACTCTCATTCTAGAATTATTCTACTTCAATTGTAACCTCAGTTTTCCCTCTGGTCTCTTTACCATTTCATCGGTTCAAGTTGCTAGATGTCCCATTTTCCACGCTCTTTCAAGCTATGTTGTTTGTTTGAAGTTTAGTTGTGGTTGGGTTCAAAACCCAATTTCTCTCTCATGTTTAGGGTACCATGGTTTTAGGTTTTCCAAGCTTAAACTTCTCCATTTCTTTTCTATTCTCTTCCATTTTCAATACTAATCGCATGCATTGATGAGAATGAAAAATGTCATATTTTTTCTCATTTAATGTTTAGTATCTTATCCTTATTTGGTGCCTAAATGTACGCATTACTCTTATATTTTGATTTAGGATGCAAATGGAGGTGCTAAGTGCAAAACGAAGCTAATAGGGCGATTTTGGACAGTTTCGACATTGCTTTGTAAT